>OY764962.1:112099985-112572485 GCA_963668005.1 Melieria crassipennis | reverse complement strand
GGAAAAATGTCCATACAGAAAAGTTTACTTGCGGTAAAGAGGCAATCCACATCGAAGATTTTTTCTTTGTACATACATAGCCAGATTTTTATTTTGAAAATGCTGGAATAAAACAAGATATTTATTTAAAAACTGAATATGTGAAACTTATTTCTTTAAAAAGGATGGTTTAAAACAAAAAAAAATTGTCGATCGATTTAACGAATTTTTCGATTTAACAAATTGGGAGTACAACATAAAATTCGTTATTTTGAACGTCCACTGTACTAAAGACCGCATTGATCTTTCTAGTGTTAAGAGCTGTCACTTCCACCAACATGGGCCAACTCAACTCGCATAACAAGCCATGGGCTGCACAATCAAATCGTTAATTGTGAATGTTTTCATAGTTCAGCAGTGACCATTCATCTCCTCATTAAGTTTACACATAATCCATAATTATCGCTTTCCAATTTTTTTCATATGAAAAGGTCAACAAGCTACAAGTGGCCGACAAGCCACTTCGACATAAATAAAAATTCCAATACCATCCGGGCGAGACTTATTAATGCGGCGCTCGTTTCCGCCCGCACATTCAAATTTCACATTGCCGCGTGCAGACTTTCTTTTCGAAGCTTCTGCACTTTCGACGCCACGCTTTGCCACACCACACCACAGCGATTCCCAAAAGCCAAAAAGAAAAATATATGAAGCAAGACAAAGATGTGTTAAAACGTGGTTAATAATAAAAATAATAGAAAACCGTTAAAAAATAAAGAAAACGCCAGAAGAAATTAGAAGAAACGACGAAAGCGTCGAATGTTTTGCTTCTGCGGCTCGAATGTTGTACGAATGCCAGTCAAATGTTTGAACCTACACAAACATCATGAAAACAACAACAACAACAAGAACATCTGCTCGACCGCAAGTAACATAAGCAGTGCAATAACAACAACAGCTACGACCACAGCACTAACACTAATCGTAATAATAAACGTGACAACGGCCGAGTGTGAGCCGCAGCACAGAAACTACAGTTATGAAATAAAGCATCTGTACGCGCGCACATCTCTGGCCGATGCCGCCGGCGCGGACGCAGTGGCTTTGGCTGACGATTGGCTGGCCAACTGGCCGATTGGCGAGCGCTGGTAGCGTTTTGGCTGCGGCGGCGGCACGCACATTTCAGAGGCGTCTGACGACGGCACGCGGACTGTTGCCGGTCGGCTGCTGGGTGGACGCAGACGCAAATTGGAGTTCAAAGCAGCGAACGCTAATGCGGTAGTGTCGCTTTTCGACCAACAACAACAGCAACTGTTGTGTGTATGAGTGCATGAGCGCATTTGTGTGTGTGTGTGTGTGTTTGTTTGTTGTATTTGCGCATGCGCAGCAAACGGGCGTAAAGGTTCATGTGCGCCGCCGCCTCACTACTTTGTCCATTGGTACTGTTATTGTTGTGACTTGTTGTTGGCATTGTTGTTTGTGTTGTTGTTGTTGCTGTTGCCGTTTTTATAACTTTACGCTCTGCCACATGAAACTTTCCAACTTTTACAATTTTTCACTCTTATGATTATTGTTGGTGGCGTTGTTGTTGTAATAGTTCTGGTTGTTGTTGTTGCTCTTAAATGAGAAATTTACATGGGTGGAAAAAGTTGTGCGGCCATTGTTTGCCTATGCATTGTTTTTCATTACAATTGTTGTTGCTCTTCGCCAACTGCCGCTGCTGCTGTCGCTGTTGTTGTCTTGTGTTGTGTTGTTGGTGTCATAAACAATTCGTATTAGCTGTCTTCTTTTAATTTTTTGTTCCGCATCTTCATGCGTTCACTTGGCTCACAAACGGTTTAATAGCGAGAAAAACAGCGTTGCCGCATTTATGACCGTTGGCAATGTTTTTATTTTTTGTTTTTTGTGCGATTGTTGCCATTGCCAACGTTGTTGTTGTTTTTGTCGGTGCTCTTGTTGAATTACCTTAACTGTAAATGTGAATATTAATTTAATTTATTTTTGTTTTTTCCTTCAATGTTTTTTTTGTTTTCATTTTTTGATTTGTTGATATATTTTTTGTTGTTGCATATTTTGCCATTTGCTGAGCACATTTTGACCCCATTTACTGGCATTCACAGAGCTTGTCATAGCTTGTGAAATTGCGGCTTTGCAGCTCTGCAAATGTGGCACAAAGTGAACGGATTAATTGGTGTTGAAGTTGTGTCTGTCGGTTTGGGAAAACAAAAATTTTACACACAGTAGACGCTCACAAGTTTGAACTCTCATAAAGACGAATCTTCTAGAAATTTCCAGCCTCATATTTTAATGCATTGAATGCTCTAAAATTCGAACTGACGAGTCGACATTGCAAGCGTTTTCTTTTTTTTCTTTTTCCTTCCCTGTTTTGGTGTTTATATTGTTTACACAAAAATAAATGAAAAAGGGGAATCACCAAATTTGCAATGTTTGGCCGCACGCTCGTAAATAATTATTACGTATGTATGTAAACATTTGGCACAGTTTCGATTAAAAAGTATGTATGTCAACATTTGGCTCAGTTTCAATTAAAAAGTAAAACAAAAATTACTAAAATGTTGAATAAACGTACAAATTTTTTTTTTACTTTGGACGTTAAAATAAAAATCTTAAAAAAGTTTGGTGAAAATGTTCAGGCAAATTGCTTAGCTGTGGATTTATGGATTATATCGCAAACCCACTTAAAAAGTGACACAACTCAAAATTTGTAATTTTTCAGAAAACGCAAAAGAGCTGAATAAACATTTTTTTACGTTAACGCATAGACCATTTAGTAGAAAATCCTTACAGATTAGGCTTTAGTATGTCACAAAGATTTTTTAAATGCTACACTAGAAAATCCAAAATTTTGAGTTAAGATTTTTTGATGATATTTTAATTCAATAATTACGGAATTATTTTGAGTTATGTCCCTTTTCTTAATTTAAAAATGATAATTGACAGTTAAAAAGTTTAAAGAAAAATTTTGAAAATACGAAATTAATTTATTTAAAATTGTCACAACTTTACTTAAAATTAACTTCAACAAAAATTTATTTCGTCAAAAGTGTCACAATTTGAATTAGGACTATTTTGCATTGAACTGCAACGAATAAATAGCATCAAACTTCTCGATATGAAGAGAGACCTATTA
Organism: Melieria crassipennis; assembly: GCA_963668005.1. NCBI lineage: Eukaryota > Metazoa > Arthropoda > Insecta > Diptera > Ulidiidae > Melieria > Melieria crassipennis. Next base: position 112,569,355 of record OY764962.1, on the reverse strand, counting down.
TATTATATATATATATATTGAGCTTCTACTTATTGGTAGATAGATGCATTCTGCCCTGTATTAAGACATAAACCCGAAAATTAAAATTTTGAGTTGTGTCACTTTTGAGGTGGGTGTGCGATATGGAAGTTTTAAACGACTATTGTATGCGAATAAAACGTTTTAAAATTTGTAATGCCAAGAAAAAAAATGGCATCACATTTAAGTTATTAGATGTCGTTTCAATATTTGTTGGACTTTTTATATGAATTACAAAAGTCCAGAAATACGAACATTTTGGAAATTCGAACTAGCTTTGTACAAAGTGGTTTGAATTTGTACTCGAAGATTATGATGTTCAAGAGTGGTGTGGTTGTGTTCAAGACTTAGTCGGTTTGAGGCACCGATTAGAAGAGTTCCCTTCAGAGGACTGCAGAGTTATCTGGGCGACGAAACGGAGCCAGTCGCCATTCGAATCAACAACAAACCATACAACTTTCAAATCGATGTGGCAGCCAAACGGACCAAAACGGACTAAAGTCTGACTCGCTGTCACTGATCTTTTTCGTGATTCTTCAGCGAATCTTCTATGACTATCTAACCATGATATCTATAACTCGAGGTTGTGATTCACCTTCCACCTGCGCACACTGACATGTTTTTAAGTCTGACTTACTAATCTTTGTTGTAAAAGACATTCTCAGCGAATCTTCCACGACTATCGAACCTTGGTATCTATAAATCAAGCTTGTCTACACGCCTACGCATTCTGACATCTTTTCTTAGCATTCCACGTTCTTAAACAAAAAGAAAACTAAATGAGCTCTTCACTCCTCATCAGTGTTGCCCTGCCCCAACCAAAACTTCAACTATCTACTGTTGAGTGTATGTGTTAATCATCAACTCAACTCCAAGCCAAATCACCTCTTTGACTTTTGCCAATTTGTACATTTTTCCCATTGGCGCTGACATATTTCCTTTTCGCCTTTCCATTTGGCCACCAATTAAAATTTGCAAAGCCGACTTGATATTTTTCCATAAATTCGCTTGAAAAGCGTCAAAATTGCTTAGCCATTATTATTGAATATTGGTGGAAATGGTGCAACAATGGCCAAACCTGAACGACGAGTTGCCGGTACGCAATAATAAATGCAACGAAGACATCCTGTTGCACCCAGCGACATTAAGCAGGTCAACGTTTAATGTGCGGCCACATGGAGATCACACACACACACACACACACATCCAACAGCCGGTGAAATTTAAATCTTTCACTCGGCAACTAAAACAACAACAACAACAACGAAAAATATGACGCCGACTTTGTTGACTGATGCCCGGCAATTGCTTATAGCTAATGTCGTTGTTGTTGCTCGTTTTTTGTTTGGTTTGTTTATTTGTTGCTATTGTTGTTGTTGTTGTTGTTGTTGTTGTCAGCAGCGATTTATTTTCATTGCACCTCGAGCAATGCAAGAAACGACACTGCAAAACATAACGAAAAATAACACTGGCCACACTGGCAAATGCCGTAAAAAGCGTCATCGATCATTGCCGCCATGGAAAATGTTGAATATTGTGGCCGGAATGCGCCGACGCAACAGCGGCGCATGCGGCACACCGGCTGTCACTTGTGCAATTGTGTGGCAAATGTGGCAGTCGTCATTGGCGTTGTTGACGTTGCTAACGTTGTTGTAACGATGCGGTTGCTATCGTTGTTGTTGTTGCTGCTATACGCATTCGCATTTGAAATCGGCAAACGAAAAGCGTTACACGCGTGTATGCCAACACACTTGGACCGAGGACGCTTGGAGCCGCGTCACTTCAGGTGAGGTTAGACGCTGGTTAATTCAATTCAAAGCGTTTGCGTTTGCGTTCGCGCATGCGCCGCAACCGACATTTGCTTGTGGCAATCAGTGGCGACGCGGACGCGTCTGGCGTTATGAGTTGCCAGAGTTGTTGATGCTCGTTGTCGTTGTCGGTGTTGATTTTGGTGTTGTTGGTGTTGGTGTTGGTGTTGCTGCCGCTGTGATGGTGTGACGGTGTGACGCCGATGTCGGCCTCATTATGTTTTGAGCATATTTCATACTGACTGCGTTGCTGGCTGGTTGGCTGACTTTATGATTGTTTTGTTGTGTGTTATTTTTGTTGCTATTGTTGTTTTCGCTGTTGTTGTTGTTATTGTTGTTGTTGGTGAAAGTAATAAGCGTTAAGTAAGTTAAACTGCTGCCAAACGCTCACTTCGCTGACCACAAAACAGCAGCCATCAACAACAATAACAACAAAGTATCATAACAAAATGAAATTTCGACGAAACTCTGCAGCACAAATTTCATTACACAAAACGTAGAAAATCATAAACAATAATAACAACAACAGCAACAATCATGGAAGAAATTGTTGAGGAAAAGTAGCAACACACAAAAACAAATAACGAAAGCATTTGTTGCTATCACAGAGAGCGCACAGAGCCGGTGCCATCGCTGCCGTTCGTCGCTCTGGCGCATTGCCGCCAACTGACGAAGGCAATGTGTAAAAATTGAAAGCCATTCGGTTTTTTTTATTTATGGTTATAACCATTTTATGGTTTTGGATATCTTTCAGTTCCTTAACTAAAAATTTACATTTGTTGGTTTTCGACAATGTACTCGTAGCTTTGAAATTGTTGTTGTTGTTGTACCGGAAAATAGGAAATGGAGAAATTTAAGTGCATTCGAAGAATGGTATGTGGAGACCGCACAGAGTCTGGAAGAAAGTGTAGTCTAATCTAATCTAATCTAATCTAATCTAATCTAATCTAATCTAATCTAATCTAATCTAATCTAATCTAATCTAATCTAATCTAATCTAATCTAATCTAATCTAATCTAATCTAATCTAATCTAATCTAATCTAATCTAATCTAATCTAATCTAATCTAATGTAATGTAATGTAATGTAATGTAATGTAATGTAATGTAATGTAATGTAATGTAATGTAATGTAATGTAATGTAATGTAATGTAATGTAATGTAATGTAATGTAATGTAATGTAATGTAATGTAATGTAATGTAATGTAATGTAATGTAATGTAATGTAATGTAATGTAATCTAATCTAATCTAATCTAATCTAATCTAATCTAATCTAATCTAATCTAATCTAATCTAATCTAATCTAATCTAATCTAATCTAATCTAATCTAATCTAATCTAATCTAATCTAATCTAATCTAATCTAATCTAATCTAATCTAATCTAATCTAATCTAATCTAATCTAATCTAATCTAATCTAATCTAATCTAATCTAATCTAATCTAATCTAATCTAATCTAATCTAATCTAATCTAATCTAATCTAATCTAATCTAATCTAATCTAATCTAATCTAATCTAATCTAATCTAATCTAATCTAATCTAATCTAATCTAATCTAATCTAATCTAATCTAATCTAATCTAATCTAATCTAATCTAATCTAATCTAATCTAATCTAATCTAATCTAATCTAATCTAATCTAATCTAATCTAATCTAATCTAATCTAATCTAATCTAATCTAATCTAATCTAATCTAATCTAATCTAATCTAATCTAATCTAATCTAATCTAATCTAATCTAATCTAATCTAATCTAATCTAATCTAATCTAATCTAATCTAATCTAATCTAATCTAATCTAATCTAATCTAATCTAATGTAATGTAATGTAATGTAATGTAATGTAATGTAATGTAATGTAATGTAATGTAATGTAATGTAATGTAATGTAATGTAATGTAATGTAATGTAATGTAATGTAATGTAATGTAATGTAATGTAATGTAATGTAATGTAATGTAATGTAATGTAATGTAATGTAATGTAATGTAATGTAATGTAATGTAATGTAATGTACTGTAATGTACTGTAATGTACTGTAATGTACTGTAATGTAATGTAATGTAATGTAATGTAATGCAATGTAATGTAATGTAGTGAGATGGGATGAGATGAAGTAAAATGAATTGAAATGAAATTAATTGAAACGAAATGAGATAAGATGAGATGAGATAAGATAAGATGAGATGAGATGAAGTGAGATGGGATGAGATGAAGTAAAATGAAATGAAATGAAATGAGATGAGATGAGATGAGATCAGGTAAGATAAGATAAAATGAGATGAGATGAGCTGCGATGAGATGAGATGTGATGAGATTGGAATAGATAAGATAAATGAAATGATATGAAATACGAGTATGATGAAATGAGATGAGATATGATCACATAAGACTAAAAGCATTGATATGAAAAAATTCGATTAAGATAAAAGAAATGATATAAAATGAAATGAGATAAGATGAGGTGGGATAAGATCAGATAAGAAAAAAGACATGATATATAAGATCAGATAAGATAAAATGAACTGAAATTCAATTAAATGAGATAAGATGAGGTGATATAAGATCAGATAAAATAAATGGAGATGAAATGAGATAAGAGATACAATGAGATCAGATCTGATCAGATCAAATCAAATAAGATCAAAAGAAATGTGATGAGATGAAATGTTATAAGATGGGATGAGATAAAAAGAAATCAGCTAAGGTGACAGATAAATAAAAGAAAATGTTAGAAAAATATTAAAATTTTTAAACTTTGGAGTATAGGAGAAAAGATATAAGAATGTAGAAGGAAAAGAAGCGGTCAAGAGGAGAATGAGTTGTATATAAGAAATAAAATTAGGCTGATAAAAAAAGAAAAACATGAGATGAGCGACAGGTAAAGAAAAATAAGAGATGTACAGAGTCGAAAGGATGAGAAGCAGAAACATTAGATGAACGAAGCGAAAATATTGTACGAAGAGATGTAATGCGAAATACCAAACAAAGAGACATAAAGTGAAAAAGTTAGATGAGAAAAAAAATGGTAATAATAAGTATGCAGAAATAAATGAATGGGCAAACATGAGAACAAATACGACAGAGAAAAGAAACAGTGAGAAGAAAACAATAAATTTAAAAAAATATAAAAATTGATAAAGAAAGAAAATTGAAATATTACATACTTATTTATTTAGATTAATGCAAAAGGCATACAATGTGGAAAGAGAAAGAAATGGAAAGAACGGCGGAGACATGCGGCTTTACATATCCTTATGGAAAATAACCTAATTGTGTCAAATCGTACATGTTGCAAAAACAATCCAAGGATTCTCGAAATGAGTTTCTTGAATTGAATCATGTTTTTCAATATAAATTTGAGTCGACTCATGATGAATTGCCAAACTAAACTGAAAACAACTAAGAACTGTCAAATTAGCTGTCACAGGAAATAGTGTTGCCAATTTAAAGTTCTCTGTCTCTAAAAAAACACCCAATAAAAGGAAACTAATTACTAATTTGTAGAAGGGAAAGACAGAGGCTATGCCTTTGTAATAAAATAAGAATAAGAAATAAAAATAAAATAATAATAATAAAAATAATAATAAAAACAAAATAAATAGAATATTTTGTTGAGTATTGAGTCAACTAAAAGAGACTAAGACTAAATAAAAAAATATAAAAAGGAAAGCATTATGCAAGTCAATCAATTCTACTCTGCGACTCAACTCAACTCAGCGACTCAATTCAACGCAGCTCAAGTGGAGTTGCACTCAAAAAACATTTATTATTTTTTTTTAATATAAAATTTATTAAAACATTTATTATTTTTTTTATAAAATAAAACAATTATTGACTTATTATTTTATATGAGAATTAGTAGCGCCAGCTGCCAGAACTAACGGCGCGCAAACGACACTCGGAGTAAATTATTTGGCAAATGTGAAAAACCACTTTTGAACGCTTCAATTATATTGAGTGCATGCAGTTTTGTGTGTGTGTGTGTGTGTGAGTGTGTGTGTTTGTTGCTGCAATTAGTCTGGCAACAAATTGCATTGCACAACACACAAATCGAATTATAAACAAATTCAATTAGGCAGCATTTGTTGGGTATGTTGTTGTTGTTTTTATTGTTGTACTGTGAAATTTTTTTGTTTCTAATTTCATGTTTTGTCAGCTGCCAATTTGGGCAAAAACAATAACCAACCTTAATTAGGATTATGGCGACAGCCAGCAACGATACCGATGACACACCGATGATACCAGCTGCACTACTTGCAATAACAACAAAAACAACAACAAAAGCAATCAGTATCGTCAGTTGGTTAGTATCGATGCGGGCAACAGTATTAAAATCGCATCACAACCGCAACGTAGCGGCACCACATGTCGCACGGAAAGCAAAGCAAAAATGGTGAAAAATCTCACACCAACACAAACAAGCTTACACACGCACACATACAGAGGCCAACTTAGGTAATAGGTGTGAGTGAGCCGTTGCTGCCACTGTGGTAGTTGCGCATTAAAAATGAAAAACATCCAAACGAAAATGCAGCGCACAACATTTCGTGGCGCCGCGTGCAACGTTTGCACTCTGCCGACAAGCTGCGCTCCTGTTAGGCTGCAACAAAATATCCTCGCGACACGCAAACACACACACACGCTCGCAGCGACAGAGCAGAGCACTGAGCAATACAACAACAACAGCAAATCGACAAAATTCACACACACACACACACACACACACACACACACACACGACCACACTAATGCACGTTAGCATTGATGGCATGCCAGATGGAAACATCAGCAACGCATCCTGCGCATCCTCACCACCTCGCCGGTGTTGCCTGAACGCTCCATGTCCCTTCCCTTCAGTTACTTTAAGCATTGGCAACGAAAAATTGTCAAACAGCCAAATGCACATTAAATTGAAAATTCAATGCAACAACAACAAAGTGCAAATGCAGTAACAACAATAGTTACAGGAAAAACAACAACAAAACCAATAACGGCAGCAAGTAAAGCAAATAGGAAGCGCATTTTAGCCGCAAATGTGCAGCAGATTTTTCCCCAAACCAATGCAAGGGTGACCATCAATTTCAAAATTTGAATCGAAAATTTGATTTTCCTTGCGATTTTGAGAAGATGCATAATTTTTTACAAATATTTCTGAAAATATAAAAAATAAAAGAGGCCTTCACAATTTGGGGCAAACAAAATTTGCTTAAAAATTTTCATATACAATTATTTATTTGCTGTTTTGTTTACTATAATAAAATAAATTAAATAATATAAATTTTTTTTTAAATCTTTCGAGAATATTATGCCGGATTACTGCCAGTAAAAATAACTCCGGGTTAGAAATTTGCCAAAACAAGTCTCTTTTCAAGGATTTCTTTAAATTGCATATTACAAAAATATTAAAAAAAATACGATTGCTAAATCTTAACGCGGTTTCGATGGACCAGCGGGTAGTGCGCTGGCTTCTCACACCAGAGGCCCTAGGTTCGATTCCTAGCTCGGGCTGGTGGAACACTTATTTACTGCGGTCGCTATCCACATGAAGCAGAAATTGCCCAAAAACCGCCGATCGGATTCGGCATTAAACTGTAGGTCCCTTCCCCGCCTCCTGAAATCCGTTTGAAATGTGTATTGTAACACATATTAAAAAAACATTGTTGCATACACAATTCAAACGGGTGGAATTTGTGGTATCACAACGGGCCCATTTAGACCCTTAAACACACTCATACAGAGGCAGCCACTACAATCTACCTACCTACCTTAATCTTAACCCATGTTCCAAGCAGACCAAAAACAGCCCCAGTTTGGGTATTCGCTAAAAACAGCTCACTTAAAGGGTCAGTTAAAAACCAAAAACTTAACCCATCTTACACACCTACCATGCATTTTGCAGATCTATAGTGAAGATTAAACTCCCATATCTGATATACAGACTAATCGAAAGTGAAGAGCAATGCTAAAGTTTTTTGGACCGAAAATCATCCCATCAAATCCTGCAGATAACGTTTACTTCTAGTGCACAATTGTTGACACTGCCATCTGATAGTCAAGTAATACTAAAGGTTCCACAAACCTAAACTATTCAAGAATTAAAGAAACCTCCTAAACGAACTAGGAAAGCGTAAATCTAAAGAATTACAGTAGATTCCAGTTTAGAGTGGACACTAAGCAACGAACGAACTGACTTTCAAGACAGAAAAGGAGCCATAAGCTCTGAGCTATTCGGTGATCTGAGCTAATCAGTCATCTATCCAAGGAACACAGCAGAAAATGGCAAAGACAATGGACGAATTGTATATACCAAAGCCTGGCCAAATGGTTCTTAATTCCAAAAATAAGTAGCAGTCTTAAGAAAGCTTCTTATGCTAAAGATAGCAGATGTTCTGACTGCTCACTGACTACACTATTATCATCTCAAACAGTTGGAGGTTTTTTCATAGATATCTGCGGAAAATACAACGACGAAGAGGCAACATTGAATCACTTTCTCTACGAATGTGCAGCGTTCAGCAGAATCAAGTGAAAAGGAACGTCTTGTATAGACCAATTCCAGACTAAACTATCCTTAATTTCTGAAATGGCAGAAATCTACTACTAAAAAAAAGATAATGTCCTGGCTGATCACAAACAGTTATCATCTTAAACCATTGGAAATTTGTTCTACAGATGTCTAGAACAAGAAGCATTTAATAATTTTCTCTACGAATGTGCAGCGTTCAGTGGAAATAAGAAATAAGTGGAGTACAGTGCCAGACTAAATGGTCCTTAATTTCTGAAATGGCAACCTTACTAAAAGAGAGAAAGTCCTGACTGATCACTGTCCACTCGTTTTTCAACTCAAACAATTAGGAACTCATTCCATAGATGCCTACAGAAAATGCAATTACGAACAGGAAACATTGAATTACTTTCTTTAAGAGTGCTCAGCGTTCAGCAGATAGATATTTCTCTTAAAAAAAATAAACCACCATAGCAGGGGCGTAGCCAGAACTTGGTCATGGGGGGGGTTTTAAAAAAAATTTGTGGCAGTTTAGTATTACATGTTTTTTAAAGTAAAGTGCACTTTCCAAATAGGGCATTTTGTTGTGGCTTATGTGACTTAATGCATCAAAAACTAAATTTTTTCCCTGATTTTTAGTAAAAATTTCATGAAATTTGGTGGACTGAAAGCGTCATCGTACAAAAATGTGCATCGAACAAAAATCCAATATTAACTATTGTTTTAAAAATTTTTAAACTTTAACCGAAGCATTTAAATTGATGGACCAAGTTTATGGTGATTTTTGTTTATACCGTGGTGGAGTTCATAAGTGGTAAAAGCGATTTAAAAACGATTGTCAGAACATAAATGAGGACCAAAGTGTTAGCCAACTGAAATTCGCGTTCACCGTAGATCAAAAGAAAAGCCAAAATCTTCATTGAAATTCTTGAAATTGGATTTAACCTTCGCTTTACTTATACCCACCCGGGAGATCTTTTTAATATTCATGTTTAATATCTGCACAAATTTGAAGTTAATTTTCAATAACATGAAAAAATCGTTTTTTTTGGAAAATTTTGCTCATGTTGAACTTGAATTTTGTCATTTTTTATACAAATGTACCTGGGTGATCCCAGGCGCTTTCGCTACCATTTTGATTGAAACTCCCGATTTTTTTTTGCGTACCTATGTGTTCAATAAACCCTCTGGAAAGAAATCTTCAAATATTTTCCATAGTCTCAAAATAAATCATTAAAGTTAGGCCTTTTTTCGAAATACGAACTATCGCCAGAGGAAAATACTAAATGCTGAGGTATGAAAAAAAAAGTATATATTATTATACCTTTAATGTGAGTTTTACTGAAAATAGCGGCGGAAGTGCCTGGGATCATCTTTAGTAAGGCGAAGGTTAAGCATCTCAATAGCATAAAATTATTGCATTTTAACTGAACATTTGGCTATCGAAGGATGCCATCCCATCTATTGATACTTGTTTTGACTGTTTTTTTGTTTTCTAAAAGTCGAATTTTAACCATCAACCACTCCTCGTTTTCACCTGATGCAACACCATGCGACTTTCACCTTCTCAAAGAATGCATTTGCCGATGAAAAAAGCGTTTTGAGAACGTAGAAACCATCCAAAAGGCTTGTACCGACATCCTGAAGGACATTCCGTTCGACGAACTAAACTACTCTTTAGACATGTTTTTAGAACATGCAAATCGCTACATTAAGCCTAAACGTGACTATTAAAAAAACAAATTAGTTTCGTTACAAAAGGGGTTTTGTTAATATTCTTTTAAATATTTAAAGATGAAAAGACCTTTTTTGAACGTACATACGATGCATAGCGATTGAAAATGTTGACAAATTATAGGCTATGGGGGGGGTTCTGACACCCTAAACCCCCCCCCCCCCCTTGGCTACGCCCCTGCACCATAGGTATTTCTCATTCTAAAACTAGAAAAATCATAATTAGAAGTCATAATTAAGAGTCAAGTTGAGTCATTATGATCCATGGACATCTCTGAGAAGAAAGTTTTACACACAGATACAAAATTTTCAGACCCCAGAATTTACAGATTTTTATAATTTTATTAATTTTTTAGAGCTCGGACTCTGTTTCCTGCCCTGAACCTGTCAGTGTTTTGAAATCACTCAAAAAATTATAATAATTTTTTTTCGACAATGTTTTCCAGGACCTCCCATCATTCATTCTTTCATTCCTGTTCAATTCATTATTCGGCAAAAATCAAGCATTTTCAAGAGTCCATGTTACTCCGCTAATAGCCAGAATAGATGGTCAGCCAGCAGTTCCGTTCCTGCACTCTTGTTCCAATGCGTGGCGAGTTCATTGCATTTGTGGCTGTGCACACACAAGCAACGCACAACAATAACAACAACCACAATGCTTGCAGACACATATCCATTGTTGCTGTCGTTATGGTTATCGTTGTTGTCGATATTGTTGTTGTTGTTATGGTCGCATTTCAGTTGGCAACATTACGTTCGCAGCCACACAGCGTCGCAAGTGGGAGGCAGTGTGACAGCGCGAACGGAATGTTTGAGTGCATACAACAACAACAACAACAACGATAATAAAGCACACGAATCCACACAGCAGGACAACAGTTGACTGCCTGACCGAACAGTAGTTGCAACCATGCACTGTGAAGCGGCGACAGCAATGTGCGGCACACTGTGGTTGCCACTCGTGCAGTGTTGCCAGCCGAAACGAAACGAAACGCATACGCGTTAAAGTGTTACCAATTGTGGACAACAACAACAACAAAAAATTAACTCGCATGAAAAATAAACTCATTTTTGTTTTAGCCAAATGTGAGAGCAACGCGTTGCCACCCGGCCCAGCTGCCCGGTGAGTCGCCTGGCAATATTATCAACATTTCCTTTTTGGCGCGCAATTTTTTAATATACTCGGCTGTTGCATTGTTTTTACAATGGCAATTGTTGTTGTTGGTATTCTTGTTTTTCTAGCAAACTGTAGCTGCCACTGCGTCAGCGCTGATTCTGTGGTCGCTATCGACACTGGACATGGTTTCTGGCGGCAGCCAATGTCGTTACAGCAATGACAACAACAACAATTGCCGGCAGTAGTAGCAATGATGCTGGGAATGCATTTTGTGTCATGGATTTGGGAATATCGAAGCATAGTAAAAAAATAAAAAAGGGAAAAGGCAGAAAAATAGAATGAAACGGGAACCAAAGTGACGCAATGCATGAAAAAGAAAGCGCAAAATTTCGTAGTTGAGTACAGTTGGAAATCAAAAGAAGACAGGGAACGTAGACTTGAGTGTGAGCTGTTGATGTTAATATGAACTATGATTTGATTTCCAAGTCCCTATTTCGTATTTTCAATGTATAAACCAGGGACTTAACTATTAGTTTTTAAGAAAATAATTGCAATGTAACTATTACAAGAAACATCAATTTTATTTGTTGATTATAATTATTATTTGCGTCAATTAATTTTTAAGTTGCGTAATAACTGTTATGTGAAACACATTTTTTTTCGTTCCCGATAATTATTATTTTGGGATTTCATAACTTTTATTTATGACTTTCTTATTTACGTTACCGATATCTATTATTTTGAGAAAATTAAAAAAAAAATTCTTATTGGGAATAATTATTATGAACTAATAATTATAGAAATTTCTTAAATAAGAGCCATTTTTTATTTCCAAAAATTGGGATAATAATTATTTTAAGACTCTGGTATAAAAATAGACAACTTAAGAAGACATTACAAAAGTACAAATGTTAAGAACAAAAAATTGTATGTTATGTTAGGGCAGCTGTCTCTGTATGAGACATACTTAGGCCGTTCTTATGCCACAAATTTGTATTTAACACTGTTCCTTCAACAAGTTTTATAACCTAACCTGCAAGAAAGAGAGAGAGATCTGGCAATCATTCAAAATTTAAAACCTACACAGACGATTCATCAAATTTTGAGAATCTTATACGCAATGGTTAACCCTTTCGACCCCGAATTTTACCCTGTGTCTTGAAATTATTTTTGGTATTTAAATCATGAAATACTTACCTAAGAAGTGTGCACACGACATTTGAAGTCGCACGCCTTTTTGTTAGAGTTCTTGAGCTAGTTTACTTTTGAGCAATTTTAGCTAAAAACGGGTTAAATACATTTTGTATCAAAATTTTTTTATTACAGAAAAATTACTTAACATTGATGGAAAAATACAAAATCATCACTTTTTGATTTTATTTAACCATTATTAAAGAAACAGGGTTTTGATCATATACGCCCAATTCGTAGACTTTAATTAGAACATAAACTTTCCCTGATCTCGTTGCAAATTATTAGAAAATATTTTGGGGATAACAGTAAAATTTTTGTAAGTTGCTTTGAATTCACTTCCAAAAATATTCATTCGTTGGTGCCTACCTAAATTAAACACAGAAATCAATCGTAGCTTAATAGGTGAAGTTGTTCTCAGGCAACTTTGGCGTCGAGAGGGTTAAAGAACTGCTGAGAAAATAATCAACAATATGTGGCAACAATCTCTAGTCGTCTGCTTTTTCAATTGGGTGGGTTAGACTCTTCGAAAATAAACAAAGCAAATTTTACGTTAGCACTAACCAAACTTAACCTCATCTCAACGAACCGGACTTGGTCTCATTTAACATAGTTAAATTTCATTTGAAATAATACATTAATCGAAGTATGGTTAACGCGTAGAGTCAAAGGTATAACCCTGACTTGACCTAACCTAACCTGACCTACTTAACCCACTGAACTTAAGCTAACATTTAATATGTCACTTAACCCTGTAATAACCATTAATGTAAAAATAATACACTATTAAAAGCGTTGTTAGCGCTTTGAGTCAAAGGAAAAAGACCTAACCTAAGTCTATGATGGCTGAAGGGGTGGGGGCTGTGTAACCTTTTTGAGAACTTTGAAATATAATAAAATTAAGATGTACACATGAATCTACAGACTGAGATCCAAAACATGAATGTTTTCCCTACCTGATATATTTTGGTCCTGAAAGTTCAAAATAGAAAATTTAGTTAAAAGGAGACAATTTTTCTCTCTTTCTTTAAGATATTTCGGGGGATTTAAACTCCAAAAACCCTTCCCTGTGTGCGCCACTGCTCTCCTGTACTAAATAGTTGGCAACAGTTGGATATTCCGCCAGGTTCTGCAAGATTTGGTCCCATCAACGTAGATATAATAACTTTTTTCTTGTATGGTCTGGTAGATCGAATATTTTTTGAACATTTGTACCACACCACCGCAGTATTTTTAGCGATTTAAGATCTGGAATTTTTCACTAGAATTCCCAGAAAGTCCTTCTCGTTGGTGTTCACTAGTGTCCATAAATAACTCGTATAGCTCGCTCTTTCATCAAATAGAATACACATCTCCCACACTAAGAGAGCCAAAGATCTCTCAATTGTTTGTTTAGGACACTTCTGGATGCTTTTGTGTCAGTGCACATTATTACACATTTTGAAGACCTTAGATCGAGACAAGTCTTTTCAACTGCCCACTGAGCCCAAAGCATCACTTGTTGACAAGAACCAATCATCGTTTAACCTCAAGACTGACATTTAGAACATGTAAACATTTAGAACATTTAGAATATATAAAAGAAGACAGATATCTGCCATATGGTATGAGAAATGTCTTAATGTCCGCACACTGATGTGCTAAGAAGCGACCACCTTGGCTCCTTGGCCTCCCAGGATCCATCAAGGTTTCTTCGGAAGTCGAGTAGATTTAAAGCATATTAACAGGGAACAACAACTCGTAGTACAATGGACGTATAATTGTCTGAGTGCTGCGCTTGCTAGATCGTTCCGTCAAGGTGGAAACAAAAAAAAAATGTCCGCACATAAAAAGGACCCCTAGGACAGTTTTAATTGAGAGCATTACTGGAAAATGCGCTTCATTCAAAATACCAGACCAAGGTTTGAGGAAGCGTCCGTAAAGTAGCTATTGCACCACTTTGCATCCAGCTGGTGTTGCGTGAATTTTTCATCAGCCAAATTTCCGAGTAATGCATCCTCCAATTTAGCAATGAGTGCCATGCGGCGCTGTGCTGTGTTGTCGATTAACTGTGGCAGCGACTGCCTCTATCGCTGGTCGCGTGCGTAAAATGTAGACTGAGTGGCCGAAAAGGAGCAACGCAACTTGGCCAGTCCGAGCTCGAATGCCTTTTAATGGCTTTTTAGTTGCTGCTGTTGTTGTTGTTGTTGTTGCACAGCATGCGTGGTCAACGCGGCTGTGGTTGCCATCACACAACCCCATAGCTACTGCAGCAGCAACAACAACAACAACAGCAGCAGCAAGCGAATTGCACTTTTGCCGGCAACGGCAGCGACATCGATGCCGACAAGGACAGCCAATGTTTATGTGACCGCCGGTCGGTGTGTGTACGATTGCTGTTGTTGTTGTTGTTATTGTTGTCGCTGTCTGACTCTAACTCGGACTTTACTTTTCAATTGCTGCGCCATTGCGGTGGCTCATTGCAAGGCCGGTGGAATCCAGGCGTAGGATGTAAATCCGCAAAAATCTGGCACTGCAAAAATCACAAAATTAAAAACCTACAACGCAGAAATGTTTCGCCAACTAGTTTTTGCAATTTGCAATTTTCAATTTCCTCTTTTTTTCTTCTTCTTCTTCTATTTGCTGTTCTGCGCCCAGCGACCGCAGCAACTCTGTAGGCCGTGGCCGAGTCAAATGTGTCCATTATGTGCGAGTTGAAGGCAAAAGCGGTTGTGTCTGTCTGTGTGCCGTATGACAGCGGCTGGCTGCAGCTACAACAAATACATTGCATGTCCAAATGACAGCCAGCAACAATTTACGAATGGCAATGCGCAAAAGCAAAAGTAACAGCAAAAACAAAAATCCATATAAGAAAAATGAAACCAGAAAAACAAAATTAAAATGAAAATTGCGAAAATGCAATGGAAAGGCAAAGGAAGAGCTGCGACTGCCAAAGGATACGCGCATTACACTTTGCAGGGTGGCAAACACCAGCCACATAAACAACAACAACAACAACGCAAACACAAACAGCGGCAGCAACAAGAAGCGCAACGTGCGTTCGCAGCAGACAGGCAGGTAAAGCGGACAGACGGCCAGCCGCCGTGTCGGCCATGCTTGCAGTCGCACTCGCATTTCGGTTGGCTTAGCTAAGCCGGCGCAGTGGTTCAGTTCCACTCAGGCGCTGCCTGTCTGCTCTGTTGCTGTCCTTGCCGTTAACACACCGCTGCCGCAGCTTTGTTTGCCGCTTGCGACTTTGATTGCGAGTTTACACGGTGGCGAAGTGCATTGCAATAGTGCGCCAAGGTAGCAGCCAAACACAACGCACGCGCTTGGCTCAGGTTCAATAGACGACGGCAGCGACAACAACGACAACAACCACGACAATGAACGACAACTGCCATAGGACGCGCTTCCTTGCGGTGGCGAAGCGAAGCGACGGCAGCAGACGACGACAGCGAAATAAACCAACAAACGCACACACACACACACACACACTCATTCGCTTATAGACAGCCAGCCAGACAAATGCATGGACAACAGCAACAACAATGTTGCCGTGTGCAGTGTGATGGGTCCAGTTCGAGGGGGGGGCGGTGGGGGGGGGGGGGCTGCTCAACAAAAGCGGGGGATAACTAGACAGCGCCGGGTATGCTTCGTGCCAGTCTAAAAGGTTTGCACGGAGTCAGTGTCGGTGGCGAACTGTAGTGCACTTTAGATGCAACTAGTCCTAGGACTATTTGAAAATTTCAACTACTAAAATGTACACGGAAATTGTAGCTTTACGCGCACTAAATCCAAACGATGCTATATGAACTGTTAAAGCTTTAAACTCCGCCACAGTTGTGGCAGCAAACACAGAATCTACCAGTCCGAAACCTAAAACGAAACCTCATGTTTGGTAAAGCTTTATAAGAGATCAAGGACGATGCTTTTATATATATTATGAAGAGGAGAAGCAATCGAAGACAGTAAGAGTAGCGAAGACTCTTACTCAAGTCTACGGTTTTCAAATCGCCTATTTCTTCTAAAACTTTAAGGGAATTTTGACGATTTCCCTAAGTACAAATTTAAACCTACTGCAGTCTCTAATATTAACTGATTTGCAAACTCTACAAAAGACGCAGATGAAGCGTTTAGAGATGCAGCGTCCGTCAGTAATAGAATTATGAGTAGCAACTCTATGAAGAAAAAGTTTAACGCTGCACATTCGGTAGCAAAGGGAATATGATTGAATAATTGATTCAACATCGACCAGCCCAAACCGCTAAAGCTACAAACATGAAATTTAAAGAACGTAACCTCCGATAAGACGGTATTTTTTTAATTCGGGGTCTAACAGGAGAAAAATTTGGGTAAAGTTGTTCTGTGAAGAAACGTGATTTAATGGGCATATAACTAGATTTCAAAATTGGTGAAAAATCTTCAAATTAAAAACACATATTTTTCAATTTTTCCAAAATCTAAATTTATGTAACGGGTCAACAATGGGTTAAAAGTTTGTATGCAGAAATATGATTTAATGGGGTTTTTCACTTCAAACATGGCGAAATTGATTCAAATGATTAATGAATCGAAACGTGTTTTTTAATTTTTTGAAAATCAAAATCTAACACGATGAATTAGGAGTTTGTATGGGGAAACATAATTTAAGAGGTATATTTACTTAAAACATGATGAAAGAAATAAAAATTAGAAACAATTAGACAATTATTATTTCATAAAAATCTAATGGGGTCAACAAAGGGTTAAGAGAAACTTGATTTATTGAACCCAATGACTTCAAATTTGCGTGCAAAGCAGTGGAATCCTGCTAGCATATAATATAATTATTAAAGCCAATGAATAATTTTTTTTTTAATAATTGACTGGCACGACAGCCCGCTTACGCGAGACTAAGGCCTAGCTTCCCGCAACCACCCGTGTTGTGCGTTTGAAATTGCACGCGGGTGGAAGGGACCTACAGTTTTATGCTGGTTCCGAACGGCAGGTTGGGAGCTTTTTCATAAGGAATTTTTACTCTCAGAGGTTTGCCATTTCCAGCTGAGAGGACAGCCACCGAAAGAGAAAACGAGTTTTCCCGTTATATTTTTTAGGTGTTATTACAGGCAGTATTTGAACCTGGGTCGCTGCCTTCGACTCGCGGTCCAACGCACTAACCAACTGAGCCACGGCGGCTGCCAAAAGCCTATGCCATATCCTTTTAAAAGGAAAAGGAAATTTTAAAAACATACATATTTCGATGAATTTTTTTTTTAATATTTGTACGATACAGGTTTTTTAAGATACGGCTATCAGACGACAAAGGAAACCTGTTGCTTTTTAACTAACTTTTATATTTTGAACTTTCAGGACCAAAATATATCAGTAAATAAAATATAGTTTAATATTTAAAAATTTTTTCTTTTCTATCTAAAAAATTAATGTGTGTCTATTCCATACTAAATTCTTGCTTATGCAGAAAAACTATAATCGGATCAAAAAATGAAAAAGTGAGTATGCCAGTGACATCTAGTTTCATGCCTGCATTATCTTTTGGATGACTCAAAATTACTGCACCTGTACCTAATTAAACTGGGAATTCGTACAGACCATCATTGCTGTACGCTGGAAAATGAATTTGCAATAAGTACACATACTAAGAGAATGCTCCGTTCTTATTCATGGTTGAAAGAAGCATCTGAGGGATCATTTCATAACAGATGCCAATTGGGAATTCAGAGGTTAAAGAGCTATACTACTTTTTCATAGTCAAAAGAAGTTTTCTGAAGGATCATTTCATAACAGATGCCAATTGGGAATTCAGAGGTTCAGGTGTCATACTGAAATTCCTCTCGGAGGCGGGACATCGGGGGGATCATTTCATAACAGATGCCAGTTGGGAATTCATATGTTAAAGATCTTTACTACTTTTTCACAGTCGAAAGAAGCATCTGAGGGATAATTTTATAACAGATGCCAGTTGGGAATTCAAAGGTTCAGGTGTCATACTGAGATTCCTCTCGGAGGCGGGACTTCTGGGGGATCATTTCATAACAGATGCCAATTGGAAAATCAGAGTTTAAAAACGATACTACTTTTTCATAGTCGAAAGAAGCATCTGAGGGATAATTTTATAACAGATGCCAATTAGGAATTCAAAGGTAAGGTGTCATACTGAAATTCCTCTCGGAGACGGGACTTACAGTTAAACTGAATGTCCATGAAGCGACCCATTGAAATTCTTAGTTCTAAGTGCTGTTTTCCCATCAAAAATAAAAATCGTTCAAGATACTGTTTGCATTTAGCGGTTAAACTGTAATTACCAGACATTTTCCACTGTCATTTAACGATATAAATCCGCCAAGCGAGCGAATTATTGTTTACAATTCGTTGTGGATGCGCCTCGTCAATTCATTATTTCATAAACACAGTCGTGATGTTAGACACCAAATTTTGTTATTTACATTGTGCTGGACACAGACAATGCAACGAAATTTATGCAATATTATTATTCACCCTATTGTGCCCATCTTTTGCAAATTACTGCAATAACAAGCGAAACAACACCGCCAGCAGCGGCAACAACAACAATCCCTACAACAACAGCACAACGGCAAAGAATTCATCAAAATTCACTTTAACTTCATTATCGTTGTTATTGTTTTATTTATTCCACCTTCCGTTTCGCCTCAAGACACTTGATCGCTCAATTGATTTTGTGCCTGGCTGCGTTCGTTCGCCGACGTTTCACCAGCGGCGCATCCGCATGGCCGAGACGAAGCGTTGCGCACTTTCGTTGTCTTTGCTTCCACAGGGCCTGTCGCTGTTCATGGCTGTCTCGTCCTACTGTCTGTTTGTCTGTCGCTGCATGCTCGTTGTCTACGGTTGCACAACCAGACAGACAGACGGACAGCGAGCCAGCCAGACAGGCCGCGCATCGCAATGTGTCGGCAAGGGGCGCTATTGTTGTTTTGACGTTTTTCGTTGGGTTTTCTGCTTCTTGAATATCTTTTTTAATTCATTTTTTTTGGATTGAGGTTTTTTTGTTCTTTGCGTTATGTCTCCCTTTTGGCATTCTTTTGCAATGTTGTTATTGCTATTTGATTGCTGTTGTTGTTTGTCTTTGGTTGCATTACGCATTGTCGACACTTTATTGACTCCTTTTCTGGATGAATTTGTTGGTTGGTTTCTTAATTTCTTGTCGAAGAAAAAACTGCATGACCGCTTCCTCCTCCCCCTCGTTCCCCTTCCACCTCATGCTCACACTCTCACAACAGAGATGGAGGCACTTTGCATGCCCAGCCACGCGATGTGCGCTTCCATGGGCGGTCGTGCGCAACTTCGTGGCCGCACTCAGCCATCCATCCATCCAGGCAGCCGCCCTCGTTTCCATTCCCATTCTCAGTGCCAGTGCCAGCGTCAGCGTCATTGCCATTCCATGGTCTACCAGGGAAGCAGCGCGCCATCCATCCACCGCGTCGCCGCATTGCTGGAGCTGTTGCTAGGGTGACTCGGCGGCGTTTCGACCCTCCTCTCCACACCTTCCGCTTTTCGCGCGTAACGCATCTTGGCGACTTGAGCGGCCAGACACAAAGACACAGCACACCAGACGGCCGACATACAAACCGACCGACGCACAGACAGCCACATTGATTTAGCTGCCTGTAAATATGAGTTGATTCGACTCGATGCGATCAGAAAATAAAGTGTAGCTGCACCGCGTCGCGTCGCGTCGCGCGCAGTGCCATCAAGTTTGGCTGCCCGGCCCGACATGGCCTGACGTGGCGTTGCATTGCGTTGCGTGGCGCTGCTGGTTGAGCTGAGGTGTTGTCCTCGCTTAAATTAGCCGGCAATAAATTCTTTCGCTTCAATTTCTTTGCGTTGCTTTTTCGGGTTTGCTGTTTTTGTCCTCCCTTTCGATTGTTGGCGTCTTCGTCGCCCTTCTGCGGCACTTGCTTTCCTTTGTCTACGCGATTATTTGCAGCCGACTCTCCCTCCGTGCCCGACCACGTCGCTGTTTGTTTTATTGTTTGGCCACAATCGGGCGCATGGATTTTCGCTCTTAATGTTTTAATTCGCCTTTAGCCGCTTCGGTCTTTGTTTGCGGCGCTGTCTGTCGTTGCTTGCTTTCTTCACGTCGAACGCACTAAACGCTTTCAAGGAATTTCGCAGAATCCAGCGAAAAATGCGCGAGGTTGCCACTGCAACCGATACCAATTAACTTGAATTCTTAGCGGCAAACAAATGCGCCAATGTTGGCTCTAATTAAAATAGTATTAATGCAATACGCGAGAATTCGATGGGCTCTGATTGAGATGAGCGAGCAATCGAAACGATTCAACATTCGTTCGTACAACTTTGCGGTACTTAAAGCTATTTATGGGTCAATATTTTCAACACAGAGAGACTTTAATTTGTCCTAATGAAAGATTTTCTTAACAAATAATTTTTAAATGATGCAATCATTAATCGATATTGCGGAATTTATATTTTGAAAAGCTCTGTGTAATTCTATCTTATCGGAAAAAAAGTTCGAAACTGTTGTCTAATGATTCCTACAGAAGTTCTTTGAACAACGAGGAGGAAGAAAATTTAATTAATCTTCTATGCATTTATGCTGCGCTCCCTGAGAGAGGAAGAAATTATTCTGGCAACTTCTTCTTCAATAGAACACTAAAATAAATATGATTTTGCTAAAAATCCTTTCCAAAAAAAAACTCTGAAAATCAGTTGTTTTGTTCCTCACTTTTTAAAAATTTAAATATTTTAAACAAATTTCTTTTTTAACTCTAAGCCAATAAAAAACGAAGAATAAAATCTTGAGAAGACCGAGATCTAAAATATATATTTTAGAAAACTATGAAAGTATGACAAAATATGATTTTGCTAAAAATCATTTCCAAAAAAAATTCTGAAAATCAGTTTTTTGTTCCTCAGTTGTTAAAAATTTAAATCCTTTAAATAAGTTTATTTTCTCAACTCTAAGCCAAAAACGATAGAAGAATACAATTTTGAGAAGACCGAGATCTAAAATATATATTTAAAAAAACTATGAAAGTATGAAAAATATGATTTTGCTAAAAGTCATTTCCAAAAAAAATTCTGAAAATCAGGTTTTTGTTCCTTACTTGTTAAAAATTTAAATCCTTTAAATAAGTTTATTTTCTCAACTCTAAGCCAATAAAGATAGAAGAATACAATTTTGAGAAGACCGAGATCTAAAATATATATTTTTAAAAACTATGAAAAAATATGATTTTGCTAAAAATCATTTCCACAAAAAATTCTGAAAATCAGTTTTTTGTTCCTCAGTTGTTAAAGATGTAAATCTTTGAAATAAGTTTATTTTCTCAACTCTAAGCCAATAAAGATAGAAGAATACAATTTTGAGAAGACCGAGATCAAAAATATAAATTTTCAACAACTTCAAGAAATTATTCGGGTATCTTTTTGTTAAATAGAACACTAAAATAAATATGATTTTGTTAGGAAGCGGTTCGAAAAAAATTCTGCAAATCAGTTTTTTGTTCCTCACTTTTTAAAAATTGAAATCATTTAAAAAAGTTCACATTTTTAACTCTAAACCAATAAAGATAGAAGAATAAAATTTTGAGAAAACCGATATTTAAAATATATAATATATTTTTAAAAACTTCAAGGAATTACTCGGGCAATTTCTTCTTCAATAGAACACTAAAATAGATACGATTTTGTTAGGAAGCGTTTGGAAAACGATTCTGAAAATCAGTTTTTTGTTCCTCATATTGAAATATTTTAAAGAAATTAATTTTTTAACACTAAGCTAGTAAAGATAGAAGAATAACATTTTGGGGAGACCAAGATTTAAAACATATATTTTTAAAAATTTCAAAGATATTCAGAGATACATATTTTAGTCCTGAAAGTTCAAAGTAGAAAATTTAATGAAAAAGCGAAAAGTTTTCTCTTTCAGTTGGTACCCAAATATTTAAAAAAAATCTTTCAAATGTGTATGTCCTTAACATTTACAAGTCCTTTTAAAAGAACATCAGATCAGAAAATGAAAAACTGAGTATAAATGAATATATCATCCTTTTGATGGGTTTCGACAAAAATAGTATTTGTGGCTCAAAAAAATTTAATTTAATTTAATTTCTAGTGATTTTAATCTTACATTTTTTACACATATTGATTTTCTACTTTGCGTAAAAATGTTCACAAAATTTTTGGAAATATTGATGTCCTTGAAATTGCAAAATCCTTTTAAAAAAGAATCCTGATATCAAAGAGAAAAAGTAAAAACACAGTTTTACTATATTTAGCACCTAGATTTGCGAGTATATCGATTTCTTGTGTGTAAGAAACATCGTTTTCCTAAAATAGATATAATTTCTTATACTTTTAAATTTGATTTTAAATAAAATTTTTTTGCATAAATTTGTACCCAAATATAAGCAAAATAGGTTAAAAACTAAAAATGTTATGAAACACTAAATGAAAACGCAAACTTTACATTGATAACACATTCAACTTACTTCGTTATAAGCTCCAAATGTTAGTTGTTTAGTAAAGGAATCGAGTCTGAAAAATTGAAAATAAATACTATATTTATTCCAGTTATTTAATTTTTGAGCTTTAATTCAAGAACTAAATTTCATTAATTAAAACCAAGCAAATAAAAGAAAACGTTATATTTGTTTGAGCAATATGGCATTTTTTAAGTAAAAATATACAATATTTGCTTTATTAAAAAAAAATTGTATTCAATAATTTTAATGGCGAATCGCAGATGGAAATTCGGTCACGAGGTTTGGATGCCATCGAACTTAGTTTTGAAACCAAGACTATGCAAACATTTCAAACATTTTTGTAATCGTTTTTTAGTTTTCTCGGTCGACTTGTATTTTTTTTCATAATTTTTTCGGTGACAGGTTGACAAAGCTAGGAACATCTTTCACTTCAAACTTTGCAAAACGAAAGCGAGAAACTCATTTCTTGGCAGTTGATTGAGATGGAGTAGCTTCACTATTCCTAAACAGCAGATATCTTTTCAAACGTCTGTGCCACATTTTTAATTATTGTTTCCTTTTTTGTAAAATATAACTACTGACTATCTCGGGGTAGTCAAACGCGGTAACGAAATAGCTAGAAGGAGTAGAGGATGTAGTCCGGGTTTTTGAATAAACCTGCTAGTCGATTATTCTACTCTTTTTATAGATAGTTGGGTCCATCTATGATGTCTTGAGAAGGCAGTGATATGTTAAGACGCTGGTCGAAAGCTTATTTCATGCTGGGATTTATTAATTGGAATTCACAAGGCTTTAAAGATTCCTTTAATAGCTCTGGATCGGAGTGGCCTGGATTATGGTTCAATAGTCTGGAGCTGCGTTTTTTCCACTCAAAAAGCACTGATGAGTAAAAACATGGTGTCTTCAATAAATAAATAAATAAATAAGCGTTTATTTTCAAAAGGCCATAAATTTAGTATGAAACAGTGGGCCTGAGGTCCAAACCAGAGTCCTATCACAAAGTCCATACACCTTTAGTCATAAGTATAATTTTGGCTTGACTATTACTTCCCTCAAACTAATCCAACCATAGCCAAATAAGTTCACATAAAAACGATTTACGATAACTGCACCGTCACCTTTTCAAAAACATAACCAAATCCAATTCTGGCTTAAAACGGGTTAAATAAATTTTGTATCAATATTTTTTAAATACAGACAAATTATTTAATATTTATGAAAAAATACAAAATTATCACTTTTTGATTTAATTTAACCATTATTAAAGATCAAACGCGCCCAATTCGTAGACTTCAATTAGAACACAAACTTTCCCTGATATCGCTGCAAATTATTGGAAATTATTTTGGGAATAAGAGTAAAATTTTTGTAATTTGCTTTGATTTCACTTCTAAAAATATCAATTTGTTGGTGCCTACCTAAATTAAACCCATAAATAATCAATCGTAACCTTTGCTATAAGATGACAAATAGGTGAAGTTGCTATCAGGCAACTTTGGGGTCGAAAGGGTTAACGAAGGTGTTGCAAATGCCATCATAAAATAATTGAAATCAATGCTCAAAACTACTAACTAACTAAACAACATGAAAACGAAAACATTGAATCGCAACAACACACAAACTATGCAAATCATAAAAAACATCAACAGCAACTTGACGTAATAATCTCCACAATGTACAGTTATAAATCAATTAGATGCTCACAATTGTGTGTGTGTGAATTGAAAGAATCAATATTTTATTTTTGTTCCGCATACGCTTGCAGATAATACAAATTGTTGGCAAAAGTCGCAATAATAACAATAAAAGCACTAATAACTATAACAACAACAACAAACGAAATTGCAAAAAAAAACTAACCCATACAGAGACAAATCAACGTCGCTGCTGTTCACGCTGGCCGCATCGCAAAAGCTTGACTTTTCTTGTGGTTGTATCTCGCTTCCATCTTCGGAAGCGCACACTTAATCCACTTAAATGTAACGCAACCAGCTACTCGACTCCACTACCAGTGCACAGCAACTCGTTCCGAGCGCGCCACTTCTCACTGTTCCGCCCTCCGCGCAGCGCACACAATGGAAGCCGTCACAGCCGACCGGCACACTGCACGCAGTGCGAAATTCTGCCGCTCCGCGCGCCAGAAGGCGAGCAACTTGAAGACCGCAAAATCGCGCGCTGTATGCCGAACAAATTGAGCAAATAAAATTTCAATTTGCAGCTACAACAACAGCAACGCCAATTGCCAACAACGGCCGCAGCATCAACGGCAAATGCGCGGTCACTCAGCAGCAGCAACAACAACAACAGTGGTGATCAGCAGAGACTTGCCAACACACAGAGCAGTGAATCAAGTGGCAAGATCAACAGAGATCAGATTCCGAGCGACCAGAATTCAAATCAGGTTTGCACGCATGCGCGCCACTCAACTAAACTGAATACATACATACATATGTGCGAATACATATGTACGTGTATGGCGCATGTGAGTATGCATAATTTGTGTATATGTGTGTGGGTCTGTGTGAGAATTCGTTTGCAAAAAAAAAGGAAGTAGGAACACAACTTGGAACAATTCCGCAACGGATCGATGTATGGTAACTCTACTGGGATTAGATGTACGAATGTTTGTATTACTGTATTTTATTCAAACTTTGTGGTAATCAATTTAATTTTGAATTTTAAAAATATTTTTGTATAATTTTTATAATTTTTGTATTAAACATAAATCGGCAACTGACCAAGAATGGTAAAGAAGAAAGCTTGACCAGGTTTTAGAAAAACGCTTTTCAGGATATTAAATTTTTTCAGATGTCATGGCAGCAACAAAAACCTAAAACTCAACAATGGATATTTTAATGGCTAACGCTGTGCATTGCTGCCACATTTCTTTCAACATTTCATCTTTTGGGTTTTAGCATTTTTCATATAAATATTTGCTGTCTACCTTTCAGATTGGCGCAACTTTTTTTCCGATCCTATTATCTTTTATAAACATACTTCAGCGAAATTTATACATGTCATCGCTGTGAATGGCGCGCTGTTGTTGTTGTTGTTATTATTGTTGCTATCTGTTTAAGTGATGATGCAGCCGATTGGCAAAGTATTTATTTGCATCAGGTTTTTTTTCGGCATTCGCCACTCAAAAACGCCTGTCAACGCTGCCATACAATAACAACGATCGAATCAAGCATTTCAATTTGTCTTATTTGCATTTCGAGAAGAAGCAGCAGCAGCAACAGCAGCAGCAGCATCTGAAGACAGCAGCTGTCGAGCAGCAAATTCTTTGTTGCGATGTATTTTGACATTTTCATATTTTATAGCTGGCGTGGAGCATTAGTGCGTGTGGTTGTTTTTGTTGTTATTCTGATGGTTATCATTTGGAGAAGGTGAGGAATTGGGGGATTGTGGAATTCAGGTCGTTGGTGCGGTAAGTGTTGATGACTCTCTTTGGCGTTTTTCGCTTGAAACGGCAACATGCAATAATTCAATTCATGGGAATCGCACAGAACTTGGGTGGCATGCAAAAAAAACTGCAAGAAGGCATGGCAAAAAATACAAAAAGCAAAAACAAATTCGTGCGAATTATGTGTTGGCAAATTGTGTTTATTGATTTTTGGTCTCTTGAGCTGCCGACATTATGAACTCAAATATAAAACAGTGTCAATATTCGCAAAATGAGATGCTCGATTGTTGACTACATTTTGGGTGACCATAAATGCAGTTAAAGATACACTTGTATAAAGTTTTGGAGCTGGGATTTTTTTTGTTATTTATTGAAGTATTTACATAATTTTTATTTAAATTAAATTTATTTAATTTTTTATTTTAATTTTATTTTTTATTTCATTTATTTCAATTAAATTCTATTATCTAATTTATTTTTATTTTTATTTGTTTTTTTTATTTAATTTATTTAATTTTAATTGTAATTATTTTGCTTTATTTTAAATATTGTTTATTTTGTTTTTATATATTTTTCTTAATTTATTTAAATACTTTTATGGTAACTTTGAATTCAAATTTGTCATTTTTATAACCTTTTCATGTTTTAAGTTTAAACTTTCAGTCCTATTTTAATTTATATTTTAATATAATTTACTTAATTTGAAGTTCTGTTTTTTATGTTAAAACAAAATTAATATTTTTCTAATTTATTTAATTAATTTCATTTAATTTGGTTTATATTACTTGTAATATCAATTCATATTTTTCATTTTTTTAATGTTTTAATTTTTAATGTTGTAACTTTTAACGTTCAGTTTTATTTTAATATAATTTGTATTTTAATAAAATTTATTATAATTAGCTTACATGATTTTAATTTCTGTTTAATTTATTTTCATACATTTTTGTATTTATTTAAGTACTTTTTCTGATAATTTTGTACTCATTAAATTTTAAAATATAGTTTGACATTTCAATTTAAAGTTGTAAGTTTCGTTATTTTTATTTTTAACTTTCAGTTTAATTTTAATTAAATTTGTATATTAATATAATTTATTTTAATTATTTTATATTATTTAGATTTCTTTTAAATTTATTTTTATGTATTTTTATTATTTATTTAATTTTGTTTATTAAATTTTTTATTTTTTCTATAATAGATAACAAAAATTGTATGATAATTTCCTACTAATTAGATTTTCAACTTTTTTTTGAGATATCAATACAAATTTGGAATTTTTGTTATTTTTTATGTTTTATAAAAATTTTTAACATTCAGTTTTCTTTTAATTGATTTTGTATATTAGTTAATATACATTGTTTTAATTATTTTATATTATTATAATTTTTTAGTTTTGTATATTTTTTTATTTTATTTAAATATCTATTCTTATGACAATTTCCTACTAAGAGGATTTTAAACTTTTATTTGAATTTTCAATTTAAACTTGTAGTTTTCGTTATGTTTTATGTTTTAGCTAATTAAACTAATTAAACTTTTATTAGAATTATTTATTTAAATGTGCAATTTTTCTTATTCTTAATGTTTTCACATTTCAATTCCAGTTTTATTTAATTTGTAGTTTAAATTAATTTATTAAAATTATTTTGCATTATTTTAAATTTTTTTAGTATTTTCTATATCTTTTTCCAATTTATTTAAATACTTTGTATGTTGATTTCATTTTTATTCAATTTAAAGTTAAACATTACAATTCAAATTTCAAATTTTCAGTACTTTGTAATTTTTTTTTTATTTAATTGATTAATTTTTACTTTCATTTTTATTTGAATTTAATTTAATTCATTCCAATTCATTTTCATTATTAAAATTTTTATTGAATTATTTTTATATATTTATATATAACTTTATTAAAATACTTTGTTTGATTATTTCCTACTAATTAGATTTTAAACTTTTACTTGACAATTTAATTTATTAAAATACTTTGTATAATTTTTCCTAATAATTAGATTTGAAACTTTTATTTGAAATTTTAATTCAAATTTGTTATTTTTATTAACATTAAACTTTCGATCTTGATTTACTTTCATTTGCATTTTGATTTAATTTATTAGAATTATTTTACATAAGTTAAGTTTTTGTTAAGATATTTTTATATATTTTCTAATTTATTTAATTAATTTGTGTGATGGTTACTGATAATTAGAATTTAATTGTTGATTTACAATTTCAATTCAAATTTGCCATTTTCATTACTTTTTAATGTTTTAACTGTAAACTTCCAGTTTTCTTTTAATTTAATTTTAATTTCCCTAATTTAACTTATTTAAATTTATATTCAATTATTTTTATATATTTTAAAATTTACTTAAAAAAAATTTGTATGATTAAATTTGTATGATTATTTCCTACTAATTAAATTTGAAACTTTTATTTGACATTTTAGTTTAATTTTGTTATTTTAATTTTTTGTAGTGTTTTAACTTTAAACTTTCAGTCTTATTTTTATTTGAAATATATTTTAATATAACTCATTTTAATTATTTTACATTATTTTAAAATTTGTCACCCTGTCTACGCCGCTTCATTTCTACATGGCTACATAAAATATCAACAATGTCAGCGTTATCCTGTTACACCACTAAAACACAACAAGCCAAAGGTATAAATAGCTGCACAAGACAACAACAAAAACTACTACACACCATATATACCAGTTCACCTTCTGCATGGTCACTTTTTGTGCTGCCCGTCGACAGTACCAGCCATCGCCTGCCACAATCGACGCCCCCTGATGCCAACTTCGCCTCATTCTGGCTGGCAAATCCGGCTGTCTTCCTGTCTGTCTGCCTGCCCGTCTGCCCACTAGCCAGTCGGTCTGCTTTGCATACCACATCGTCAGTAAGCGTCGAACTGCTTAGCTCAACTGTGCGCGCACTCGCCGATTCGTGGCTCGCGCCGCCACATCAACAGCCGCGGGGGGGCGCGCGCGCGCCTCACTCGTACGCGGGCGTTAAAATTGCAATTTTTCACTTAATGCGTCGCCAGCATATTAAGAATTTCTTGCACGTTTCATGTTATGGCGCGCATTGTTGTTGCGACTATAGTCATGATGTTTTTGTTGTTGTTGTTGTTGCTGCTGCTGCTGATTGGTGGCACGTTCAACTAGTCGACCAAAGTGTCCTTGAAATAATTGTAAATTATGCGTCAACGCCGATGATAGCGTCACATTTGCTGCGCCCACTTAGGCGACACTCAGCACTGACAACAACAATAACAAACAATAAAACAACAACAACCTGAGCAACAACAACAGCCATGAACGCTTCATAAATTCCCTTCAATGTGACTTTATGGTACATTATTGTTGTTGCTGCTCATACGCATCTGTGTGTGTGTGTGTGTGGTGGTTGTTGTGGGTGTTGGCTGCATTCAAATTCATATTTCACTGCAAAATGTTGTTCTTGTTTTTGTTGTTGTAGTTAGAAAACAAAACTGCCAATTTTTTCGCCTGGTAAATGAGAATGTTAGCCAAATTGCAACATACACCAAATCTAGTTAGACGTCGAAAGTCATCAACATTTTTCCAATTTAAATTATAATATTTAAAATTTTTTCTTGGCAAAAATTTGAATGACGCGTTTAGTTGTCGCAGCATTCCTGACTCAGTTTGCTATATTTTTAACTCAATTTATTTGTTTGTGTGTGTGTCACCAGAAGTGTTGTGTATTTTTGCACCTACAAATGTTGGCACTTCCGCACATGCATACACATACACATACAACCAAACATGTAGTAGCGCACCTCAGCAGCCATCAGTGCTGCCAGCTCGCTTTAATTTGTCTTCTCATTTGCGCTAATTGGCCTTGCCATCGAAATTCGTACACACACACATACATAGAGCTGTGATGGGCTGTTTGCAAAGTGTTGCCAAAATATCACAATAACAACAACAACAAGAATAACAGCAACAAAAATAAGAACCTGAAGGCAGATGGCAAAATGTGAAATGGCTTTTTTAGAAATATAGAATTAAATATTTTCATATGTTTTGTAGCACAAAAATTTAAATAAGTCAACCAAGTCAATAGTTCCAACCGTCAAATTAACTATAAATTAATTGCCAACTAAAACCATAGCCAGTGCTGCTCAATTTGAATCTTTTGCATACTGAGCAACAACTCGACTCAGCTCAGTCAAAATAAATCTAACCGAAATCTAAAATCTAAATCTAAAACGATGTTAAATACTTTTTGAGTTCGAAGGCTTCTTAGCTCTACTGTATTTTTATATCGTAGTCAGTGAGAACCTTTATTCATAGCCCACAGCCCACAATATGAACATAGACTCGAAAAAAAGTTTAATATTTTGTGACATATTAAAAAAAAATGGTTGATGACAGCAACAAGACATCTGTAAAATATAGAATCACAAATCACAAAATTCGTATGAAGACGATTATTTTGACCACTACATAGCTACTCGACCAGCGACCACAGTAGTGTGTGTCGCCAACTTTATGAACCAAACAATTTGACGATGACAGCGACACGATCGTATCTTTCAAAGTTTGGAATCAGAACGTTTTGCTTAGAACGCTGTTTCTGTTTCATTGTAATCAAGTAGTTGACTACATAGCCGATGCCATTTTGAAGTCGTGTGGCCCTATCGGCGCAATCTTCAAATAAAATAGAAAATAATAAGAAATGAAAATAGATAAATAAAAAAAATTAAAAAATCAAACCAGTTCATTTCATACCCCGAACACATTGCCGATGGTAGGGATACAGTGGCGGACTCAGGGGTGTTTTCGGGGTTGAAACCCTGAAATATTAGGGTCGTCTTTAAAACTGCATACAAATGAAAAGGCATTTTACGGCATTTTATGAATAAGTATTAAAGAATTACTTTTTGAAACCCCCAAAATATTTTTTGGTATCCGCCTCTTTAGAGACACAACCACATTGGTCCAAATATAGAATAAGAATGTTCCTACTACACGGCCACCCACCACAGTTGCGGCTGTCGCTAATCAGTTTTATGATTTTGAATAAATTCTAGAAATAAAGTGGTTGTAAATGACTCCTTAATAGACAAAGCATTCTCCAATTTGTGATTAAGCGCACATTTTACTTTTGCTGCCGCTTTTATTGTAATCAATAAGTTGACTACACGGCGACGTTCGAAGCCAATGCCATCTTGCATTTTTGTAGGAAACTTCTCGGTGCCGAGTTTGTCCTTCCTCAACACATATCAAATCCTTTCTAGTTCCACTTCTTCTTAAGTATCATTTACTGTTCTTTCTTCAGCTAATTTTCCATCTTTTACTCGAGCTTTTCCACCTCGTTAACAAATTCTCAATTTGCTTGCTTTTACTCGGAATGGGATCTGCAATCGATTCTCTTGTCGCTAAATATTTATTTACGTATTTCTTCTAGTCTCAACACTCTACCACCATACCCATCAAATTTTTATCGCAACCTTCGCTTTTATGCTATTAAATACCCAACTAGTTTTTTCTAATCAAATTTCCCCAAATTGTGATCTTTATCTACTAAAATTCTCTCACCAAAAATGTCGAGCCTATTAAAAATTTTCAAGTATAAAAAGGGCAGCGCTGTTTACTTATTCTCTTTATATTCTCATTCCTTACTTCTTCCTTCTTATTCCTCTTTCCAGACTTGTACTTTTCTAGTCCTCTTTAGGATCTTCTTAAATCATTTTCTGTTATGCTAAGCAATTTCTCATTGGTTAACATGAATTCATCCTTTTACCTAATGTTTCCAATATCCTTTTTGGCTTCGTACAACAACTAAACACTTCCAACAACCCTTACCTCTCTTCCCCTAATCAATTTATTTCAGAAACAACTCGCCATATGCCAAACACACGCATTTGAAAAACTCACAAATAATTTAGCATGTAATTTCGCATTTGAAAAATTGACGCATTTTCATTTCAGCGCAAAC
This sequence comes from Melieria crassipennis, assembly GCA_963668005.1. Lineage (NCBI taxonomy): Eukaryota > Metazoa > Arthropoda > Insecta > Diptera > Ulidiidae > Melieria > Melieria crassipennis. Next base: position 112,537,123 of record OY764962.1, on the reverse strand, counting down.
ACACATACATACAAAAAATCACGCACGCTCATAGTGCGGCAGAAATAGTGCGCCGCACTGACAGCGTAGCTGCCACTCGACTGTCGGACACTTGCTGCTCGACGTTGCGCGTGAAAACGCAAAAATCAGAATATAATTTTAAGCCAACAATAATTGAAACCACACTGCTAGGCATTGTATTTGCAACAGCAACAACAATGTCAACAATGAGCTGCAAATATTCTGAATTGAGTTGAAATGAAAATGTTTGCCAACTTGAACGGCATTTATTGTACAGATGAGATGATTTAAATATTGTATATAAGTCTGTGCGTGTGTGTGGATGTGTGTGTGTGTGTGTGAGAGAGTCATGTGTAAAAGTGTAGCGCACAATTGAAATGAAATTTGAAAATCCGCAATGCGTAGAATTAAATCTGGCGACGTATGAGTGACATGAATTGGTAATAGTTAAAAAACACCAGCTGCTATAATATTTAAGGGTATTTGAAATGTGTGACATATTTGTGACACATTTTGTGGTTGTTCTATAAGTTTGCTACAATATTTAATACAACAAATTTGTAGTACAGCTCAACAGATGTTCTAATTTAAGGATTTTTTAATTGTGTCACATATTTCTGACAGTTTTGTGACACTTTTAAAGCAAGACTTATAAGTTCACTACAATAATATAAAACATTTGTGGTATAAAGAACCAGGTGTTATATCATTTTAGTGTATTTTCAAAGTGTGACAAATTTCTGGCAACTATGTGACAATATCTTATTTCGCTTATAACTTTACTAACTTTACTAACGCGCACCATAACAGCTAATTTAAGGGTACATAGAATAAGGTGACATATATGTGACAACTTTGTGACACGTTATAAGCTCATCTATTACCTCATTAAAACAATACATCACAATGGTCATACAGCACCGCATCTATTATTGTATTTAAAGGTATTTTAAATTTGTGACATTTTTGTAAGAATTTTCCGATACTTTTTAAGTTCGTTTATCACTTTGCAACAGTAATAGAACTAATTTGCGTTACATGGCATCAGTTGTTATTTAATTTAAGGGTATTTGAAATGTGTGACATATCTGTAACAATTTTTGGACAAGCTTTAAGTTCATCTATTATTTCATTACAACAATAAAATATATTATATAATAACATTTTACAAATAAAAAGTATTTAAAAAATGTGGCATATCTGTGACAATTTTGTGACATTTTTTAGCTTCGTTTATCATTTATTGCAACGACACAACTAATTTGGTATTGGAAACGCATGGAAGCTAAGAAACTTATTTGTACAATGAGAGTGGGACATTATGTCACAAAACCCCAACGTTCTTACGACGATGACAACTGACTGATTGACAATTGCTCAATCCGCCTCCAGATGAAAGACTTGACGGTACTACACGTTTGTCACAGAACTGATTTGGTGACTTTTAAATAATAAAGAAATAGGAACTTACAAGTTCCTATAAAAAAAAAGTTGCAACTGCACAACTCTGGCTTCCCAAATATTTTTGTGACAATTGTCACAATAACAACGCTCTTATATGCTTCAATAAACACACTCATTTCTACATGAAATACAAAATTGTAATATATGAAAATATATAAAACAATCACATTACTATTTCACCCAATTAAAGGTCACTCATACGCCCCGCAGTCACATACAGTCAATGCATCGCATGTGCCGCTTATAAGGCAGTCAATAAATAAAACTTGTGCAGTGCAATCTATAATTATGTACAAATACAAAAACAACAACAACAAATCACATAAATTACAAATGCAAGTAAAATATCAAAATATTTAATTGTAATAGGCAAACCAAAAAAGCGCCTAAAGAATTATTTTTTGTGTACAGAAATAAATACCAAATTATTGCACATATATGTACAACAACAAAATAGCTACAACAACATATGCCACTCGACCAGGTACACCGCTGAGTAGCGCCGCCAGCAATTTTCCACTACACCAGACATCAGCGACGATCAGCCAGCCAGCAAATTTGCTGTCCCACACCGCCTGCCTGCTGCCTTCCGCTTAAAGCGCCGCGTCGGCGGTAAATGTGCGACGGCAGCGCGAGTGCGCACACAATTTGCGCGCAATTTGAAATAAAACTGAAATTTATCATTTTTAATAATGATTTCAATTAGACATTTGCGCCGGCCGCACCGCTGAGGAGCCGAACGGCTGAGGAGAGTGCAGCGGCTTCAGTGTGGTGTAGCGCACCGTTCGCTGCTCAAGTGGATGTAAATTTAGTGCGCTGAAACCACCGACGGCGGCAGCGCCGACGACTGTGATCGCAACTTTGCGTTGATTTATATACATTTTGGTGTTGTTGTTGTTGTTGTTGTTGTTACTATTGCTTTTTGCCCACTGCTGCATGCTGTTTATTAATAACTCAAAAATATGAACAGCCAACGGAAAATAAAAAAGGCTATTTTAATTTTGGTTTGTTTGATTTGGATTTAGATTTAAATTGGTGTGTGTTGTTGCTGGTTGTTGTTGTTGCTGTTGTAATATTTGCAAGCCATTTTGCAGTGAATTTCTGTCAATGTTTTGTTGAGTTTTCTTTGAAAATATTTGCAAGCATTTTGACTTTTATTTTGGCAAATTGTTGGCTTTTTTTAAATTTGCTATTACTTTTAATGTTTTTTCAGAATGTGCATTTGTTTATTTATATTTAATTGCATTTGTTAAGCACATAGGCAAACAGTGAGCTTTATTGTTCGAGTGAGTTTCTCATTGGAAAATTGCTGTTTTTTGTTGTTGTTGGCACTGCATTTCAATTGTATTGTGTGGATGACGTTTGTGCTGGGTTGCATGGCGTATGAGTGATATGCGTCTTTATATGATATGGCTTTAGAGATACAGAGAAACTGAATGGAACTGAATTAGACTGAATTTCCATTTGCGAATCGCTGCTGAATTGCAACAAAATGCATCCCTTCCAGAAGTGGAATGGTGACTGGTGATTATTGGTGGATCACTTACGACAACGTTAAGCCGGTAATCCGGCGCAAACGGCGGCCAAGCCAAAATTGACAGTTTCAAGAAGGTTCTGCTCTATGTTTGGTGGGATTGGCAGGCAGTAGACTACGATGAGTTGTTCCCCTACGCCAAAACTTCTAATTTGGGCCGGTACTGTCAACAATTGGACTGTCTAAAGGAAGCAATCGCCCAGATGTGGCCAGCTTTGGCCCATAGGAGAGGAAATGTGTTCCATCAGAGAGGCCCCTGGAACTTGGTTGAGAGGTTCTTCTGCATCCACCTTATAGTCCAGACCTGTCATCAAGTTATTACCTGTTCCTGTCCGTGGCAAATGATTGATTGGTGGAAAGTTAGACTCAGGTGAAGCTCGAGGGTTTCCGTGAAAGAGGAATTACTAGAATTACAGTGAAACCTGCTTAAGTACCTCCCATCACAGGTACCTACCCCGTCCAACTAAACAACATTTGTGAGCATAATGCGATATGAATGCTTAGTCCTCAACGTGCTTATGTACTCCAGCCCCTAAGTACCTCGAAAAGATTGCATGTATAGATGAGGTAGTTAAGCAGATTGAACGATATTTTCAAGTTATTGAAAAAAACGAAAACTATTTGACACGCATCAAATAACTCTATGCTAAATAAAGCCTTCAATTTCATACGAAAATAATGAATTTAATTTTACTATACTTTTTACTTTTCAATTTTTAGTACTTTTAAATTTTGCCATTCCTACACAATATTTTGATTAGAAATTCCTTTGGCTACGCCATTCGTTTTGCCTCCTTCTCTTTCTCACTCTCTCAGTATTCGTTGTTGTATTTTTGACTCAAACGAATTCTAACACAATCGCAGGTGCGCCTTCAATATATTTGTGCTTCGACTCTGCCGCTTGGCGCTAATTTGTGCTAATTTTTTGCACGTTGGCAATTCACACACACACACACAAACACAAAAACACACAAGTACAATAACAATACGAAATCCGTACATACGTACAACAAATGCTAAATATTTTCATTTCAGTGTGAATGCAAAACTTCTCGCACCTTCACTTTCGGCTGTGACTGTTTCCTTAAGACACACACACACACACACATATAAACACACTAATACACTAACGCTGCATGAATTTGACGCAAATGTTGGCAACTTAATCGCCGCAAGACCGCAATCATCCGCACTGCCATCATTAACGGCGTCAGCGCTTTTTACTTATTTCGCCCAAAATTTCACACCAACTGTCGGTTAGTCAGTCAAATTTTTCGGTTAAATTTAAATTATTATTGCCTTTTTATGTTTCCGTTCATGTGTTTTTCACTTCGATCAATTCAATTTCGCTGTTTTATTTATTGTTGTTGTCTTCTATTTGCTGCAACAACATACGAAAAGCAGCAAACAGGCAGCGCGTGCACAAATTGTTTGCGCACTTTGATCGTTTAGCAAATTTTTATCGATTATTTTTAGCCAACCAGCGCAACACTTTAACACATGAACAGTTGAATGGTCGGCCGGACAGACGGCGCGCTTAAATCTAAGCACTGTTGTGTCTATTTACTATTTTTTGGCATTTCTTCCTTTAGGTTAATGTGGTTTTAAATGTTTTGTAAATTAATTTTTTTCCATTTCATTATAATGGAAGTGAATCTTGTGACCATAATTTGTTATTATTTTTTGTGTTTATGTTCTGTACAAAATTTTTTATTTGTGACTATATTTTGTGACTGTGTTTTGTGATTTTATTTTGAAACTATATTTTGTGTTTATATTTTTTTAAACCATATATATTTATTTATTTTATTATATTTTTTTACCAGATATTTTGTGAGCAGATTATATTTTGTGATTAGATTTTGTCGTTATGCTCTTTGGCTACGTTTTGCAATCACATTTTGTGACTATATTTAGTGATAATAGTGTGATAAGTATGTTTTGTGCTTAAGTTGTTATATTTCCTTAGGAAATTTAAATTTTGTAACGTGTTTTGTTACTTGGCTTTGTTTTGTGATTATAGTTTGTGACTAAAATTTTGTGAGAATAGATATTTTTTGACAATTTTTTGTGATCATAATTTATCTATTTTTGTGATCATATTTTCTGTTTATACTGTGGGACAAAATGTTTAAATTGCAATCAGATTTTGTGACTGTGTTTTGTGACCATATTTTTTGAACCATATTTTGTGACTATATTTTATATTTATGTTCTGTCTTTTATTTCAAGGTTTTATTGCTCTTTTTTGTGACTACAACTTGTGACTATATTTTTTATTAAATTTTGTGACTCTAGTTTATATCTACTGTGTGAATACATTTTGTGTTTATGCTAAGTGATAAAATTTTGAAACTGCAATCAGATTTTACGACTATATTTTGTGAAGAAATTTTCTGACTATATTTTGTGACTGTATTTGGTTTATATTTCACGGCCCAGTTTTATTGCTGTTTTGTGACTACGTTTCTTGACTACATGTTGTAACTATTATATATTTAGTAACTAAATTTTGTGCCTATAATTTGTGCCTATATTTTGTGACTATAGTTTATTTATATTTTGTGACTATATTGTACGTTTAAGCTATGTGACAAAATTTTTAAACTGGGATCAGATTTTGCGATTATATTTTGTGACAATATTTAGTGACAATACTTTGAGACAATATTTTTTGTATATTTTGTATACATTGTGTGTAGCAAAATTTGTGTTTTATGACCATGTTTTACTGCTGTATTTTTTAGAGACAATTGTGACTACATTTGGTGACTTTAAATTGTGACATTATTTTTTGTATATTTGGTATACATTGTGTGTATTATATTTGTGTTTTATGACCAGGTTTTACTGCTGTCTTTTGTAGGGGCATTTTGTGACTATATTTTGTGACTATAAATTGTGACAATATTTTTTGTATATTTTGTATACATTGTGTGTAGCAAAATTTGTGTTTCATGACCATGTTTTACTGCTGTCTTTTGTAGAGACATTTGGTGACTATATTTTGTGATTATAAATTGTGACTATATTTTGTGACTATATTATGATACCAGATACTGTTTATTTATATTCTGTGGCTATGTTTTGTGCGTATGCTATGTGACAAAATGTTAAAATTGCAACCAGTTTTAGTGACTATGTTTTGTCAGCAATTTTGTCACTTCATTTTGTTATGTGACTAATTATGTTTTGTGACTAATTTTCCTAACTATGTGTGGTGAATATATGTATTTGTAACTTTGTTTCGGTTAAAAATATGTTTCACTAGATCATCCGATTTTTTTTACCATACTTTACATTTTACTTTACATTACATTATTGTTCACACATACTGTGACAATATTTTATGACTATGATAGTCTGTGATTAAATTTGAACTCTGGTTTGATAACTTTTGTTTTTTAGAAAATTATTAAAAATTATTTGTGACTATTTATGCTTTTTGCTAATGTTGTCTGATCGCATTCTCTGATCATGTTTGATGACTATGTGCCGCAACTTAATTATTATTATTCTATGACAGTATTTTGTGGCTATATGGGTTAAGAATCTGTTTACGAACTGAGTTTTGCGACTATTTTTTGTGATATTGTAACAACAGGTAACCATTTGAGTCTTCTTTGATGAATTCAACCAGCATAGAATGAGTGACACAAAGTGTCGCTTAGATCTGAATAACCTAAAAGGAGATTACATCTTTTCTGTGCTTCCGTGGAGTTGGTGGGTGTATTTGAAATTGTTTTGTTCTCGCTGGAACATGAAGTCTAATGCAGTTTCTTGTAAATCTAGTACAAAAGATAGATTCTTAGAGCTAACTACTCTGAATTTGTCAACCTATGTCAACCCTTTTTCATTACATGTTAACACCTTAGTTCGACATCTAAGTTACTCAGCTCACAAACTATTCAACTCCATAAGTAATTTTTAACTAAAAGCAAAAATCTTCACAATAATCACAATAATAAAAAACAATATTGTTTCTCTTAAAATTGTAGTTTATTTTTAAACACATTTAATGCACAACTCAACACTCATTTGCATCTCTCGCCGCCCTCAAGCAAACAGTAGGGTCGCTGTTTGTATATTTCCGCTTAGCCAGATGACGAACAATTTCATTCGAAATTCGCAAATAAGAGACGCACAATTTTTGTGCCATCCATCATGGCACGCTTGGACGAAGGAGCGCGTACCCAGTTCATTACGCGCTCACGGATACTTTGCGATGTGCGCAGGCAGTGAAATTCGCCGCTGTCTGTGTCGACAGCTAAACGGCGGAAAAGAGTTGGACAATGTGTGTGTGCACAGTGAAAGACAGACAGACAGACAAACCAACAGACAGACAGATGAACGGAAAGACAGATAGCAAGCAGCCAGCGATATCAAATACTTTGCACTTTGCCAGATACTTAACGCGCAGAAATTTACAAGTCATGCCTGCTGCAAATTGCAATGAGTGCGTGCGGCAAACATGTGCCACGCTGCTGCCTCACGCACGCACACACACACATATAATACACATACAGATTCATGCCAATGTGTGAGTGCAGTGTCGGTTTTATTGAGTCGACTCGAGTGCGAGCATGTCGCGTGTGCGATCGCAATTGCGATCACGCTGCCGCCGTCGTAATGGATGCATAATGTGCATTGCTGTGACAACAACAACAACAACAACAGCCATGACAACTGCAGCAGCAGCAGCAGCAGGCGGCGCAACAACATTGGCAACGACAGCTCGTAATATATTTAGCCAATTTTCAACGCTTGTTGACAAAACTGTCAACAAAAGAGCAACAAAATCGAGCATGGCAGCGAATGAGGCATCAAAATGTGCAACAACAACAAGAAGCAGACGCAGCAACGCCAGTAAAAAATAAAATTCGAAAAATGTGCAGAGCACAAATGAAGGGAGACAGCGCAGAGATTTTTATTTTTTTGTTATTACTTCGCTTTTAGTTATATGGTAAAGTGTGCAAATGTGAGATTTCTGCCACATGGCAGCAACAAGCGACAATTTTATAAACGCACGCATGCTTGAAAAATGTATAAGTTCCCAATTGATCTGGAACACACTAAGGAATTTTAAAAAAAATTTTAAATGGGGAAATCAGTTAGTTTTCTTAATGAATCGAGCCAGGACCGTGAATGTAATCTTCGATAGACCAGTGGGCTCAACAACTAATGAGTGTCTGAGTATGGGAAGTCCGCTTCGAGTAAAGGAAGAATGTCAACAAATTAAGTGGAAGGTGATCTGTTTTTTCATCAATGGATTCGGAACTCCGACCTGAAGACTTGTTGTCTTTCTGTATCTAACACATGAAGTGAATGTTGATCTGTTTTCTCATCAAAGGATGCACAAGTCTGCACCAAACCTGTTGAAATGAAGGAGAAAGAAAGAAGAGCAACACTTGAAATGAAAGCTGATCGGTTTTCTCATCAAAGGATTCACAACTGACTAACTGAAGCGAGGACTCGGTCTCTTTCTGTATCTAACACATGAAGTGAAAGTTGATCTGTTTTCTCATCAAATGATGCGCAAGTCTGACTCTGAGGTCTCTTTCTGTGTCTATTAACGTTTAAATAGTCTGTCAGCACCAAACCTGTTGAAATGAAGGCGGAAGAAAGAAGACAAACACATGAAGGGGAAGTTGATCGGTTTTCTCATCAATGAATTCGCAACTCCAACTAACTGAAGCGAGGACTCGGTCTCTTTCTGTATCTAACAAATTAAGTGAAAGTTTATCTGTTTTCTCATCAAAGAATTCGCAAGTCTGACTCTGAGGTCTCTTTCTTTATCTACGAACATTTAAAAAGTCTGACACGAGTTGAAGTGAAGGCGAAAGAAAGAATAGCAACACATGAAGGGGAAGTTGATCGGTTTTCTCATCAATGGATTCGCAACTCTGACTAACTGAAGGCCGGATTCATATAATTTTTTCAACCAACGTTTTAATAGTCTGTCAGCCCCGAACCTGTTGAGGTGAAGTCGTCACACGTCTAGTATAAAATTTACTTAGCTCTATTGCGACTAAGACACATTGATGTCCTTTACAACAAGTTCACAAGCTCAACGAACCTCAGTGGTACCGCTACTATTTATTCTGAAAACAGTTCCTAAACTTGGTGGGTCAGTCTTCCTCCCACTTTCAAGGTAAATGCATAAATCCGTAGATTAAAAGATTATAAAAGATATTATACAAAGTTAGTGAGATCATAAAGCGAATTCCGGAACATCTAGAAAATGCAAATGGGATAGAAAGAAAAGAGTGGATTACAGAGTTGCCAGATCAGTAGATTTTCTCCTTGATTTAGGAGATTCTTGGGCCTTTAGGAGAATTTTTAGGAGGAAGAATTGTTTAGGAGATTTACTTTTTATGTTAGAGGGATTTTTCGTATCCTTAGTGGATTTTTGGGATCTTTTTGCATATCGAAGTATAATGGGTTGGGAATACTGGCCACAAAACATATTTTGGCAACTATTTTCATAGTCAAAGCACCGTATTGTGTTAAAACTTTGTAAGCTTACAAAATGTAAGCTCGTTCCATCTCGCTCTCACTTATTGCTGTCACAATCGAATCTGGCCAAAAATGGCACTTTTTATTTAATTCATTATATGTTTTTGGTTTGGTTTTGTTAAGTTTTTGTTGTTAAGTCGAAGATGAATAAAAAAAAGGCAACATTAAAAAAAATTATATGTACCTATAAAATTTGTATTTTTATAGAAGTATAAAATTACGCAAATTATAAAAAAATTGTTGAAGATTTTTTAACTGTTAGGAGCAAATTTCAGTATTTTTATAAGATTTAGGAGAAAGTCATTCCAGGTATCTGGCAACACTGGTGGATTATCTCATTTCACCAGTGAGTGAATGAGTTGAGTAACTTTTATGTCGGGCAGATGGGCTCACTTCATTTGTTCGTGAATAGGCGGAACTTTCGGCTGGTAGTCGGTTTGTTGGCTCACTATTTTTTATGGGCAATGAACAAATTCGCACAAAGAATGCGGATAGTTTGGAAAATCTAGGTTCCAACCAGTTCCAGGTTCTAAATGCAGTCAATTTTTAGACAGCTGTGAATGACTACTGGCAAACATCTGATTCGCTGCATTACGTTTCAACTTGAAGCCATAAATTATTTACATTAATTTATTAAGTCAAATCACATCAAATTGCCATACTTTGGTATCAAAACAAGAGCCAATAACCTAAAAGGTGATCAGATAGAACTAATAGTTTTTGCAACAGGGATGTATCAGCAACTGTCAAAGATATCAATGACGTTTAAATGCGAAATTTTTAGTTAACTTTATTTATTTATTTATTTGTTCAGTCTACCGATAGTAAATCTTACAGACTAATACAGAAAAAGTTTAAGTTCTAAATAAAATATTATAGAAATTCCGGCTCAGTTGTAAATATGCTCAAAATTGTGAAGGAGTAATTTTCTGACTGGGTCATCTCACGGCGAACGATCATCAATTGCCGGCAGTTATCATGCGACTTGACACACTGCGACTATTTTTCCAACCACTTTGGACGAGCTCGAGGACAACATTCGAGACGCCACTGTCAGAATAACAGTGAAACATTAAAAATTGGGCCGAGCGGTTGAAGCACAGCCAGCGAAACCGAGGCAGTCATTTGAATGATATGCTCATCCATACAGAATCAATTTGATATCCCACACCGTTGTTAATTTTTATTTAAAATATGTTTTCTTATTGATCTTATCTGATCAACCTGTACTAAAAAAGCTACCAAAAACCAACTGTAAGCAACATTGTCATCTAAAACATTTCTTACTCCCATTTAAAGATCAACAAAGTATATACTTTGACTTAAAGCTGCTATTACGACTTGCTCATGCCACGCCCATTCACAAATAGCACACAGCCATAAAGTGCATAATTACGGCAACACCATGGCGCCCCAAAACAATGGTGTTGCTTTCAATAATAAAAATGTTAAACGCTAAATTTCATAAATTTTATGATTCTTGGGTAAATTTCAGATTTTGTTGTCAACTTGAAGCATCGCATGTCAGAAATTTTAGCGCAAATGTGCAGCAGTCTTTAACCTATTCTTAAAGTAAACAATAACAACAATAACAGTGCAATGAAATAACAACACTAACACCCACGCCGACAAGTGTGGCAAAAACAACAATGCGCCACGCCGCGCCGCAAAACAATGCAACAGTTCAAAATGTCAATCAGTTGCAACGAATCGAGGAGTCCGGACAATTTTCTGCATACGACATGATGTGTCCATTGTTTGCCATTTTTATTGTCATGTTGACTGCTGTTGTTGTTGTTGTTGTTGCTTTTGGTGTGACTTAGCTTGTTGAAGACTGATGTTAAAATCGATTATGTTGTTACTTGACTACTAAGCACTGTTGTTGGCAGCAAACAATAGTGTTGTTGTTGTCACTGAGTGCATGCTTTTAGCTGGAATTTTGATGTTGTTGCTGGTATTTCGATCTGTCATCTTTGAATCATTTCGGCGCAAAGCGACAAACACCACTACAACAACAACAATAATAACAACAACAATAAATCACATTCAAAAGCAACAACTTCGTGCATTTGGCGCACATTTGCGAATGGCAAAAGCTGTCAACAGTGTTAACAACATTTTAACCTTGAAGTTGGCTGCCAAGCTGGAACGCACCGCCGCACAATGAGAAATGTCAAAATTTATAAATTTTAATAATTGCAAAAAAAAAACCCAAAACACCAACAACCAACGAACAACCCAAAAAACAAAAAAAAAACACACCGAAACAACAGTGAAGAGCCGAGACAAAGGCAGACGCACAGACGGCGGCGGCGAGGCAGGTACGCAACCAGACAGACAGTGAAGTCGCGCCAAAAATAAGCAATAACCAAATCAAACAAAGAGTCAGCCAAACAAACCAAGACACACAAAAGCACGCGGCACCGACTCGCTGTCGTCTCCTGGGAGCCGGTTCGTGCTTCCGCGGCGTTCGGGAGGTGGAAACAGAAATGTGTGCTTGCGGTTCGCGCCTGCGCATGCGCCACTGTCGCCACCAGCGTTGCCAAAATTATGTTTGCCGCTCACGTACACTGCCAGACTGTCCACAACGACATTCAGTGGCGCTGAATGTTTTTCTCTTCTTCTTCTTCTCAGTTCAACGAGCAATGCTACGCAAATCTCTAAAACACAAATCCAAAAAGTGTAGCTTTTCGAAATCGATTAGCTGCATTCTATGGCCCCATTGCAGTAACGTAAAATTAGCGCCTTTTCGCTGCGCTAGCAACATGTTGCGCGTCAAATGTTGCGCAACATGGCCCATAAATAAATCCTTTAAGATGCCATCAACACGCCGCGCCTCATTTAGCAATTAAAAACGCCAGCCAACAGGCCAGTAGTCAACTAAGTCAACAAGAACAACAACCATAGCATGACAATAGCTGCAACAACAACAGCAACAACGATGACAGCTACATACAACAGCCGCACGCCAAAAAAGTCAAGTAGGTGGCCCAGCACATGTCGCATTAGTCGTAATTAATATGCATTAATAATGGGCGTGTCGCGTACGCCGCACTCAAGCATATGAATGCGAGCGTGAGCGTAAACCAACAACAACAACAACAACAACAACTGACTGCATATAACCACAACGATCGCCACCAGGCACCAGCCGGCAGGTAGTCGCAGATTTTTAATTTGGTTTTAGATGCCGCACAACTGCAGCTTACAACAACAATCCGGTTAGTGTTGTCTGCTCCTGTTGCCATCGTTGTTGTTGTTGTTGTTGCTGTCGATCGTTTTAGCCTCGATTAATGCCCAACAGTTACTGTGTGTCTATAATTTTTGGACCGCTGTTCGCTCATGTTCATTGCTGTGATTATTAGTGCCACTTGTGTTGTTGTTGTTATTGCTGTGACTGTTATTTCGAGTGTCTCACTCCAGCGGCGCTCAATTTTTCAACGACCACAACAACAATACGAAAGAGAATTATATTCAAATTTATTAATTTGTTAATTCGTTGTTTGTCATTTGGTGGCTTAAACGTTTCGTTCTGCTACGCGGCATTTCAAATTTATGAGATTTTTGCAGTCAACTCTTGTTATTGTTGTTGTTGTTTTTATTGTTGTTTCCATCTATCATTAGCATTTTGTATCTTGCGGCGCTGGTTTTTGGGGTTTTGCTTTACTCGTTGCTTGTTGGTTTTTTGATTTTTCGCGCCACGTTTTGTTCGATTTTTTGGGGAACTTTTTCTCGTGGGTGTTGTTGGTAAATTAGCAAATTGCTTTACTGCTGCTTTTGTTAGCACTCCAGTGGCCAGCGTTAGGGTTTCTTTTGTCTTAATTTATTATCTTAGGTCATCTTTATTTATCTGCATGGTAAATTGTGGGCATTAAATAACAAAAAATCAAGCATTTCGCTTGAATAAGTGGAAAGTGTGAACAAGACGCTTGAAAGTTTTATGGCCTTTCTGCATTTGTGACAGCTTTTCAGATTGATTGAGGCGCTTTTAGTGGCCTTAAGCAACAAATGGTTGTTCATTTGTGAGCAATTTGATCAGATTTTGACAAAAAGGCCAACAGATTCTTGAAAAGATATATTTTAATGGGGTCTATGGTTTTTGTGTGACACTGTCGATGTGACAAATTACTTAAACGTGGCAACATGAACTTTTGTGTATAATAAAATATTCAAATTTAAGCACAAAAACAAGTTTGAACGTTTACCAGATTTATAGGGTTGTCACAGATGAGATGTGTGACACCTTGTTACATTAGCATATTGGTAATTTGTTGGTTCAGCATTTCTTTAGAATTGCTTATTTTTGCATTAGCACACATATTTAATTATGTATAATAAATAACTTTTGTGTGGTGTTTTCAGAAATTGGTATTTTTAATTTAAAATATAATTAAATATATATTTAAATATATTCATGAAAATTATGAAAATTAAAAGCAATATGAAAACGATCTATTGCATTTTGTGACATAGTGTTTTTTTTTTTTTTTTTTTTTTTTTTTTTTTTTTTTTTTTTTTTTTATATTTAACGAGGAGGAAGCATCGAAAGCCTAACCCCGTCAGTGTGAGACTTTAACACACTAAACCTCCTCACGTCATGTACCGGTTTCCCCTCCGGACACTACCGTCAAGTTTTTCGTCGGAGGGCGGATTTGAGCGCTAGGCTCATCGTTTGTCACAGTTGTAGTGCGGTTTGTCACAAGCTGCACTTGCTTGACCTCCCAGCTGCCTGTCAGCAGAATAACCACCCTGTTTGGTTCGTCAACCACACCCCCGGTTGGCACTATGTCCCGTCTGTTTGTCACCGTACTAGAGCCGTTCGTCTCTGATGCCAGCGCTGGTCCTCAGCTACTGTTGCCGGCGTCGCTGCTCAGCCTTCCTCAGCTCATTGTGAATGAGCACCGCCGCATCGCTCACCGCATTCCAAACGGCTCGCGAGCTTAACATTATGGACGTGAGGTTCCGCGGGCTTATGTCTTCCTCCGTCAACGCATTGATGCGACCTCGGACCGTTGCAAAACGAGGGCAGTGGAACAGCACATGGTTCGCGTCTTCGTCCACCTGGCAGACTGGGCATAGTGGCGACTCGTCGTGCCCGAATCGGTGCAAGTAACTTCGGAAGGCTCCATGGCCGGTGAGCAGTTGCGTCAAGTGGAAATTCAGCTCGCCGTGCTTGCGCTGCACCCATCGCTCGATTTGTGGGATTAGGGTGTGCGTCCACCTGCCCTTTGAAGAGCTGTCCCAGCGCTCCTGCCAACTTAGTACTGACGCCGCTCTCTCCACCCCCGCTCTGCAGCCAGAGGGCTCATTGCGCTCTTTTTTGCTGTGCAATCGCCTGCACTCATCAGCCAGAATGTCGATTGGGACCATTCCCGCCAGCACTAGTGCCGCCTCATCAGACGTCGTGCGGAAAGCGCTGATGACTCTCAGTGCGGAGAGTCTGTAGACGCTCTGGAGCTGCCGCCTATTTGCTTTTAATCGCAGCGACGGGGCCCAGACTGGTGCGGCATATAGCAGCACCGAGCTTACTACTTTTGACAGTAGAAGCCTTCTGCTGCTCCTCGGGCCGCCCAAATTGGGGAGCATTCTCGAGAGCGCACTACATACTCTCGCTGCCTTCTGCGCAGTGAGCTCTGCGTGGTGCCTGTAGCTCAGTCTATCGTCGATGATCACGCCAAGGTACCTCAGGTGTCTGCGAGATATGATGGTGCAGCTGTTGTGTTGTGACATAGTGTGACAGTCACAAAATGCATTTCTACTACACAAACAAACTTTATAAGAACATTCAAAATGTTTTACTTGATTGCAACTTTTTCTCATCATTTTCTGTTATTATTGTGATTTACTTGGCATATAATAACAGACCAGATCTAAACCACACTTCACAATCGGTCTTTTGGAACAAAAGTGATATAGTGTGACTGTCACAAAATGCTTGCAATACTACTACACAAACAAGCTTTACAAAAAAATTCAAAATATTTTACTTGATTGCAACTTTTTCTCATCATTTTCCGTTATTATTGTGATTTACTTGGCTTAAAATTACAGACCACAACTAAACCACACTTTACAATCGGTCTGTTACAACTATGAACTCTATTCAAATATTCAAGAGAATTTTTTCAACATTTCTCTGAGTTACAGCAAAAAATTACAGTTCAATGAAATTGTTCAATATTTGTCAAAACTACTCAAGTTATTATGTATAGTAATTTCAATCATTGTTACATAATATTTTGACCGCCAGCATTGAAAACGTAACTTGATGTTAAAGCACGCTGAATCTTTCGAATTTCCCTTGAAAACTGGTTCAAATTGTGTGCAGGCTTTCCTGCAAGCTGACTCTTCAAACTGCCGCAGATTGGGAGCATCAGCCCATTGTGATAGAGGAATTTTCCTCCTACCAGGTGCGACTCGGTTCCTTGCACTCTAACAGGACTCAATTTTCGTTATAGGAACCAAATACTGACTGAAAGGGCCCGTTTAGAAGTTTTGAGCTTAAGTTTTGATTCTAATCAAATCCCAGGTTTTCACGAAAAGCTTCAAGCTGCCTAATACGCTCCCGAATCACCTACAGACATACATTTTTGAGTCTTCGACTCAGGGCACTCAAAAAGGTTATTTGCCTAGTTTCCCACTTTTCTTCCTATGACATATTAAAAGTTTAATTCATAAAATTCCAAACTACTACTTTATGACATGCTCCAGCTGTCACAAAATGTTTGTGACAACATGTCACAAAGTTAAATTTTGCACAATTAAGTCTAACTTATACACAAATTTCTTCTCAGCACATAGAAATTTGTTTGCCATTAATCAACCGTCATGCCAACTCGCCATTTTTCAATCGACATATGAACACCCTCGAAAATTTTGCATTTAATAAAACATTTTCATTAAATGTCAGTTTTGGCTTGGCAGTTGGCGAGAATGGCCTAAAGCGTGTGCTCGCTGACCAAAATACCAACGCTTCGCTCCACTCGTCTGCCACACGCATTTACAACAACAACAATAAACCTAACCACAACTACAACAACCGGCACTGGCACTTATATAATCAGTTTTGCACATTAGCTGCACACACACCAGACATGCACCGCACATTGTTGCCGCGCAGCGAAAGTATTGCACACGAAAGCCAAAGCAACAACAACAACAACAACAACATTGGCCACCATTTACCGATGATGTGTTTTATTTTCGTACGCCGCCATCGCTGACATTTCTATTCGCGCGCGCAATTTTAAGCATGCAACAAATTTATTGCAATGTTGCACGCACTCGCCGGCCACATTTTTAAGCGCCTAAGTGCAACAATAATTGCGGTTAATAAAACGTTTCACTCGCACCGCTACACACACGCACACACACACACACACACAAGCGGGTCAGTCGCATAAATTTCGACTCTGCGTGCGCGTCCATGTTCGCACTCGCCCAGCGACAAATGCGCTGGGCTGGATGTGGGGTGGGCCGATGCTATGTGCCGCCAGTGAGGGGCGGCGCAGCCAGTAAATTATAATTTTCAGCAATAAACTAAATTTGCGTTTAGACAAAAAATCGTTGTGTGTGTCTTTGCTGCTTTGAGAAATCTGAAAATTGCGCAAAGCGAATTTGAATTATGCGCCGCCGGCTGTCGCTCCGCGCGGCGGCCAATTGAATCGACAATGCCCAGTCCGCGTTCGCGCTCTGCACCGTTGCACTATTTCACTTTAATTGTCAGCCGCAGTAAGAATGCCAGAAATATGTGCGCGCCGATTTACCGCCAATGCTACTTACTGGCCGCTCGCAGAATTGTAAATTGAAATCTTTATGTTGCTGTTTTTATTAGCGAGATTGCTTGTAGTCGCACTGGACAGTGGCACAGGAGCGTCGCGTCGCCTGCACTTTGTCGCAGTTCGCTGCAATTGGGGCTGAGGAAGTGCTGTGGTGACACTTGAGCCACTCGAGCGGCACAATTGATACGCGATGACAAATTGAATCATGATTTATGAGCATTTGTGTTATTTCTACGTTCGCACCAATTGAGACGCGACAGTGTTTCTTTGGCGAATTGATCTCTGGCTGATGGCCTTCGACATTTAGTGAGACCAGTCTTGAAGTGCTTTGATAGCGCCGCACGCGCGATTTCCCAGTTGTCTGCGAAAGCAAACGTTTGGAGTTCCTATTAAAGTCTATAAAATCTTAATGGAGACTTTTGTATATGGAAATCTTAATGGGAATGAAATGAAGCACTTAAGTTAACTTAGGAAAAGCTGAGCACTTTGCATGTGATTTTTCGTGTATAAAGTTAAGAGGAGTTGGAGTTGTAGTTTTTTGATTAAATTAGCAAGTTTTGAATTGAAAAGAGTTTATATTTGGAATTTTTTGAGCTTGTCGGAAAAACTGTTTGGAGCAACACAATTTCGAAAAGAAAAAGTTTCTAAGATTTGTATGTCAATGTGGCTAGACTAGACGGTTGGCTAGATTAGACTATACTAATGACTAGACTATTGACTAGACTAAACTAGACTAGACTACACTAGAGCAGACTAGACTAGACTAGACTAGACTAGACTAGACTAGACTAGACTAGACTAGACTAGACTAGACTAGACTAGACTAGACTAGACTAGACTAGACTAGACTAGACTAGACTAGACTCAGACTAGACTCAGACTAGACTCAGACTAGACTCCGACTAGACTCAGACTAGACTCCGACTAGACTCAGACTAGACTCAGACTAGACTCAGAGTAGACTCAGAATAGACTCAGACTAGACTCAGACTAGACTCAGACTAGACTCAGACTAGACTCAGACTAGACTCAGACTCAGACTAGACTCAGACTAGACTCAGACTAGACTCAGACTAGACTCAGACTAGACTCAGACTAGACTCAGACTAGACTCAGACCAGACTCAGACTAGACTCTGACTAGACTCAGACTAGATTCAGACTAGACTAAGACTAAGACTAAGACTAAGACTAAGACTAAGACTAAGACTAAGACTAAGACTAAGACTAAGACTAAGACTAAGACTAAGACTAAGAGTAAGACTAAGACTAAGACTAAGACTAAGACTAAGACTAAGACTAAGACTAAGACTAAGACTAAGACTAAGACTAAGACTAAGACTAAGACTAAGACTAAGACTAAGACTAAGACTAAGACTAAGACTAAGACTAAGACTAAGACTAAGACTAAGACTAAGACTAAGACTAAGACTAAGACTAAGACTAAGACTAAGACTAAGACTAAGACTAAGACTAAGACTAAGACTAAGACTAAGACTAAGACTAAGACTAAGACTAAGACTAAGACTAAGACTAAGACTAAGACTAAGACTAAGACTAAGACTAAGACTAAGACTAAGACTAAGACTAAGACTAAGACTAAGACTAAGACTAAGACTAAGACTAAGACTAAGACTAAGACTTAGACTAAGACTAAGACTAAGACTAAGACTAGACTAAAATTAGACCTAGACTAGTATAGACTAGACTAGACTAGACTAGACTAGACTAGACTAGACTAGACTAGACTAGACTAGACTAGACTAGACTAGACTAGACTAGACTAGACTAGACTAGACTAGACTAGACTAGACTAGACTAGACTAGACTAGACTAGACTAGACTAGACTAGACTAGACTAGACTAGACTAGACTAGACTAGACTAGACTAGACTAGACTAGACTAGACTAGACTAGACTAGACTAGACTAGACTAGACTAGACTAGACTAGACTAGACTAGACTAGACTAGACTAGACTAGACTAGACTAGACTAGACTAGACTAGACTAGACTCAGACTAAACTCAGACTAGACTCAGACTAGACTCAGACTAGACTCAGACTCAGACTCAGACTAAGACTAAGACTAAGACTAAGACTAAGACTAAGACTAAGACTAAGACTAAGACTAAGACTAAGACTAAGACTAAGACTAAGACTAAGACTAAGACTAAGACTAAGACTAAGACTAAGACTAAGACTAAGACTAAGACTAAGACTAAGACTAAGACTAAGACTAAGACTAAGACTAAGACTAAGACTAAGACTAAGACTAAGACTAAGACTAAGACTAAGACTAAGACTAAG
The DNA here is from genome assembly GCA_963668005.1 of Melieria crassipennis. Lineage (NCBI taxonomy): Eukaryota > Metazoa > Arthropoda > Insecta > Diptera > Ulidiidae > Melieria > Melieria crassipennis. The sequence continues at coordinate 112,517,521 of OY764962.1, read as the reverse complement.
ACTAAGACTAAGACTAAGACTAAGACTAAGACTAAGACTAAGACTAAGACTAAGACTAAGACTAAGACTAAGACTAAGACTAAGACTAAGACTAAGACTAAGACTAAGACTAAGACTAAGACTAAGACTAAGACTAAGACTAAGACTAAGACTAAGACTAAGACTAAGACTAAGACTAAGACTAAGACTAAGACTAAGACTAAGACTAAGACTAAGACTAAGACTAAGACTAAGACTAAGACTAAGACTAAGACTAAGACTAAGACTAAGACTAAGACTAAGACTAAGACTAAGACTAAGACTAAGACTAAGACTAAGACTAAGACTAAGACTAAGACTAAGACTAAGACTAAGACTAAGACTAAGACTAAGACTAAGACTAAGACTAAGACTAAGATTAAGATTAAGACTAAGACTAGACTAGACTAGATCTAATATCTTAAAACTAATTCCCTAAAAATTATTTAAATTAAATTTTAACATTCAAGCGTGCAACTTTTAGCATTCTATATCCTCAAATTGAAATGTATGCGAATACCACAGCGTTGGCAATAAATCATGGTTATTTGCAATGTGCATTTCAGTGTGGCATTTCAAAGCAATATTTAGTCTAATTATTAATTTATTACACCATAAAGATGCCAGTTTACAAAGCGATGCGCTCTCGCTCGTACACTCACTGCACCGACGCGCTCTCTTTCTCTCTCGTTCTCTCTTGTGCGCCGCTTTAGCACATTTAATGAGCTTCCAACGAACACCATTTAAATGTGCTCCCTTGAATGCAGCCAAAATGTTTCAAAATATAGGTACACTTTAACTCAAAATAATTCACAAATTGAATTATTTTTAAAATTAGACACACACACACAGACACAGAGACAGACGTGCATACACGTAGATAGAAATACAGCGGCATGCACAGGGAATGAGCCAAAGCAATCACACAGTAAGATAATGAAAATAATTCAAAACTGCATACGAAGCGCCGACAGGCCGAAAACACAATGTTGCAAAGGGGAAGAATCGAGCAGCAAGATGCGAACATATCCACACACACACACACGCATGCACATGTGTATAGTATAATATTTGTATATGTTTACATATGCAAGAATTATCGGATTGATTGAGCCGATAGAGAGGTAACAACGAGAGGGAATAGAGTGAACGGAAAGCGTCGAATAGACAAATGCACTAACAGCGCAATGTGCAACCGAATGCTGCCAATCTGACAGCAACTCTTCTTCTTCTTGCCTTTGCGCCCTCTGTGAGTGGCAAATAGGAAAATATAGATTTTCAGATTTATTTGTGCTGAGGATTGAATACGGAAGAAATGTTACACACACACATACAACAGCAACAATAACAACACTAATAACACGTCGGCAAGTGACGATTTGTCGATTTTGAGTTATTTTCCAACAACAACAATGCATATTTTAGCTGTTTCAATTTGCAGTATTGGGAAAATGGCAACACTGACCAACTGACAGGCGAACTAATGCGCTAACTGATGAATGTGCCGTAAGGTGTTGTTGTTGTTGTTGTCATGGTTGCAAACAAACATTTCATTGAAAGTCGATGGGACCCAACTCTCGACTCCATGTCGAGTTATCTATAATTACGCGTATAAATACCATCGCTTACTTTTGAGCATTGCTCACATCAGCACAACGACAGCAGTTGCCAGTTGATATAAAAATACCAAACAACAACAAGTTACGCCACGTATTGTTTTATGTATTCTCCACTTTTAGACAGTCAACGACAGCCACAGATTGCGCCGTTGAGGGCCAAAGCGAAAGACACGCACAAAAATTGCTGCTGCAACAAAAACAACAACAATTATGGCCACAAACTGCTCATCAATGCTCGAGCAACGCGTCAAAAAGTGCGCCATTTGCCTATTTCGGTGATTGAGCATGCAACGTTCGGCTGTTCGGTCAGACACATTGCTGACTGGTCGGCTGGATAGATGGCCGAATGGATGATTGGATGGCTGGTTGGTTGGTTGGATATGCAGATAGATCGGTGAGATGGGCGGCCACATTGCAGATGTGGCACATTTTTATTTTTGGCCACCGCCAAACAAATATTTTTCCGCACAATTTTCTTGTTGTTGCCAGTGTCGATTTTGCTCGCTTAGGCGCGCAATATTTCGACTTATTGTTGTTGTTGTCTACTTTCCGATTTTATTTCAGTCTGTTGAAAAATCATTATTTTCGGAGTATTTACGCGACTGGGAAGTGGGAAATTTTCACATTAAATTCTTTTATTGGCGTTGTTGTGCGTCGCCGCTGCTTCTTTTTACCGATTTCGACACACGTGGTCGATGCGGTGGCGTTTAAATTTATACTTCAACATGCTTGTATGTACATACAGTTTATATGTATGTATGTATGTATGTACAATCAAGCACAATGGATTGTGTGCTTAGCGCATATTTCTGACTTTTGCTTAATTTTCAAGTTTATTTCATTTATTTGTTTATTTTTCATTTTATTTTTGTTTTTTTTTATTGTTTGTGTGTTATTTTTCCTGAATAGATATTGGCACAAATTGTTTTAATTTTTCAATTTTTTTCTATTGAAAAATTTCCAATTTGTTTACACACATCCACGCACAAAATTGTATGCGCATTGAGGAAGTTCATATTTTTTATTTCTATAAGAAAAAAATTGTTGGTGTTAAATGCGCACTTTACACAATGATTTTCACTGCTGAAATAATATCATTTTTTGTATTTATGAAGGCCAAATGCTAAGTAGCAAACTTCTGGCAATAGGGGTATTCACAATTTGTTTGCTAGTTTGGTAATTCGATCAGGTTTTTAGCTGTAAGTTAAAAAAAAACTGTCTGTTAAAAATAAGTGAAGACAAAAACCAAAAAATGCCAGTTCATAGTGAACAATTAAATTGTTACCAACCAGTGGCGGTGGTTTTGGGGGTTGAAACCCCTCGAAATATTAGGATCGACATTAAAACTACATAAAAATTAAAAGAAATCTACATAAACATTTATGAATATTAAAGAATTATTTTTTGAAACCCCTACAAAATATTTTTTTTAATCCACCCCTGTTACCAACTAACGAACGAATTGTTGGTCCTTTTCACGATTTCAGTATTTTGTTTTTTTTTTCACAAAAACAAAATACACTTAGAAAATTACTGAACAGTAATGAACTAACGAGTTGTGAATACCTTTAATATTTACGTAAAATGTAAAGAAAATGATGCCAAGTACACCCTGAAGCACATTCTTCGCTCCTGTCCGGCCATCTTACGACTTACTCACTTAGGGGCCTCGTTCTTTTCTGGGTTAGAAGAGGTTCCCAAGTATGAAATTAAGTCGCTGCTAAACTTTACGTCCATCCGCAACACTAAGGAGCTCTAACTGGTATCGCTAGAGACCCAACAGGGTCTATGCGTGGCTTACTCGGCCAGTCAGCTTACCTAACCTAACCTAATATTTATGTAATCAGAAATCTCTTTTTGTTGCTGAAAACTGTCACGCTGGGTGTCACCTGAAGTTTCCAAGGCCCCGAATCAGAGACTTCGCCTTAGACCTAACACCTTCTTGAATTCACTACTTAATGGCTTTGTTAAAGCAGACAATAATTGTCTGCCCGGTACTCAAGCTTGGTTCCCGGCGCTTGAGAAGAACCACAACAAACTTGTTGCAGTGCAGATAGTAATAACTCTACAACGACTATATTTTCCACTTAAATCTCAATTAACCAGAAACCTGACTCCTCGCACCACAAACCAGTCCCTCAATCTTTATCACAACTTACAACATCACAACTGAAGACACAACCTAAGTGACTCTTAATTCATATTGTAAACAAATCTTTTCTGAAAACATATAGCAACACATGAGAACTCTGTGCGTTGCAATATTTATTCTTAAGTTGGAAATTAAAAAAAAAAAAAAAAATCTTAATATGAGCTGCGAGAGAATCAAATATTGTTTCTATAACTGAAGTGCGTCGGGATTAAGAAAGCCAGAAAGTCCTGCTATATGCTACCAATGAACTTATTTACAAGACAGACGGCCACTTCGAGTACGTTGAGACTGCAAGAATCATCTCAAAGCGCGAAAAGACGAAAGGTCCCAATGAACCTGGGCGAGGTAACAAACTACACCACAAATGGTGGCGTCTTTGATGTTGAGCTGATCACCACCTCTTCTCTTCCAGAAGGGAGTGAAAGCATCTACTTTTAGCAAGGTAGGAATCTCTCTGTACACAGAAGGTTCAAAAATGCACTATGATGTTGAAGCAGAGGCCCACAACAGGGATTTCTAGTAGAAAAGATTTTCATCTTTCAGATGTCTGTGTGTCTTTTAAACAAACGTTTTTATAATAAAGGAAGGAAGAATTCTGATACAGCAAATCTCCGAGGTGGGAATGTTTACTTTTTTCCATAAGTCAGAGACTGTAAGGATTTGCGGAGGTATGATAGGTGGACTGTCAGTGAACCTTAACATCTGCTTGATATCCGACTATGCGGGCATTAGCGGGAAAGAGTCTACTGATGAGCTCTTGGGTTTAGAACCCAAGCGGCACCATTCGCTTCTGCCATCCGCAATCTTTCAATCCAAGGCTAGGACAGATGCAGGACTATTTACTGCGAATAAAAGACAGTAGGTGCTACTGGATCTAGGTGGATCTACTGCTAATTTCTCGAAGCAATGTTTATGGATTAAAGAAGTAACTACCGGTCAATGGTCAATTGCTCTAAATGCAGCGTATTGCAGATACCAAAATATAATTTTTTCCGCAGCTACAGAAAAGAAGACGAGTGTGAAATAATCAAACACTTTCTATGCACCTGCCCAGCCTTGGCATTGAATAGTGTAAAATCCTTAGGAAATAAGGTCTAATAGTCTCTCCCGCTCATCTGCAGACAGGACTAAAATGCATAAAGTCCTATCTTTGCAATACGGGTTGACTCTAATGCTTCGTTTTTTCTCTCAAGTAGGGAAGGTATATCTTTGCAATGCGGGTTGACTCTAATGCTTAGTTTTCTCTCTCAAGTAGGAAAGTCCTATCTGTGCGATGCGGGTTGACTCTCACGCTTAGTTTTCTCTCTCAAGTAGGAAAGTCCTATCTTGTCAATGCGGGTTGACTCTACTGCTTAGTTTTCTCTCTCAAGTAGGAAAGTCCTATCTTTGTAATGCGGGTGGACTCTAATGCTTAGTTGTCTCTCTCAAGTAGGAAAGTCCTATCTTTGCAATGCGGGTTGACTCTAATGCTTAGTTTTCTCTCTCAAGTAGGAAAGTCCTATCTGTGCGATGCGGGTTGACTCTCATGCTTAGTTTTCTCTCTCAAGTAGGAAAGTCCTATCTTGTCAATGCGGGTTGACTCTACTGCTTAGTTTTCTCTCTCAAGTAGGAAAGTCCTATCTTTGTAATGCGGGTGGACTCTAATGCTTAGTTGTCTCTCTCAAGTAGGAAAGTCCTATCTTTGCAATGCGGGTTGACTCTAATGCTTAGTTTTCTCTCTCAAGTAGGAAAGTCCTATCTTTGTAATGCGGGTGGACTCTAATGCTTAGTTTTCTCTCTCAATTAGGAAAGTCCTTAATCAAGGAAGCAACAGCGAAATTCTTTACTACTGCTAATTGAGCAAGTTCAGCAAACTGGCCCTCACTGCTTCCTATCCACCTACACGAATGCCAATAAATCTTACACTCAAAACTAAATTGAAAGCAATTTGTACTCAGCAAACCCAAATCCAATCGAATAGGCACCGCACAGGCATTAAAAATGTTGCCATATAACAATGTTGCGCAACATTTGTATACAAAAATTAATTAAAATCTCAACGGCAGCCCACCTTTTTGCTGCTGCTCAGCTTCTCGCTCAATTCAACTTGTCGTTTACTACGAAACTTTGTGCCGCATCAAACATCCCCGTCGCTGCCGTTTTATCGCATTTATTTCACTAAGCAGATAATTCATTTTTATCAGATGCTGTTAACTACACATTAGAACTTGTTAACCTGTCTAATACCAATTAATGTTACGTTAAACTTTTTGCCACTAGCTGACTTTTAACAACCACATCAACAACAACAACAACAGCAACGACGATAAAACCAGCCAAAGCCAGTGGCAGTGCGCGTTGTGTGCGTGTGCGCGTGCGCTGTGCGTTGTGCCGCTCAACATGAAACGTGCAACAGTTGCACGTACTTTTTGTTGGTGTTTCTTTATAGTTATTCGCTTTTATGGTTTCAACGTTTCGCCGCCCACTCCCCTACGCCGCTTTAATAGATTTACGTGTGTGTGTGTGTTTTTTGTGTGTATGGCATCTGTCTTAGAACGTGACTTATGGTCGAAATGCAGCCGGCCGGTTTATGGCAAAGTGTTTGTTGTTGTTTTAACTTTGATTAGCACAGTTTGTTAAACAACAAAGCATCGTGTTTGCAAATGATTAGCGCCGAAAAATGTGCGTCCCGAGTGAGCGGCGCTTTCAGGCGCAGACCGAGAGGTGCTTAATTAATTGTGTCGAAGTTTACACGACATGTTGCTGGTCCCGTCAACGGTTGGCCTTCATTCCACAAAACTTACAAATGATTTGCGCAAATCCCATAAAAACCATTCAGTTTGAAGAAAGTTTAGAATTTCACAAAAATATGTACATACATTAAAAAAAATAACAAAATTTATAACAAAAAAAACAATCATGGCCAACGGCACAAGCAAAAAAAAATTGTATGTTTTTGCAAATGTTATGCAAATTTCTTGACTTTATTTTGCTGTCATTTATTTCTGTGCCAATTTATCAACAAGAACAACAAAGATATGTAAAAAACAAAATATGTAAGAATCATGGCAACGTTACAGCGGCATTCGAACGTTTTAGCAATGAAGCAACAACAGCAACAATCAACAGTTGGCCAATGGTGACAGTCCGGCAAGCAATCGGAAGAATTTCGCAAAGCAATCGCCCCAAATCGGCGTCGCCACCGCCGCGTGTGAGCAGCAAATTGTGAAAGATTTCACGCTGGACGCCAATCAGTGAGCCGGCCAGTCAGACGACGCGTTCGACAGTCAGTCAATTTGAAAGTCACAAATCAATGCCCAGCAATCAATATATCAAAATCATGCCAAGACATAGCACTACAACAACAACAGCAACAAAAACAAAATCATTCTAACGCAACAGCAACATTTTCTTTCAACAGTTTGCCTTTTTATGGCAACTCTTTTGCGTTTGCCACAGCAACGTTCTCGATTCGTTGGCGGCCCGCACTGCCCCGTGCGCGCGCTGACCATTGCCCACACAACTCCCCAAGACAGTTCAATCGAGTGCGCGTTTCGATTCGGTTACGTCCGCAGACGCAGACGCGTCCGATTTTGGGTCATCGATCTGGGAATATTTAAATTTGTTACCTCTGCGCCGTTTTCGCGGTGATTTTTGCTGCTTGCTCGTTTGGTCGTTGATCTGTGTCCATCGTTGTTGTTGTTGGCCGCTTGTTATGGGCGTTGAATTCTAGCGCTATTTGTCGTTGGCTACTTTTTTCCCTACAATATTCTTATACCAGAACGTTAACTACATGCATTGTTGTTGTTGTTGTTATTGCTGTTGTTTTTTGCTAATACTATACATTTCAGACCTCAATGTTAAACAGTTTTCCTCGTTGCTTTTGGTGCCTTGTTTTTTGAGCATCAGCGATCTTTAAACTTTTCACTCAACCATCATCGAACAAGTTTATTTCGTTTCTGTCTTAACTTGAATTCTATTGAATCTGATTGCAGCTGCTGAATTGACTAATAATTTCATGGGTAGGAATCACATGTCAATATTCCGTATTCTTATCGAGGAAAATCATCTCAATGAACTGATTCCCCATTCCTTGTGGTACCGTCGTCAGGTATTTGTTTGCAAGGGAAGTCAAGTCTAATTTTTTCTAATATTTGCTGTTCTATATTACTTATCGACTTTTTTATGATTTCCATCATATGCTCCACTTAAAATTTTCTAGAGTCGACTCTTCTAAACTACATAACCATGGTTACTTCCTCGACGACCTCTGCAGATCTTTCTTGATCGAAGCAACTAAAGGTGAAGTTTACGCGCTCCAACTGCTCCACTTCAGTGCTCCACTTCACTGCATTGGTATGGTTCTGTGTTGTGTTGGAACCAACATAGTCACTAGAATTCCAATTTGTTGAGGTTCCGCAGACAACAACCCTTCAGCAGAATACCATTTGACAGCATATTTGTCAGCCATAAATTTTTTAAACAAACAGATATTTGGAGATTTGAACCCTTAAACCTCTTTTGAAAGATCGAATTCACTATATCTAACTGTTTAATCACCAAGCTGGCTCTCAAACTCGCTGCCTATAGTTTTCTCAGTGTTGCCAGATACCTGAAATGACTTTCTCCTTAATCTTAAAAAGTACTGAAATTTCCTCTCAAAAGTTAAAAAAAATCTCCTAAATATTTTTATATAATTTCCGTCATTTTAAAGGAATTATAGTGGCCCAACGTAGTCATTTTGACTACATTGAGGTCTTTATTGAAAATAACTTTTGTTGCATCGCTTTCTAAAAAAATATCTTACGTGACTTTTATTAATTTTTAAAGCTAAATGGAATAAATAAATTAAAAACATGTAAAAAAATTTTAAAAAAATTGTTTACCCTAATTTTGCAAAATTTACCTTAAATGCCCAAAATTAGTAATTTTGACTACCTATATAAAGTTTTCAGCAAATCTTACTGATAAATAGACAAATATGCATTTTCAATTGCGAAATATGAAAATTTCCAATAATTGCAAACATTAAAAAAAAAATAATATCTTAGTAGGCTGTGACAATTCCCAAGTTTTTCAATTCAAAATTCACTCACAAAATTCATTATTCCCAAATTCCAAATTTCATTCTATTTTATCCCATTTATGTGTAAAGTACGCTATTTTATTTAAATGAATTCACTTTGTAAACCATAAAAAAATAAAAACTAAATGCTTATTTTAGTTTAATCTCGTGTACATTTATTCATATTTGCTACTTAAAAACCAATAATATTAAAAAAAAAAGTCAGTAAACAATAATGTAGTCAAAATGACTACATTTTAGACACATTAGGTATGTCAGATTGACGGGCATTCTAGTGTTAAACTTCTCATAAAAAAATAAAAATATATACAATTTTTTTACAGCAGCCTTTTTTTATTCTTCTTCAGCTTAATAATAGAAACAACAAAAAAAAAACATATAACAAATAAATTAAACAAAAAGTGCCATTTTTGGCGGGATTCATTGTGACAGCAATAAGTGAGAACGAGAGAGAACGAGCTTACATTTTGTAAGCTTAAAAATTTTTAACACAATAGGGTGCTTTGACTATTAAAATAGTTGCCAAAATATGTTTTGTTGCCAGTGTCCCCATCATACTTCGTTATCCAAAAATCTCCCAAACATTCACTAAGGATCCGAAAAATCCCCTAACATAAAATATAAATCTATTAAACTTTTTCCTAAACAATTCTTCTTACTAAAAATTCTCCTAAAAGGCCAAGAATCTCCTATATCTAGGAGGAAATCTCCTGATCTGGCAACACTGAGTTTTCTGTCTGTTGTCCTTTCATTCATTCATGTTTTTCCCCTTCTTTTATATGTATAGTTTAGTTTTGTTTTTACATTTATATATATGTATGCCTATATATCCGCTGATCTATCTTAGTTAGTTCATTTATCCATCGTTTGTTACATTAACATCTCTGATCATAAAATATCAGTCAAAGAAAATTGAAGTTTCTACATTACGGTACAATGCAGGTTCTAATCGGGTTCGTACGGCTCCCAGTACAGATACCGAAACTACTCAACTTCATCAATAAATCAAAGGAGTTTTGAACCTATCGAACATACGAGTAGGAAATATAGGGTTAATGATAGAACACTCAATGGACTAAAATGTAATCTTAGAAGAAGAAAGAGTATTATCACTTTACTCAATCTAAAGTTGTATGTCTCTTAGTTGGATATAACTCGAGCTAACCCAATCTTCTACTCCTTTTTAAGGTTAACCAAGTTTTTGTTGTTGTAAAAATGGCGCTAAAGCGCTAATTATCAGTATTGTATCCTGTCGGATTTTCTTTCGTTACTTCTTCTTTTTTTTCCTATTTCACTTCTCTCAGGAGCATAGGGCCTCAACAAGACTCTTCTATCTTACTTCTTTGCCTTTGCCTTTCCATCTTACTTCTTCTAACTAGCTTCATTTTCTGTTAGTTGTCTTACAGTTAATCTATTTGTCGTAATTAAATTTCTTGATCTATCCATGTTGACTCCAAGTTCTTCATTTCGTATTCTTTCTTTGGTCCTTTGTTCTCTTACTGTCTGACAAGATTTAGTGTTGTATAGAGATTCTTAATAATGGTTCCTCTTTGCTCTAAAATTTCTCATTGTATGCGATTTTATGAAAAAGTGCATGAGCAAACAAATTGTAAGACCAGAATGGGGTTGAGTGGCCTCGCATCGAGTTCAATGTTTGAAATGTGTTGAAAATTCAACCAATTGCTCCACAGCTGCTCAGAAATGGCTCCTAGAGGATTCTTGACAATTCTATGACAAACCCCCACTAATTTTTCTTTCTGAACATTTCATTCAAATTTACCAACCCTCTATCACCAAGCTTTAATGGGGCTCCCATACAAAATGATTGGCTTTATAAAATGGGCTCCCATTGTTCCCAGGTTGCACCCAGACGTATCAAATGTAAGACTGATCCCCATTTATTTTACCTTCTGAATGTTTTTTTCATACATACCTAACCGATATCTTCAAGTTTTAAAGGGGCTGCCATGTGAAACTGATCATTTTCTTAGAATTAGCTCCCACTTGTTAAACTTCGTATCTTGGAAACTATTTAACCGATTTGAATGATTTATTCAGCGATTCAGCAACATTTTTCAGTGCAAAAAATACAAAATTAATTAAAGTTCAAAAATTTACAACCAAGGGGCGCTTCTCATACAAACAAAGTTATGAGATTGTCAATTTCTGGGTTTGTACGAAGCAAAAATCAAAATTATTTGCACAGACCCGTTAAAGCGCAATTCTAACTACTAAAAAAATATGAAAAATATTTTATCATCTTTCCCCTTAAAGTTCATATAAACGCATCTTCGGCTTCAAAGGCAATGTCAATTGGCCACTTCAAACATACATATATATCTCTCCCTTTTTGAATAATTCAATTTTATACTTAAAAATTTTCAGCTTCAGAAACTATCATTTAACCTTTAGTGGTATCAATACTGTCCATTCCTATTGAAAATCTCAAACAATTCTTCCTCAACATCAGTTGACATCCACTAAACCTAACCTCAGCTACATTGTTGTATTGTCAACATTTCATTGTCTGGTTGTCATCATCATTGCAGACATATTAAAAATTTTCCAAAATTCTTTCTATTTAATTGTTACTATTATTATTGGTTGCGTTGTCCCAGACTAGAGTTGTTGTTGCTGTCGGCACAGCATGTGAGAAAACTTTCCTGTTCAGTTTTCTACATCATTTCTTTGGTATTCTTTCTTATTTTCGCTTTGTTGTTAAGTTGCTGTGTAAATTGTTATTAATAGCTCAATCAGTTTGGCTTGCGGCTATTTTTACCAAAGATTTCGTGCTCAGTTATTCGCAGCTGGACAAATTTTGCTCAGCTAGAAATCAACAAATATTAAGTGATTTCTTTTTTTCTGGCACACAAATTTTATTGTGGTAAATATTTCAATAAATTAATCAATAACAAGCGAGTTGAAAGGTAAAGAAACTTCAAGATGGTAAAAAATTCTGTAAGAATTCTAGGAAAAAGATTAAAAGATTATCTGTTGAATTTTTAATGGTTGCTTTAATATAAGTTCAGTATGACTAAAGATAGATATAGAACTGATACGACAGACCTAAGAGCTATGGACCTAAGACTAGGGTAGACTTAGGCAAAATATTCATTAATTATCCATAGGTCCAACACACTAATCACTAAATGGCTTAATTCTTTTAGACTTTTCAAACATTTTGAACATGTATGAAAATATTTCAGACCATCTTTTATATATAAAAAAAAATCATCAAATAGGAGGATATTATCATCATTGAAAGCTAGAAAATATTTATGGTATTTTTTAATTTTAAAAAATTTATATCTTTTACTTAATTTTAAAATTTTGTATTATCTATTTTTATTTGTTTATTTATTTTATTATTCATTTTTATTTATTATTATTGTATTTTAATTTAATTAATTTATTTTATTTATTTTATTTTATTTATTTTATTTTATTTTATTTTATTTTATTTTGTTTTATTTTATTTTATTTTATTTTATTTTATTTTATTTTATTTTATTTTATTTTATTTTATTTTATTTTATTTTATTATATTTTATTTTATTATTTAATTTTATTTAATTTTATTTTATTTTATTTTATTTTATTCTATTTTGTTTTTTTAGTTTATGTTATTTTGATTTATTTTATTTTACATTATTTTATTTATATTTATTTTTTAATAAACAATATTTAATAATTTATTTCTTCTAAAATTTTTTAATTAATAATGATTTTCAATCATGGCCCCTGTCACTCTGTCAAAAAACGATTTTTTTTTTTGTAGTAAATTGAAGCTCAAGTCTGAAAGAGTTCACACAAATAAAACTGCTCACTAATTCAATCAACTCTATGGCCCCGCCAATACACAACTCAGTGTGGTATTTTAAAAAATTTAGTATTTTCAGAATACCCACACATTCAATTAACTGCAGAAATATATCAAACGCCGCCAAATTAATCATCCGAACAAATTTCAGAAGCCTTTAAAATTGAAACAAATTTTACTAAAAGCATACAAAATGCCAAAAGTATTCGAAAAGCATGTCCGAAATTTATTAACAACACATTTGCTCAATAAAAACGACTTCATTTATTCGAAAAAAAACACACTACTGTGAAATGGCCATTTGTTGGGCTCACGAGTTGCTGATCGTGCCGGCTGATCGTAAACAAACTGCAGCGAAAATGTTTTTGCATTTTTCTCCTTCTTTTATTGTGGTTATTTTTTTTTTGAACGCTGAATTATTAATGAAAAAGAAAAAAAACCCCAAAAATTTTCACTCGCTGCATTATTTTCGTTCTAAATTTATGCGCCAGCGAAATTATTTATGCGTTTATTAGCATATTTTGTATGGCATAGCAACAAAAACAAAAACAACCTGACGTGCTACCAGTCAACGACACAGACACACATCGAAATAACATATAAAGTTGAGAATTTGTCTGACAAAAACAGCCACGAAATCGCTACAAACCGGGAGGCCAACAAAATATTTGTCACTTTATGACATTTTGATACACTAAACGACAACAACAATTGACATAAATCAAATGGTGGCCGGATGGGTGAGTGGTCGATTGATGATGGAACAGACTACAAGGTGCGGAGAAAGAGAGCACTGAGAATGCATTGATGAACAGGCAGAGAGAGCGAAAGAGAGAGACGCACAGATGAGCGACGATCTTTAGGAAAAGGCACTGAGACGGCAATGGGGGAACAGTTAAAAGGCTAAGGACAGCTGGCGAAGGAATAATTAGTTGGCGAAAATGATAAATAGTGGAAGATAGAAGATTGAAAAATTTAGGTTTTATGAGATCGATGAGGTTGATTACACTACTCGACCAAAAATTGGTTAATCGTGTGCACCTAAAAACTAAAGAATTTTCTCGACTAATTGTGGGCCGCCGAACACGAAACTGAAAATCGAAAATTTTTTTAAGAAGTGTTTTCGAAAACTCTTTGAAAAACCAGGTTTTTCTCTTCTTTCAGTTATGAGCACATATCTCGTAAACGAATCATCCGACTCGCACAAGCGGTCCATCGTCGAATAGATTATACTTTAGCCATGACAGCGATATATAGATTGTCCAAATCAAATGCGATTTGATGAAGTTACTGATAGTGAAAGTTTGAAAATAGTGAATTTTTCGACCATTTTAAAAAATTATGCATTTTTGAATGATTGTTTTATAGATAAAATAAATTATGTCCTTTGGTTTTAAGATCTAAGATGAAAGATATATTATTTGAGCAAATACTAAGCCTAATATCAATATAATTGAAAGAAAAATTACGAAGTTATGAAGCATTGAGTGAAAACACCAACTTTACATTTATTACACAGTGCGAAAAAAATTTTGTTTTTGTCGAGACCCAACCAAATGTTGATATAGACGTAAAACGGAATGTCATTTATAGTAACCGGGCATAGTCACTTATTCATTTTCTTACACAAAGTCCTTTTTAAAGGACTTTGACATTTTAAGGACATACACATTTCAAATATTTTTTTAAAATATTTTTGGTTTTTTTAATGATGAAGATATGGGTATCAAATGAAAGAGAAAGATTGTCTTCTTTTAACTTAATTTACTATTTTGAACTTTCAGAACAAAAATATGTCAGGAATAGAAAAAGTTGGTACTCCATTCTCCACTTTACTACTTCATCTGAAGAATGCAGACAAATCTGGCCTTCGACAAGAGCAGGTCCAGGGAATTTCTTCCACTAAACAAACTCAAACCTCCAAAGGTATTGTAGTGGGAATCATAGCTGGACACTGTCCCATGGGCCAACATGCTAGAAGACTGGGACTGCTGTATAATGACTTCTGCAGAAGCTGCAGTAAAAAAGACTGCGAGAAGACTGTGTTCTGTGTTCCATCCATCCATCCATCCAAGAGATGATTGAAGAATTATTCACTTGAAAGAATAAAAATTTAAAACGATGGTTTGCTGCAAACACGGGCAGTGGAAGTGAGGGGTTGAAGGAATGGAAATATGTACAAAAATACATCAGAAAAGACAGGCAATCAATAGAACAAATGGCCAAAGTATACCAACAAAGACAGGTAATAGAAGGTATAAACTGTTGCAGTAAGATTTGGGTAATGAAAGTGACCAATGACTAAGAAGTCGCATAATTTAAGCCTTAAGGATCATTGCAAATCGTTGTGGTTTAAAGAGTTGGAGGGAAAGAAATATGGATGGAATATGGATTAATGAATGGCCATGGCTGCAAACTAAGAGACGAGTAAAAGTGCAGTGATGGATAATAGAATTGACGAAAGAATCAAGAAACTTACAACTTGAGGAACAGAAATCTGGATCTAGGTATGCCAACAAAAACAGGTAATAGAAAAACTATACAGTTGGAGAACAGCGATGGTTAGTGAAAATGACAAATGACTAAAAGTGGCATAATTTGAGGAACAAAAAAGCTGGATAGCTGTAAGAACAAGCAATAGGAATACGAAAAAAAAACTAGAGAGTCACACAATTTATGAAATGGAAATACGACAAAAATACAGCAGCAAAGACAGGCTCTGAAAACAGCGTAGACTGGACAGACAGCAAGAGTTGAAGGACAGCGTTGGGTTGGTGAAAGTGACGGATGACTAAAAAGTCGCATAATTTGAGGGACGGAAACAGGGCACTAAATATATCTAACTCAATTGTTTGGTGCTTTTATATGTATTGCAATAAATAAATTAAGAAATCGTCATGAACGAAGCCGCAGGAGCAGCTAATTCTGAGTAAGTACGAAGTTAGACCTAAACTTTAGACTTATTTCTGGCGTTTAAGTTAAATTTTGATTTTTTATTTTTTATTTTTTGTATTCAGACATATAATAGAATTTAATGGCGAATATTTTTGTAATACATTTCTTCCTTAAAAACGGTTTCAAAAGTAATTTTTTTAGTTGCTAGGAAAAAAGGGTCAAAATGGCCCATAAAAATGGGAGTTAGAGGGTTAAAGTGTTCCACCAAAATGTTCCTCGTAGTATTTTACATCAAATTGCTCAACACATTATATATCTAAAATGTAAAGTTATATGATTTACGTATGCCGATTTACAATACGAATGTGAAAAAGGTATGAAACTTTGACCCTAAAAAAAAAAATTAAATTCCAAAACTCCGATATTAATTTTTTTTCTTCTCTACCAGAATCCATTGTCAAAAATTAATTTTTTTTTATGTTGTAGAGTGTGATTACAAGCCAAGAGAGGCAATTTAAAGAACAAAGAGTGAAAGTACAGCAATGCCTAAATTAAGTGACAAATCAAGAAGGAAATGCACAATTTTAGATGGCAATGAATTGCTTCAAGAACTGTTAATACTATAAATGTACGAAAAAACTAAATAGTCACACAATTTAAGAGGCAAAAATATGGGTGGAATTATAGCTAGAAAAATGTGCTCGATTTTGAGTCCACTTTTGCCGAATTCCCAATCGTGAACTAGTGGAGACGCTAGTGTGTCCTTCAAAGGATTAAAAAAAAACTGCTACAAACACAAGCAATATGAAGAATAAAGAGCGAAAGTACAGCAATGGATACAACAATTTGAGCGTCGAAAATATCCAAATAGGATATTTTGCAATGATGAGCAGCAGAAATCACAAATAGCTGTGATGGACCATGGAAAATTAAAAACATCGTTAGATGCATTCATATGGCATTGGAAAATTGAACGAACGTACGGCTGCCTTAAATCCATATAAACTCACAAGGCCCAAGAAACCACTCGAATTGGGGCACAATCGAAAGGCCGCTACTCATGCAAAAAAAATTCAACAAAAATTCAAACTTTTTCACTATTCGTTGTTTGTCTTTATTTTGCATATTTGTCGATTTTTTGTATTTAAAGCTTCCTCTCGTTGTTTTACAACAATTCTGTATTATGTTGCCGGTTTATTTGTGTTGTTTCTTTTGTTGTGTTTTATGGATTTTACGTCCGCCAACGACCTCAGCTGTATGTGACGCCGGTGGCGTGCAAAGTGCGCACTCGCACATATCACATACAAACATACAAACATAAATGCGAATGTAAGTACATACGCACGGCATAGGTAACTTGCAGATGCGTGTGTAAGCTGCACACATGTCAGTGCTCCAAATATTTTTCTTCGGTTATGCACAGCGCGACGTGCGCAGGCAAACTGGACAAAATACCTGCGTCAAATATTTGAGGGAATTTTTCGGTGCTGTTTTTCGTGCCAACACTAGACTTGTCATAACTCTGGGAATTTTTGATTTATGTTTTGCTTTTTTTTGTTTTCGTTATGAGAAATTACTAAGTGCTGTACGACTTAGATGACGTCACACCTGTCCATCTGATAGCGAAGCGGAAGTCTTTGCTCACTGTACTTTTCTTCAGAATATGGCATTCAAGTATTTTCCCCATGAGGTCACACACGGTGGCATAAAAATAACAACAACAACAACAACACTATCAGCAAATAGAAAAAATCAATAGTATGAATAAGTCGGCAATAAAAATAGCAAAAGTCAAAGAGCCAAAATCAACAACACAGTCAGCCGCCACCTATTAAATTAGTAATCGACAAATTATGGTCAGAGCATTTTCACTCACACACACACACTCACTCATACACATACACTCTCGCACTCACACCAATGTCAAACAAAAGGAGAGTGCAAAGTGGCACTTGGCGCACACGAAATAAATCGAACTGAAGCGAAATACTTTCGGATACAATAAATTTATGATGAATCGAATTGTTTTGCTTTGAATATTGTTTTAGGTTATGGCATTATTGTTGCTGTAATGTGGGCGCAGGAACGCGAGCGCACACATTCGTTGCGTACTTCCAATTCCCCAATGCAACGGCACAATGTAAAGAAACAAAAGAGTCATGTAGAAAACTGGCACAAGGCCAGGCCAAAACACACACACACATACACACACACACACACACAAACACTCAAACGCACATATTTTGACATTTGTTGTTATTGTTGGTGGCGGTGTTATTTCATTTTTTTTTCTTCTCCAATTGTTTGTTTCATTGTTGTATGCGCGCGTTCATTTTTTTGTTTTGAGGTCAGTTTGGCGTACAAATGTTGCTTGCTTTTTTGCTGGCCTTTTGGTATTTTCGATATTTTTCGACACTACATATCTACATAAATACATACAAACACACACATAAGTACATTCATTCATTCATGCAGTCGTACCCACAGTGAGCCACACAATTGCCCTCCTAACCAGCACGCAATTGTCTGCGGTTTTCGGGCCAACTCTGTCGAGGGTGTGAAATAATTTGGTAATAATTGAGTAACATCTACAACAGTTTGAGCTTTCGTTGGCATTTTCTTCATGGACTTGTCTTGCTGTTGTTTACTTGTTTATTGTTGAGCGACTCGTGTTGCGTCAACACTTTTGATGGGAATGCAAATGTTTAAAGAATCGCGAATAGTGTTGTGAAATTAATCGATAGATATAAATAAAAAATTATATATGCAAATACAAATCAGTTAAAACATACTCGCATCGTCTTGTAGGCTTTAACCCAAGTTGAACATTAATAAAAAGAGAGAGAGGTTGATCGAGTTTCTATTCATGAATCCATCAAAGATCACTTTCGAGATCTCAGTGCAGTCCATAGTGAAATTTCATTTCCATATCTTATATGGAATTTTATATTGGTTCATAGTCGAGATCTCAGTACAGTCCATAGCAAATTTTTATTTCGGCATCTTATATCTTATTTTTAGATTGGTTCATAGTTGAGATCTCAGTTCGGTCTATAGCAAAATTTAATTTCCATATCTTATGTGAAATTTTTACATTGGTTCATAGTCGAGATTTCAGTACGGTCCATTAATCCATTAATTAATTAATTAATTAATAAATAAATATATAAATAAATAAATAAATAAAATATATAAAGTAAATAAAATAAGTTTATAAATACATATATAAAAAAATAAATAAATAGATATATACAGTCGTGTCTGGGTATAGTGAACCCCCTATATAGTGAACAACTCGATATAGTGAACACCCAAATTTTGACATCGAGTCTCTAAATATAGGAACAAATTTTCAAGCAAAAAACAAAAAGTGTATTTTGAGCAAATAAAACGAGTTTTCGAACAAAAATTTTGACCTTCATATAGCGAACACCTCAATACACTGAACAGGCCTTGCAATAATTAGTTCACTATTTCCAGACACCACTGTAATCATATAAATAAATAAGCAAATAAATAAACTAAACGAAATAAATAAAATAAATTATATAAATAAAATAAATAAAAACAATAAAATCAATAAAATAAATAAAATCAAAAATATAAATAAAATAAACAAAATAAATAGAATAAATAAATAAAATAAAAGAATAAAAAAATTAATAAAAATAAAAAAAAAAAATAAATTAAAATAAAATAAATCAAAATAAAATAAAATAAAATAAAATAAAATAAAATAAAATAAAATAAAATAAAATAAAATAAAATAAAATCAAATCAAATCAAATCAAATCAAATCAAATCAAATCAAATCAAATCAAATCAAATCAAATCAAATCAAATCAAATCAAATCAAATCAAATCAAATCAAATCAAATCAAATCAAATCAAATCAAATCAAATCAAATCAAATCAAATCAAATCAAATCAAATCAAATCAACTCAAATCAAATCAAATCAAATCAAATCAAATCAAATCAAATAAAAAACAATAAAATAAAACAAA
Organism: Melieria crassipennis; assembly: GCA_963668005.1. NCBI lineage: Eukaryota > Metazoa > Arthropoda > Insecta > Diptera > Ulidiidae > Melieria > Melieria crassipennis. The sequence goes on along the minus strand of OY764962.1, from coordinate 112,497,946 downwards.
CAAAAAATAAAATAAAATAAAATAAAATAAAATAAAATAAAATAAAATAAAATAAAATAAAATAAAATAAAATAAAATAAAATAAAATAAAATAAAATAAAATAAAGCAAAATAAAATAAAACAAAAAAGGAAATAAAATAAAACAAAAAAAGGAAATAAAATAAAATAAAATAAAATAAAATAAAATAAAATAAAATAAAATAAAATAAAATAAAATAAAATAAAATGAAATGAAATGAAATGAAATAAAATAAAATAAAATAAAATAAAATCAAATCAAATCAAATCAAATCAAATCAAATCAAATCAAATCAAATCAAATCAAATCAAATCAAATCAAATCAAATCAAATCAAATCAAATCAAATCAAATCTAATCAAATCAAATCAAATCAAATCAAATCAAATCAAATCAAATCAAATCAAATCAAATCAAATAAAGTAAAATAAAATAAAATAAAATAAAATAAAATAAAATAAAATAAAATAAAATAAAATAAAAAAATTAAATTAAATAAACATAAACCGAATAAATAAAATAAATTAAATTATTTAAATAAATCAAATAAATTTAATAAATAAAATAAAAAATAAACACCACATTTGCAACAATAAAAGAAGAAAGAACACTGGACTATTTTATAATTAATAACATTTCTATTGAACTGAAAGCAATCAAAGTTCTTCTATGTAGAAACATGAAGTAGGAAGTCAAGCTAGAAGAGCTCTTCTAACTAAACGAAATTGATAAGAAAAGTAAACATATAGAATTAATTAAATCACAATTTTAAACCCTTAAACACTTTCGGCCACCCACTTTCATTTCCAGCTGACTGCAACTTGAACATCAATCAATAAAGTCAACGCTTAAAAAAATAAGTGGATGACCGAAATCAACTAATTGACTTTAAACCGTTCATTATAAAATAACCAGATTATTGCGAGTTTAAATTTTCGCTTTCAATCAGTACATCGAGACGCAACACAACCTTAACAAACACATCTTCTTATATGTGTTTATGATTTTTTTTTAGAATGGTAGTCTCCGTAAATGGCTGAGGCTGTATGGCTGTCGGCGACAGGTGCAACATATGCTGCGTCAAAAATATCATCGTTCAGGCTAATAAAAGAATTATTGAAAATCGACGACGCTGGAGCTGGTGAACGCGTATAATTTTATTATACGAGCACAAAATTACGGCAACGCCGAGAGTGTCGAGCAGACGACAAGTCGCAATTGCTGTGCGAGGCACGAAATGAGGTCGTTGCCGGCGTTGGGGAGTAGCCGCTGTGACAGCGCGTCACACATACGCCCCGTCGTATCGCCGCCAGCCAGTCGGCCAGCCGCAACCTGACAGCCAACGAAAGCAGCGGCAGCGGCAATGTCAACATATGGCGACAACATGCTGCGTTGTCACAACATGAAATTTCGTTGAAGTGGCAACTAAAACCAACAACAACAACAACAACAGCAGCAACTAACAAAAACCCCCACTTGAAACAAATGAGTTTGAAAGCAGCGGCGGCTAAAAGGCGCATTTAAAAGAGATTTGTTGAGAACCTGTGAAATTGTTAATAACCAGCAATTAATAATGCCACAACGGCAACTAGTGTGTGCGTGTATTTGTTGTTGTTGTTGTTGTTGCTGTGCATGATTTTGTTTTGATGCGTGTGATTTGAGTTGATTTGCCGCTCGTTGCCTGTGTATGTGTTTTTAGCGCTAAAACATTCTTGGCTACTCTTGTTGTTGTTGTTATTGTTGTGTATTTATAAAACAATGTTTAGTGTTTTCTTATTAAATTGTGACACTGAAAATGTGTCAAAGTATTTTATCATAATTTGTGCTGCCGATCAGCAACAACGAATGCGAAGCGCGCTCAAGTTTTTGTTTTCTTTTGTTTGCATTTATTTAGTAATTTTGTTGCTTCTATTGTTTGTCTGACACATTTGTCTATTTTCTATGACATGCAAAGAATTTATTTCTAATTTTTGTAATTTTCTAGATTTCAAACGGAATTTATTGCTCGCTTTAGCTCGTTTGTATTTGAAATGTCAATTAAGCGCCAACAATTTGCGAAACATTCGAGCTCGACGGTGCTTCGATGAGGCGTACGATAAATAAATAAATTATGCCAGCGCAACGGTGTGACAAACTATTTTTAAATAATTTAGTATTTCTTGATGTGATTGGCATTATTTGTCATTGCTTTAAGTATAAATACAAGTGTGCGTGTGACTTTGTGTGTGTGTGTGCGCAACTTTATATAAACACCAAATTAGCAAACACGGCCGACTGGCCCATTATTTGCTAATCAAATGCAAAATGTCGCGCCAGCAACGTATGGAAAGTTTCTTATTTTTTCGTTGCTGTGATTGCATTTGTCGGTAAAGTTTTTGTTGTTGCACTAAACTAAGGTTCGACATCTGCTGATAACGTGTGCAGCTGAGGTGCAGATTACAGCAATTTTTTTTTTTTATGGAGACAAATAGATGTCGAGAAACTTGAGTTATAACATTGTGACAAGTGGTCACACAATGGGACAACTTGTCACATAACTTTTGTCATCACTCGCCACAACACTCCGCTGTTTTTTTGTAGCTGCAAGCAAACATATGTTAGAGAAATGGAGTAATTATGTTATGACAAGTAGTCACACATTACAGCAACTTGTCAGAAACGTTTTGTGACTATTTGTCACAACACTCAGCGATTTTTCTTAGCTGCAAGCAAACACATGTCAGAGAAACTTAGTTATTACAATGAGACAAGTAGTAACACATTATAGCAACTTGTCACAAACGTTTTATGAGTTGTCACCTAACTTTTTTGATCACTCATCTCAACACTCTGTTCTTTTTCTTGTAACTGCAAGCAACCAGATGCTAGAGAAATGGAGTAATTATGTTATGACAAGTAGTCACACATTATGGCAACTTACCACAAACGTTTTGTGACTACTTGTCACAACACTCAGCGATTTTTCTTAGCTGCAAGCAAACGCCTGTCAGAGAAACTTAGTTATTACAATGTGACAAGTAGGCACACATTATAGTAACTTGTCTCAAACGTTTTCTGAGTTGTCACATAACTTTCTTAATCACTCGCCAAAACACTCTGTTCTTTTTTTTTTTAGCTGCAAACAAACAGATGTTAGAGAAATGGAGTAATTATGTTATGACAAGTAGTCACACGTTATAACAACTTGTCACAAACGTTTTGTGACTACTTGTCCCAACACTCAGCGATTTTTCTTAGCTGCAAGTAAACACATGTCAAAGAAACTTAGTTATTACAATGTGGCAAGTAGCCACACATTATAGCAACTTGTCACAAACGTTCTCTGACCACTTGGCATAACAATAAGCTGTATTATTGTAACTGCACCTAAGCAGATGTCAGATTAAATGAGTTATCACATTTTTGCAAGTAGTCATACATCGTAGAAACTTGTCACAAACACTTAGAGACCACTTATCACAACAATGATGTGTTTTTTCGTATCAGATGTCGGAGAAACTGAGTTATAAAATGTGACAAGTGGTCACACAGTGTGACAGCTTGTCACAAACGTTTTGTGACCACTTGTCACAACACTCAGTTGTTGTTTCATAGCTGCAAGCAAGCAGTTGTAAGAGAAACTGATTTATAACATTATGACAAGTGATCAAAAGTGCATTTTTTTAAAATAAATTTTCTATAACGTGCCCCTATGACGCTCCGAGCAGTGCGCTGCCAATGCAAGCAGCGCATTGAGTGCACTTTGTACGTTGCCTGCCAGCTCCACAAAGCGCTGTTCCAATCGGCGCTTCTGAACAATTTTCGATGTCACTTTCAATATATTTGCATTTGTTACGCTATTACATAAATAACAACAACAATGCAGCAATAATAACGAATGCAAATCGTTGCCTAGCAACAACAATTATTACACAAAACGAACGAACAAAAAAAGGTGCACTTTTAAGTTCTCAACAACAATGTGCGATACGCAAACACGACATGTGCCCTTAAACAATGGCAACAATAAAAATTACAAAAACAAATGCAAAAATATGTATGCTTGGTGGAACATACGTACATAACAAATGGGAATTAAATAACAGTAAACTAATGAGTTCAGTTAAACAGCAATTTTTTTGCTATAAAAAAAAACCAAAAAAATATATAACAAAATAATAATAAAATAATTTTTTTTTAATTATTGTAATTAAATTAAACATTTTATGTGGTGTTATGCGAAAAATTGTATGCAAATGACATTTACTATAAGAATGCAAAACACATACAGGCATTTTCAACGAGTTGACTACAAAACCTTTCAATAGTTAGCGGCGGTAATAATTTTTGCAAAAATTTAAATTAATATTTAAAAAAAAAATAATATTGAAAAACGAATAAATTTCATGTAAATTGGATTTGAATACATAGGGGTTTCTTGTACGAAATTGGAAATTTAACAGTCCTTCACTGCAAAATTTTTCAAAGCGAGTTGTTTGGTGTCAGAAAGACGACGCTATCAACCAATCAATAAACTTTTATATAGACAGTCAATCGCTATCAATAAAAAATAAATAAATCCGAGCAGGATGTGATCCAAAAATGTCCTGCAATGCTGTGTGGCAATAGACGTGCTGGCTTTGCACAGGAAGCTGCAAATCTATGGTCGCCAAAAGTGGTATTCACAGTTTAGATGACTGCGCAACCGCTAAACCAATGCTCGGACAATTCAAGGAAATGCTTACGAGATTCATTCTCTCGCTTCTGGGAAAAGCATCTCCCATTCGAATGAATGCAGAATGCAATGAAAATGGTGTCAGGGAAACCTGGGATTTTGTATCTTTTTATTATTTAAAATACTGATACTCAAATAAATTAGAATTTTTGTACTTCACTATAATTGCAGCTTCCGTCTTTTTATTAATAATTTTCGAACTAATAAAGTTATAGTAATGAAATTTTGACACATGATCAGGAAGATTTGCGGTTTTAACATACTTTCTTTTCAAGAAAATTCTATGCAAATTTTCAAGGATCTAAAGGATTAAATTTTTCAAAGGACCTTTCTTATATCCTTTTTTTATAAATAGATAAAACGTTAGTTTTATTTAAATTTTTGAACCTTTCCTCTTTCATTTGATATACATATTGCCATATTCTAACGAGGTTAAGTATTTTTAATATTTTTTTAATTTTTTATCCCCTTCAAAATTTTGAAGCCCTTTAAAAAAACAAAGGGTGTAGAAATAAAAAACTGAGCACGCAGTATTACTATGTTTGGTCTCTAGTTTCACGCCCATATGGATTTTTTCCGGTGTGAAACATTTTTTTAATTTTTGTCGCACCGTGTTAGTTCTTACCGATCACTATTGCGTCGCTAAGGACCCGGCAGGGTCTATGCCTGGTCGACCTAATCTTCAAGCTTACGGTTCACCTAACCTACTGAATTTTGTAATATTTTTGTAACCAAAACAAAATGTATTTAGAATATGTTATTAACAGTGTTTCTTACTAAAAAGTTATGGAAATGTTATGGAAATTATTAAACAATTTTATAAAAAAAATATTTCCACACAAAACTGCTTACTGCCACCTACTGCCAACTGTAGCGCACAATTAGTGCTACAAATTGCTTTAATGATTGTGAGATTTGTTTCGTTGTTTTTTGTTGTTGTTGTTATTTTCCTATGCGCACTATTGGAGACATTCTGAAGAAAATCAGTGCCGTTATGGAGTGCAGGGTTGTCACGTGTACTTGTCGCATGTTTGCGTGCATATTTACGTATCGTCTGTGTGTAGCGGTGTGTAGAGCAAAATACCTTTTTCAAATTTCATTTTGTTTTGTTGTTTATTCTCGCTGTTGCATAAAAGTCAACTTCATTTTAGCGACCAACTGATTATTGTGGTTGTCGCTGACAAGTGCGTCAATTTGCTCGAGGTGCCTTAAATTAGCCCACTAAATGCGCGATAAACAAACGCTACACACACACAAACACACAACAGCGTAGCTGACATGGTCGCTCGGAGTGTGTGCCTATTTATAAGTATTTTTTACTTAATGAATGCAAAAAAAAATTCAATCAAATTCCATTTTACAAGTATCGAGTGACAGCGATTTCCATAGTCAATTTCAGCTTTTCTCTGAGTGAAGAAAATAAAATAAAAAATAGAAGCGCAATTATTCGTTCATCTGTCTTTCTGGCCTTTTCACAAGTCACTGCATGCAATAGGAAAAAAAAAATTTGGCGTAAAATTAATATTTGTGAATCTTGACATTCAAATTAGTAGAATATTTTATTGCAAACATTTAAATAATAGTTAATGGTAAAATCTAAATGTGAAATTGTGGAAATCTAAACACGTTTTTAAGAGTTTGCTGAAATGGCTTATAAGTATTTAATTTTACAACTTTTTACTGTATGTTAGTCTGTGTGAATTGTTACTTAATTCGAGGCTATTTGTAATGAATAAATAAAAAAATAAAAAATAACAAAAATAGTTGTGCGCCGTAGTATAAATTAAAAACAATTCAACATCCATAATAAGTATTGTAGTAAAATTTGATAACCTCGCAAATTTTTTTTGTATTAGAGTCGCCCTTTGGTGGTCAATTTTGGAACTTTAACCTCTAAATGCATGGCATACCATATATGGTACAATCCTAAATCTTTCGTACATCTGTTGAATCAATTTAAATCATGTTTGTGCTTGCTCTAGATTGATTCGAAAATAATTGCCCCATGCAGTTAAGGGTTAAATTATTTTGTATTTTTTGCATTAACGATTATTGCCGATTGCTGAATAAATCATTCAAATGCGTCTCTCTGAGATACAATGTTTTCTAACTGGACTACGTTTACAGGTGGTTAGCCAATTCCATAGAAAATTACCAGTTTTGTATGGCAGCCCCTTTAAAAGTTAGAGATATCGATTGGGTATGTATGAGAAAAATATTCGGAAGGTAAAATAAATGGAAGTCAGCCTTAGATTTTGTACGTCTGGGAGAAACCTGGGAGCAGTGGGAGCTCATTTTATAAAAACAATTGCCCCAATTTTTAGAGCTTTAAAAGAAATCAACCTGCTCTCAAATTCTTTTGTTTTAGATTTTTCCTATTCCGAAACCCAGTTCAAATTGTTATTGAATGAATTAATTAGCTAGGATATTTATATATTTCACTTACATTTTGTAGTAATCTGTACGAACTTACTGAATTAATCTTCTGGATTACTTTAAACAAATAAAACTAAAACTAAAATTTGTATGGGTACTTCATTAAGGGTTGAAGATAGAGGTGTGTATGTATATATGAGGTAAGTATGTTTGAAAGAAATGTTCAGAAGGATTGGATTTTTGATGTCAGAGTTATAATATCGCAAAAGATTGCAAAAGACTTATATCTGAAATTATTGCACGCTACTTTTATAAAGAAAAAATGTGTCTGAAACATACTTGCAACATATAGTAACTTCAACGATCTATTGTAGATCCACTTTGCTCTGTTCAAAGTCAATAGACCCAATAAAACAAGTTTTTCTTAACCATTTGTTGACCCCATTCGATTTTTATGCCAAAAATGCGTATTGAATTATTTCTCATTTAAGTGCTTTCAACATGTTTGAGGTAAAAAACCTATCAGATTTGAACTTTTTTATTTATTATTTTTTTTATTTTGTATTTATCATTTAAAGCACTTTCATCAAGTTTGAAGTAAAAAACTCCATTAAACCATGTTTCTTCATACAAACTTTTAACCTATTGTTGACCCATCAGATTTTGATTAAAATGAAAAATTAAAAAACATGTATCTAGACCCATTAATTTATTTGTTTTAACAGTAACTCTAAACAAACCATTAACCCATCGTTGACCGCGTCAGATTTCGATTTAAAAAAAAATGAAAAACACGTATCGAAATATTTCACATGTGAAGTGCTTTTACCTTTTTTTTTAGTTTGCAGGCAATCGCCCATAAAATCGTGTTTTTCCATAAAAAATGTTAACCCTTTGTTTACCCCTTTAAGTATTGATCTTAAGAAAAATAAAAAAACAAGTGTTTAACTATTTTTTATTTAAAGTGTTTTCACCAACTTTAAAGTCAATAGGCCCATCGGTTCATGTTTCTTTTTTTAGTCTTCCCGTACACGCACCTTAACCCATTGTTGACCCCGTTAGATTTTGATTTTCGATAACTTAAAGATACGTGTGAAATTATTTTTGATTTAGAGTATTTTCACCAATTTTGTAAACAAAAGGCCCATTAAATCACGTTTCTTCATACAACACCTTAACCCATATTTTTCGCCTTTAGAATATAAATTTCACAAGAACCAGTCTTAGCGGAAGTTCATTTTTATTAATGTACCTACAGTTCAAATTTCATGTTTCTTGCTTTAGCGGTTTGGGCTGGGCGATAATAAATCAGTCAGTCAGTCAGCCAGGACAAAAAACAACAACATCTATGCCTCGGCCATCTTTGACCTATGAGTCAGGAGCGGATTCAGAAAGATATTTTGGGTGGGGGGGTTCAAAAAGTAATTCTTTAATATTCAGAAATATTTATGTAAATTGCTTTTAATTTGTATGTAGTTTTAAAGTTTTGGGGGCGTTTCGACCCCCCAAACCACCCCCTGAATCCGCCACTGTCATAGTAGGAATTCGAAAAGTTTAAAGGATGATTAGAAAGTTCGTTGGTATCAAATGAAATATGAAACTTCTCGCTTTTTAATTAAATTTTTTATTTTGAACTTTCAGGACCAAAATACGAATATGTTAGTAAGATCCTTTCACATATGTATTCTTTAACATATAGGGTGTTTTTTTTAGAGGTTTGTTTTTCGAATAGAGATAAAACTGGCATTTTGTGGTCAAATCTGGCAACTCTAATGTCATTTATGTTCAGTTTGGTTTGCCATTTCATCATGAACAGGTTGACAAAAGAACAACGCTTGCAAATCGTGCAAATTTATTTCGAAAATAATGGTTCAGTTCGCGAAGTTTACCGCAAGCCCCGTCCATTTTATGGTCGACATAATCGTCCATCAGAGCAATTAATTCGGTTAACCATGGGTCGTTTTCGCACTACGTTTACTCTATGTGATAATACGCATCCGCAGAGACGTCGAACAGTGCGCACCGAAGAAACAATTGCCGCTGTAGAGCAAAATGTTGAAGAGGACCCAGTCAGAAGAGGAGTCAGTTACCGTTAATGGAGACCGGTATAGAGCCATGATAACCGACTATTTTGTTCCCGAATTGGATGGCATGAATGTGGATGAGTTGTGGTTCCAACAAGACGGCGCTACATGCCACACAGCGCACGTCACAATCGATTTATTGAAGGAAACATTCGATGAGCGCATAATTTCGCGGAATGGACCTGTCAATTGGCCACCAAGATCGTGTGATTTGACACCATTGGATTATTTTCTTTGGGGATATGTGAAGTCGCTCGTCTACGCCAACAAACCAGAAACGTTAGGGGACTTGGAAGCCAACATTCGTGGCGTTATTGCCGACATACGGCCCCAAATGCTCGAAAAAGTGGTTGAAAATTGGACCTGTATAATTGGCTTTATTCGAGCCAGCCGCGGCGGCCACATGCCCGAAATCATATTTAAACATTAATGGCATAAAATTATCCTTCCAATAAAGCCAAATTGATGGACATTAAAACGATTTTTTTGTGTTTTATTTCAATTCGAAGTTCTATACCTCTAAAAAAAACACCCTATACTTTAAATTTTTTACGAATTTTTGAAAAATTATAGGTACGTTTTCAATTTCTGTCTGCAGCATAAAATCTCAAAATTGTATTCCTCTATCTTTGTTGATTTTGCACTAAGGAACTGTTGTTGCTGGGAATTTAACCTTAAAAAAAGGCAGCTAATAGGGAACTCTATTTCCTAGGACCACAATGTGATTCTATTGCTGCCTCCTAAAGCAAAAATGTATACAGAAAAAACGCTACGATAACTGATTCGACCACAATTCTATGCTCAGTTTTACTAGAAAACGAATGTCATTATTCTATTTCTATGCACAAAAGTTCAACAAATTAAACATTTCCATTTCTCCGCCTCGAAAATGTTGCCTAGTTAATTTTTTATGACGACTTTATTTAAAACGGCGACAACACGCAAATATTGTCGTGAAAGCCAAAGCCAAAGCAAAATTTACATTCCAACGAATTGCGCTCAAATTGTAAACAACAACAAATTAGTACAGACTTGACAATTTTATTGTTGCTATTAGTGTACTCAGTGTCTTGTTGTATTGCTTAGCATTTTACAAGCGGAAAAAAAACATAAAAAGATAAAGATAGCAACAAAAATCGGAAAGAATATGCAGTTAGTCATATTAGCGAACGAATGAATAAAGCAATGAATGATTGAACAACTAGAACAACAACAAAGCGTAGCTGAGAAATTTAGTGAGCACTGCAACTGTCGTTTGGGAAGAGTAGACAAATCGTTGCCTGAGAAAACGATTTTCGTATGTGCTATTAAATTCAATGGAACATACGACATTCGTTTTTTGCGGCGACGAAATGACAACACAACCAACGAAACAAATTGTTAGCACAATCATGTCAAATGTCGTTCTATTTTCAAAGGTCGCATCGTCAGACCGTTCAAGTGGCATTAAAAATTGACTTGTTTCAAAACAGCCGAATAAAATTTGAATGGCGTAAATGTTAAAAATCAATACACAACAAAAAACAATCAACATCAATTATTTAATTCTCAATAAATAAAGAGAAAAAAACAGTAAAATAAAATTTATAATAAACATGAACCGAAAGCATCACATGGCAAATGGCTACAATCAAATAAATTGAATTAAAAACCACTAAAAAAAAATCGTTACGCTCGTATTTACGGCTGCTATAAATTATATAATGGAACAACAAAACCAAAACCAAAATCATTCATCACCAATAAAAATGCCACAAATTTGTAATTTCCCACGACCAGCCGGTCACTCGCTCTGCCAACTCGCACCGCCTCTGCAAGCCGCCGCCGGCTGCCATTAAATGTCCCGATTCGGTCAGCAATGCTGGACAAATACTACACGCATGTACGAGTGTATGTAGTGCGTACGCAATGCTAATGAGGCTGCAGCTTGACAGTTATAATTAATAAATTTGACAACACAAAGCAACACAAAACACTGCACAACAATGCCATCAACAATAAATATGGATACAAAAAAATTATAATAAAAGTCGGCAGCATGCAGCAAATGTCAACCATAAAATGTAATCATTTCAATATTATACGAAAATTGATTTTTTTTCGAATACGAACAACAATAACAACAATAAAAACATTTACTATACATACGTACAACGTACAACAGAAGCGACTACATCATCGCAACAAAAATCCAATAATAATCAACAAAATTTGCGTTTTTGACAAATTGTTAATTAACCATCGAAATGTATTCGTTATTGTTGTTGTTAGCTGTTTTTTTTTAACAAGTTGCGCTTAAATCAACTGAGCTGCACACCAAATCCAGAAATCCATCTAAACGTCGCACGTCTGAGCTCCTTCTCTCTCTATTAATGTCCGTCTGTCGGCCAGACAGACAAGCCGACAGACAGTCTCTACATTGGCTCACGACTTTGCCCATTCCAAGTATGCATCAATCAAGCAATGTTCCGACCGCTTGCGGATACTGAAATACGATCAGCAGCGACACGCGGTTTACCAAAGTCGAAATTGATGAACGACCTCGCCGTCACATTTTCCATCTACATAACCTACACTCGGTGAGAACGCGTTGCGATTGTTGTGTGCCGCCCGTCTGGCAGTCGTCATCGGTTGATACGAGTAACACAAGCAGGAAGTGTTGAGAACCGTTGCTGATCCACACTGACGGCCATGGACGGCCGATGGTTTCAACTTTGGCAAATAATTCCGGCATGTGGCATGAGCTCATGCAGGCTTAGGTGTTGTTTAATTAATTGACAATCAACTCGGTGTAATAATAATAATTGACTGGCACGACAGCCCGCTTACGCGAGACTAAGGCCTAGCTTCCCGCAACCACCCGTGTTGTGCGTGTGAATTTGTACGCGGGTTGAAGGGACCTACAGTTTAATGCTGGTTCCGAACGGCAGGTTGGGAGCTTTTTCATAAGCAATTTTTACTCTCAGAGGTTTGCCATTTCCAGCTGAGAGGACAGCCACCGAAAGAGAAAACGATTTTTCCCGTTATTTTTTTTAGGTGTTATTACAGGCAGTATTTGAACCTGAGGTTGCTGCCTGCGACTCGCGGTCCAACGCACTAACCAACTGAGCCACGGCGGCTGCCGCGCTCGCTGATAGCCAGCCATAATAGAACCTTCCCTGGAAGCTTTGTTTTTGCAATATGCTTTTCTTTTTCAGGTGCTTTGTGGTCAAAAGACTAAAAATAATATTTTGGTAGCCATTGATTCCCCTCAATCGTAAAATATGTATGACTCATCATCCATCACACAGATGTGTGGCGAACCGCACGAAAAATATTTTTTGAAAAGTCGGCGTTGCTGGGTTTTGATAACTGCTGCTTGCTTGTTGGTAATAGCTGGAACTTTTTTTTTTCAATTAGCGCTTTATGTCTATATTCGGCGTATTTCCTGATAGTTTTTTTGTCAACATCGTACTTCCTTGCCAATTGTCCGTAGGATTTAGCACTTCGCCCAACGATATCAATTTTCAAATAGGAACGCATAGAACATACTGGAGATTTTAGTAAAAGTTAATACTTCAGATTTCAGATAATTCATAGAAGATACTGGAGACTTTAGTAAAAGTTGATATTCAGATTTCAGATGTGCGATTTTGTTAACACAGCCATTGTACGTTTCTACTTAGGACAAGTTTCTGATTGTTTCATGAATCTCTCGCGATGAATCCATGTATTTAACTAATGTCTCCTTCAATTTGTCGTTGTGTTCAACACTTCTGGTTGACGTTTATTCATCAACAATCTTGTCCCTTTCATTCTTCTTTCCTAGACTGGTATCTCTTTCTGGTATAAGGATGTATCAATTGATTTTAAATGCGATTTGATCTCTTAGATCTCTTTAAATTTGATCTCTCAGAAATTTTGCTCTAAACAGAACAACTGTTTAGAGCAAAATTTCTGAGCTCATATTTATGTATGATTTCTAAATCCCTAAACCCCCCTAAAAGCTCTCAGATTTAATAAAAACTCAAGATTGTCATCACCTTCACTGTGATTTCTAACAAAGACATTTCACATCAAACCAGACACCGAAAATGCTAAAACATGATTGTTTATTTTAACAATTTCCTTGTTAACTTGATTTTTAAACAAATTTGCACTTTGTTGCAAATTAACTCATTTGGTCATTTCAATTTTCAACCGATCTTCGTTATTTGTATAGCGATTTTTTATTTTGGTTTTCTTCGTTTAAGTGTAATTAATGTTTATTTTGGGTATTGTTGATGCAGCTCGTTTTTAAACAATTAATATGTATACTAAAATTTTGCAGTCTTCAGCATTGCCGCCACGACAGTCTGGCGTCTGTAATTAACTCGAAAATTATTACTTTGGCTGTGTACATGGGTTAATAACTCAATTTAAACGATGCGAATGTAATTAATATTTATCTTCGTTTGCTCTCCTCGGCAGTGTGAAATTGTTAAATGTGTTGTCGGGTGTCGCCAATTTGTTCCCCTCTCAACTTTTGCTATTAATTCATTTATTTTTTATTAATTTGCATGCATTGAAATGTCAACTGTCGGCGTTTGTTTGGAATCGTGTAGTATGCAATTTTTTACAGTGTTTAACTAATTGCAGTGTCATTTAACAACAACAAAAAACTGTATTAGGTAAATATCTGTAAAAAAATAATTTTAATAAAATTAATGCATGCATAGTATAATAAAATGCATGTATAATAAAATTTAACAAAAGCAGAATTTGAAAAAAAAACCTAAACAGGCTTTTGCCAAATATTGAAATAAAAAAGTATTGTAGCAGCCTGTATATTAATATATAAAATAGGATAAATGAAATATAAATAAAAAATTACGTAGTCGTTATTATTATTTGAAAGTTAGAAGTGTCCAATGCTTAGAAAAGTAAACAAGTGATTCATTTCAACTCGGAAGTTCCTTCCTTTTTATGTAACAAGTTTGTTTAACTTTTGTTTTGTTTGATACTCATCATTGCAGTATATTTTGCTGCAATTAAAGGGAGTGCTGCCAACCTTTTCAACTGAGAGGTAACGAACCGCCCCGTTCGGAGTACTCGCACCTATTTACATATTCAGGCTCCCGAAGTCTGCGGACTTCAACTATACGGTCTTCATTTCGGTGAAACGCAAAAGATCGGATAGATCAGTAGGGAAGACTGACGGCTCCAAGGACAAACACACTTAAGCCATGAAGGCCCATTGTGAAGACCGCAAGCAGTCGACCAGAAGACCGTTCACTCATTGAATCAATTCGAGATTCTCACAAAGCTTAGTTGAATGAGAATAGTTTTATCGGCTATATCCTTTAGACTATCAAAGAAGTTTCCCAGGTAGTTCATCCTTCTACTGGGTGAAGCAGGGCAAGTGCATAGAAGATGAAGTGTATTTTTTTTTTGTCCATTTTAAAAACCGCCCCAACCTTCTTGGCTCCTTAGGGCCAATTAAACAATGACCCGTTAGGACACCAATCATGGTTCTGATCTGATCCCTTTGAAGTGAGAGAAGACCTCTAGAACGCCGAAAGAAATTTGGCGCGCAGAAAAACCTGTGTTGCCATTAGTCCATCTTAAGTTAATTGCATCCATAGGACTTGTATAGGTACACAGCTTTCAGATTAAAAGAGAGACACCGAGTGTTGTAATTTCTTGACATAGCTGCTCAGCTCCTAGCTCTACAGTTTCCTGGAATACGTGAGTGGTCCGATAAGTACTTAGCCTACAAAAGAAAAACGAAAATTTTGGAAAAGTGGCGATTTATTTCTCAACGTAGTCTCCTTTCAACTCGATACACTTGACCCAGCGATGCTCCAACTTCTTTAACCCGTCTGAAAAATACGTTTCCTGGAGGCCTCCGTGGCGGCGATAACCTCCTCATTCGACTCAAATTTCGGCCCGGCGAGTGACTTTTTCAAGTTTGGAAACAAAAAGAAGTCACACGGGGCCAAATCTGGAGAATACGGTGGATGGGGCAGCTGTTCGTAGCCTAATGCGACCAATTTGGCGAATCAACGACCGATATTGCTCTTTTTCCATTTTTCTAAAATCGGCGGACACGTTCGTTTCCACACGCGGTCAAAACAAAACTACAAATCTAATATGGCTGAAATTTAGACAGTAGCCGTCTACGAGGATGTACTACACGATAGTAAATTTCTCTTACGATAGTGGCACCATCGGGCGGTAGGGCTAAGTACTTATCGGACTGCCCACGTATCTCTATGTCCCGGAAGCCAGCATAGCTGAATGTGCAGTTGACAGGCTGACAGTCTCACTGAGAGATTTACTGTAGCTTAAAACGGTCCTTGATGGTATTGTAAGTGCATCCAGATCCCTAAGAGTGGATTGACCATCTGATAGTGTCAGGATATTTCCTTCCGATATCCCGTTTACCGTAAGCCAATTGGAAGATGCGCAGATTGCAGTGACCAGATCCGATAGCTGGAGTTTCAAGCGTTCCTCTTGCATAGTGGCCATCCAGGCCATAAGGACAAAAAAACAGTCTCCTGAAAAGCTATCCGACCTCTCCTCTTCTCGTCAGGCCTTTCGTCATATGTGCGGAAGGATCGAAAGCTAAACATTCTCTAATTAAGTGCTCAGTCACTCCGCTATTGCACCGATTCAACTGATATACTTCTGCTTAGGTCAGGAGCCTAGGAATTGTTTTCAAATAATTTCTGTCTAGGCTTAACAAATGCTTAGTTTTATTTGATCCATTAGCGCCGGAATGATCTATATTTTTAAGACTTTTCCAAACCACAAAATAGAACAAAATCGAACTTAAAAAACTTCGACCATAAGGTTTGGTTAGGAAAAATTGTCTAACCCCTTGAAATCGGCGTAAGTGTTCTACCCTCTTCGAAATGCGAAGAGGGTCTGCTTATTCACTCCGTTTGGGATCATGGGACCTCAATAAGGCTTTTTTTTTGTTTTGTTTTGTTTCATACTCATCATTGCAGTATATTTTGCAACAACACCTTATCAGTCCGCTTCAGTGCTTCAAAACAGATATTTTTAATGGCGTTCTTCTTACTGTTTCAATTTGCTTTCAACCACCATTCAGAATTTATTAGCATTTCAAATAAAATTTCAACACATTCAAAACATTGAAATTTTTAGTAGTCGAAAAATGGATATAGACCCTAAAAGCACGCTAAATTTTGTGTTTAGGCGCACAACAACGTTATTGTGGCGCTGTGGCTGCCGCTCTCATTGTAATCAAGTAGTTGACTACACGACGACGACTGAAGCTGATGCCATCTTGTAGTCGTATCGACCTGTTGCTGTCGTCTTCAATGTGTTTGAGCCATAAGTGTGTTTTATACATCCTAATCAAAGCGTATGTAACCACTTAAATAGGGTTGCCATATGAGAATAATTTACACAAGGAGTTTAGTTTGGTATTAATCAAATGTATATGACTGGAAACGGGTTCAGAAAGCCTATGGAACCCATTTTGAATTACACAGAAACACATTAAGTTTCCTCATGTCGAATTTCAAACTTTGTTTTGCCGTCTCGGCCTCGATAGCTCAGCGGGTAGCGCGCTGGCTTCTCATACCGAGCGCCCCGGGTTCGATTCCTGGCTTGGGCTGGAAAAAACACTCATCTACTTCTGTCGCTATCCACATGAAGGGAATGAGAATTACAAGAATCGCACAAGTGCGCTCTTGGCAGGCAATGGCAAAACCTCCAAGTGTGAAAGAAAAACTGCCCATCGCCGTTCGGATTCGGCGTTAAACTGTAGGTCCGCTCCCCTCCCTTTCCCCATCCGTTTGAAATGTGTGGTGTATCACATGTTGAAAAAACCGTGTTGCATACGCATTTCAAACGGGTGGAATCTGTGGTATCACAACGGGCCCATTAAGAGGCCTAAGTGTGTCTCATACAGAGGCAGCCACCTTAACCTAACCTAACCTAACCTTTGCCGTCTTCAAGTGTGTTTTATACAGTGGCAGACATCCTAACCAAAGCGTATGTAACCCCTTAAATAGGGTTGCCATATGAGAATAAGGAGCTTAGTTTGGTATTAATCAAATGTATATGAAAGCCTATTAAACCCATTATGAATCACACAGAAACACATTGTGTTTCCTCATGGCAAATTTGAAAATCGTCTTTTTACCGTCTTCAGTGTGTTCAGACCATTATTTTGGTGGCCTAATTTCATTCTCCTTGACGCTGTTCTGCATCGGAGCTTCCTACCAAATATTTATTTTATATGAATGCTGTTGCTTCACAATCAAGCAACCCAACAGTTATTATCACTTTTTGTGCCTTCACATTGTCCGTAAAAACAATAAGCATTGCCACGGCCAATCCCATTAAATATGCATTATTTAATTAACCTTCAAAACTATAAACCATTTAGTGTATTTGCGCTGCAATGTTTCCATGAAAGTGGCATCACCTCAGGTGCCGAAATGTGCCAATTGAATTATCCAGAACGGCCCAGAAGCTCCGAACGCAATCGAGTGCCAAGCGAATGGCGAATGAAATGAAGGTAAGCAAAAAAACCCAGAAGAAGAAAGAAGACAAAAACGAAAAGCAGGCAGCGGTCGAACATTAACGCGGCAACAACAGACGCAACAGGGCACAGGGCATCAAGCACGCAACCCTAATTGCATTTATTAACAACAATTTGCGCAAGGTGTAGCATTTATGTGGCCCGCGCCCGCGCTCTCACCCTTGCGGCTATCTTTATTTTTTTATTTAAGGCAAATTACGCGCGTAATGCCAACAAAAAGAACGACCCGCAAAGGTACCTACAAACCGAAGAAGGTCTGAGAAGGCGGCAGCAGTAGAGTAACAAAAATGTTGGCCCAGCGAACGGTGAAGGCAAGTGGTGAATGGTGAATGGTGAATGGCAAATGGCGGAGCTGAAAACACGCAGCGGAGCTTCAGGAACCGAGCCGAACAGAAGTACTGAATTCATAAATTATTAAAATTAATTTTACAAGAGAGAAAAGCGGAGGCAGCTAAAATACGAGTTTACAAAGCGAATGCTGGCGAAGCGAAAATTGATGTGCAGATAAATGAAGGTAAGCTGAGTGTGCAATAATAAAAAAAAATTAAACAATTGATGACGTTAAATGGACAGCGGCATAAATTCTGGCTAAAGCAACAATGAAATCACACATACATACAAACACCAATGCGACACAAAAACGTATATTCGTACATCCAAAAGTTCACGCACAATTGAAGAAACTACGCAATTTTTGGCATTTGTCAATTTGGGGTATTCATAAATAGCGCCTACTCTAAGATTAGAGAAAAAGAGGGAATTTATTGGAACCACGAAAGTTAGAATTATTGCGGCCCTTCTAAATTGTTTGAAAGCAACAATCAAAAGAAATAGAAGCATTGCAATCAATTTCGGTAAACTTGTTCACACCCTGTAACTACAACAACCATATATGAGTCATATGTGGTCATCTGACTGCCCCACACCCTGCTATCATTTCAACCGGAAGTTATATACCCTGACTCCTGAAAGGAAAGTGTGGAAAGAAGAAGCGCCTACTTCTTTAAGAAATACATGTCCAATCTACTCAGATGGGTCTAAATTAGATGAGTTCGTGAGCGGAGGAGTATTCTCAGACGCTTTGAGTAGTCATTCAGACTCTCAAACCACTGCAGCGTATTTCAGGCTATGGTATCAGCTATGGAAACGACTCTAGACTTGGTCCAAGAGAACAATATCTCTGCACCAGACATTGCGATTCTCTCCAATAGCCAAGCGGCAATTAGCGCCCTGGGATCTCAGCTATTAACTTCAAAGGCTGTGATAAGCTATCGCAAATCTTTCGATGAGATGGCTGGACATATGCCTAATCTGGTGGCCCGGGAACGATAGGGCAAACGAACTGGCCGAGAATGGCACAACTAAGTACCAAGAACCCAAATTCGGCGTGTCAAAAGAATAGGTCTAGGGCACTTCTGTAGAAGCTGTAGGAACGCGGAAGACAAAGAGTCAATCCTTCACCTCCTTTGTCGGAAAAGTAAGAAACATATCGGTTTTTTTCTATATAGAACACCTATCCAAAATCTCCAATATAAACATAAATGGCTTTATATGTCTTTTTATGAGTTCAAGATGGTTTGAATTTCAAGTAGTACTAAGTTCTGAGGTATCACAACGGGCTACACGTCAATGGCTCAGCGCTGTCTTTTCTACCTAACTAAACCTACCCTAAACTCTTTCCCAAAAGTAGAAACAGTAATCAGTAAGAGGATCAATTTCACTTCAATTCATATAACATGAAGAAATTCAATGTGTTTCTGTGTAATTCAAATGGGGTTCCATAGGCTTTCTGAACCCGTTTCCAGTCATATACATTTGATTAATATCAAACTAAAGTCCTTGTGTAAATTATTCTCATTTGGCAACCCTATTTAAGGAGTTACATACCCTTTGGTTAGGGTGGCTGCCTCTGTTTGAAACAAACTTATGGCACGAACACATTAAAGACGACCGCAACAAGTCCACACGACTGCAAGATGGCATCAGCTTTAGTCGTCGTCGTGTAGTCAACTACTTGATTACATTGAAAGAGGCAACCACAGCAGCACAATCATGTTTTTTAACACAAATTTAAGCGTTCTTTTAGGATCTATATCCATTTCATCGTATTAATGTGTAATAATTTATGAAATTAGTAAATTTTATTTAAAACTGTAATAAATTCTTAATTGTGGTTGAAAGCAAATTGAAAAAGTAAGAAGAAGGCCAATAAAAACATCTGTTTTGAAGCACTGATAAAGTTTTGTTGCCATCTCTCTAGAAACAATTAAAAGGTTGGCAATAGCTACAGCTGTGGGCGATCGTCGTGTAGCCGTGTAGTCGTCCAAATAATCTTCTTCAAATGTACGTTCTAATTTGAGAGAAGCTTTCGTGGTCGTGTAGCCGCCATCGGTGGTCGTGTATTCGTCCAAATAATCGTCTTTATAAGAACGTTTTGATTTTATATTTTGATAGATGCTCACGTGGTCGCTATCGGTGATCCAAATAAGTCGTCCAAATAATCGCCTTCATAAGAACGTTTTGATTCTATATTTTATTATATGCGGTCGTGTTGCTGTCATCGTCATTGTGTTCTCTACATTAGCCCTTCATATATGACCCTTGAAAATGGGCGAACGCTGCCCATACGGATATCAGTTCTAAAGGGCATCTATAGCAAATTTCATTCTTCATCTTTATTAGAACAATTGACACTCAGTTAGATAGACAAACAAAGTAATAAAGCAACCTTGGTAACAAACTTTGTATCACTCACTTACTGAATCAAAAAACCTCCTATTCTGTTCCTCGGTCAGCACAATTGCCGCACATCGTGAATACCCTCATTCATTCATTTTAACTTAAAACTATTCGCATTGTTGTAATTTTTAATGTGCATTGATTTAGTGTGAATCGCATCGCCTCGCTGTGTAAGACTGATGACATTTTTCGCCCATTTTAATTGTGTGAGTCTTAATAAAACGCTTCACTTTGGCCGCAACCAACAATACTAATTATAACAACAACAACAACAGTAAAAATGAAAACTGAAAACAACAATCATTTTCATTGCCGATAAAATTAATTAATGTGCTCAACCCCCGACCGATGCTCCCACAAACCTCAAAGAGCGGCCATTAAAAAAAAAACAGCCGACCAACATTAATCGCCACAATCCGGAATTTAATCCGTCGCTGACAAAGGCGATTGTAAACCGCCAACAGTTGGACGCACGTCCGTTTGTCTGGTCTGGCTTTGCGCTCACACGCTGGCAACATTGACACCAACACACACACACACACACGCAGACGCGCGCGCGCATTACTCCCAAGTGTACAATTTCAGTGCAGATTTTTATCAAACATAATCAGCAACAAAACAGCAGCAAAAAGCACAAAAACGACAACAACAACAACAACAATCAGACAAAAGCGTCAAACAATCAGCCAAACGTTCACTAATCTGCACCATTAAAATGTTGCAGCGTTTGTATTTGACAGTCCAGTTGGCAGCGGACATGGTTCAGCACAGCAGCAGCAACAACAACAACAACTACGACAACAACAAAATACATGAGACTACATACAACAAAATCTGACATTTGGGCGCATTCAGCATAATTTATGAGTCAATTCACACAATTATTTTGTTGAATATTCAGCGCTCAGCACCCTGTCAAAACACTCAAATGACAACAACAACAAGAACAACGACAATGACAACAGTGACAACAAATAATGATTTACAATCGCAAAGTCGCAAAAGCGTCGCACAGCCGAATACAACAAGCAACAGCAACAAAAGTAACAGCAACAAAAGCAACAGCAACAACCAATAAACGACAATAACAACAACAACAACAAGTTTTAGTGATAATAAGCAATAAAGACGCTTTGCAATGTTTTATTTAGTTGTTGACGATTCTCCACTGTCGTTGTTGTTGTTGTTGTTGTTTGTGGTTATTACAATTATTGTTGTAGTTGTATTATAGTTGTTGTCATTTGTCAGTCATAAAACTGAGCAAATCACTTAAAAAATGCGCAACCATAAGTGGACAAGCGGAGCAGTCGTCACCGTCACTGCCGCCACCGTCGCAGCTCATTCTGCAGCCGACTTCGACGACTGAGGGGCCAACGAGCAGCTGCAGCAAAATTCCAATAATTTCGTTTGTCTTGCGGCCGCACAATGCACAATGCAAATGACAGCGAACGTCAGACTTGACAGTCGCTCGCTCATTCGCTCACTCATTCCACTCATTCCGTGCGCTTCACGCACTTCGACCATTTGCTGCGCGGCGGCACATTAATGTCATTTGAAAGTGTCAAAATTGATTAAGAATTGCAATGAATTTGACAAGTGGGCCTTTCTGCGTTGATGAATGGGCGCGTAGATGAGATAGAAGAAATGCAAAGTTGGTGTGAGAAACGTTGGTGGCATTCACAATTTCGGACAATCGTGCTGACTAAAGTTAACGCCTAAACAACAAGGAACAAATTTGATGCTTTGCTTGCTAAACCATCAAATTTATTAAGTTTTGTGTAAAAAAAGATTGTCCAGCCTTAAGGTCTCAAGGAAGTATTCCCTAAGTGTTGGTCATCACAGACAAAAGATCGGTTAGGTTGTCTCAAAGAAGTATCCCCTGAGTGTTGGTCATCACAAAGGAAAGGTAGGTTAGATGGTTGTCTCAGGGTCTCAAGGAAGTATCCCCTGAATGTTAGTCATCACAAA
The DNA here is from genome assembly GCA_963668005.1 of Melieria crassipennis. NCBI lineage: Eukaryota > Metazoa > Arthropoda > Insecta > Diptera > Ulidiidae > Melieria > Melieria crassipennis. The sequence continues at coordinate 112,475,507 of OY764962.1, read as the reverse complement.
CAAAAGGTAACTTAGATGGTTCTCTGAAGGTCTTGAGGAAGTATCCGCTGAGTGTTGGTCATCACGAAGAAAAGTTAGGTTAGATGGCTGTCTCAAAGAAGTATCCCCTGACTGTTGGTCATCACAAAGGAAAGGTAGGTTGGTTGGTTGGATGGTTGTCTCAGGGTCTCAAAGAAGTATCCCCTGAATGTTAGTCATCACAAACAAAAGGTAACTTAGATGGTTCTCTTAAGGTCTCGAGGAAGTATCCGCTAAATGTTGGTCATCACGAAGAAACGTTGGGTTAGATGGTTGTTTCATGGAAATATCCCCTGAGTGTTGGTTATCAAAAAGAAAAGGTAGGTTAGGTGGTGGTCTCAAGGAAGTATCTCCTGAATGATACTCATCACAAACAAAAGGTAACTTAGATGGTTCTCTCAAGTTCTCGAGGAAGTATCCCCTGAGTGTTATTTATTACAAAGGAAAGGTAGGTTAGGTGGTTGTCTCAAGGTCTCAAGGAAGTATCCCCTGAATCTTAGTCATCACAAAGAAAATGTAACTTAGACGGTTCTCTCAAGGTCTCGAGGAAGTATCCCCTGAGTGTTATTCATCACAAAGGAAAGTTAGGTTAGATGGCTGTCTCAAGGAAGTATCCCCTTAGTGTTGGTCATCACAAAGGAAAGTTAGGTTAGATGGTTGTCTCAAGGAAGTATCCCCTGAGTGTTGGTTATCAGAAAGAAAAGGTAGGTTAGGTGGTCGTCTCAAGGTCTCAAGGAAGTATCCCCTGAATGTTAGTCATCACAAATAAAAGGTAATTTAGATGGTTCTCTCAAGGTCTCGAGGAAGTATCCCCTGAGTGTTGTCATCACGAAGAAAAGTTAGGTTAGATGACTGTCTTAAGGAAGTATCCCCTGAGTGTTGGTCATCACGAAGAAAAGTTAGGTAGGTGGTTGTCTTAAGGTCTCAGGGAAATTTCCCCTGAGTGTTGGTCATCACAAAGGAAATTTAGGTTAGGTGGTTGTCAAAAGGTCGCAAGGAGATATCCCCTGAGTGAAGGCATCAGGAAGGACAGGTAGGTTAGGTGATTGTTTCAAGGTCTCGAGCAAGTATCCGCTGAGTGTAAGTCATCACAAACAAAAGGTAACTTAGATGGTTGTCTCACGGTCTCGAGGAAGTGTTGGTCATCACAAAGAAAAGTTAGGTTAGATGGATGTCTAAAGGTCTGAAGGAAGTATCCCCTGAGTGTTGGGTATCACAAAGAAAATTTAGGTTAGGTGGTTCTCTCAAGGTTATCACTAAGAAAATACGGCTCATTGTATTAAGATAGCTGCTATATATAGTGAATACTTTCAATATTTTCCACTTTGAAATACGCATAGAATGATTTGAACGAACGATAACGTTTGCTGTTGCAAAGCAGTTCTTGTGCACAATGAAAGGCACAATAAAACATTACAGTTATAGAAAATATTTTCGAAATAAACTATTAACACAATTCCGTACAATTGCTTCCTCATCTTCGTACCACAACCTCAAACCAACCCCTCAATTTTCAATCAGTTAAAGCAGCGTAAAAATGCTTGAAAATTTTCAAAATGCAAATCTTATCGTTCAATGAAATTTTACTAATTAAACCATTAATGCACAAGAAAAAACTGGTTGCTGCCAGAGCTGCCTGCACACGCACATAACGGCACGTTGGCGCATGCGCAACAGCTGTTGGCGACCGCATGCGCAGCACCTGTCGCACAGCAACAACCTGCGAAAATTGTGAACAACATTTTTGCATGTTATCGCCAGGATATTACGCCTCGAACACACACACGCAAGCACGCACACGACTACAACTTTATCGGCAAAGCCTAAGCTTCAATGTGCATTTAAATTGCGAAACTAACACGAAATGCGCTGATAAAGGCCGTCATTAAATTAAGTCAATGGCAGGCGCTGCAAAAACAAAATGTACATAAAAATTGCTAATTAGCGCAGCGAATGCGAATGCGAACACAGCAGCAGCGCAACAACAACAAAGCAGCGTCGCTGAATTGAGCGAAGCGGCGCAATGCAGATGGACAGCGAAAGTGGAATCGAGCAGGAAGAACCTGTTGGTAATTAATTAATAATAATAATAAAAAAACGCATGCGCAAAATTAATGGAAGGTTTGAGGGATCGTGAGAGATCGCCAAAAACAAAATTTTGTAATTTTTGAGAGCTTTTAAGGACAATTTTCATGTAGAATATGTAGGAAGCAAATCAAATGGAGCCGATGGCCAAAGTCACTAGTGCTGCTAATGTCATATTGGTATAATAATTAATTGTTGTACAAATAAAATAACAATAAAATAAAATAAAATAAAATAAAATAAAATAAAATAAAATAAAATAAAATAAAATAAAATAAAAAAAAAAATAAAATAAAATAACATAAAATAAAATAACATAAAATAAAATAAAATAAAATAAAATAAAATAAAATAAAATAAAATAAAATAAAATAAAATAAAATAAAATAAAATAACATAAAATAAAATAAGACAAAATAAAATAAAATAAAATAAAATCAAATCAAATCAAATCAAATCAAATCAGATCAAATCAAATAAAATAAAATAAAATAAAATAAAATAAAATAAAATAAAATAAAATAAAATAAAATAAAATAAAATAAATAAAATAAAATAAAATAAAATAAAATAAAATAAAATAAAATAAAATAAAATAAAATAAAATAAAATAAAATAAAATAAAATAAAATAAAATAAAATAAAATAAAATAAAATAAAATAAAATAAAATAAAATAAAATAAAATAAAAAAATAAAATAAAATAAAATAAAATAAAATAAAATAAAATAAAATAAAATAAAATAAAATAAAATAAAACAAAATAAAATAAAATAAAATCAATAATAAAATTAATATCAATGAATAATTGAACCGTTTTTGTTTTATGACAGATTTCCGGTTGTTTTTTTATCAGATGGTAAGTAAAATCAACTTTCCCTATAATTGTCTTCAATATACTAAAGTTCTATCGGCTACGAATTGATTTCAAAAACACAGCTTTTTGTTTTGACTCTCAGTACGTTTGGATCTTCTCATAATGTATTTTCATATAGCAAAGTTTTTTCTACATTGAACATATTTTGCAGCTGAAAATTAAACTTTCATGCATGTTTGAGCACTGTTTATAAATTTTTCCAATGAAAATAAAGAAAATAAAGTTAATATCAATAATCAATTAAAACGTTTTTGTTTTGTTTTCATAAAAAAAATAATATGAATATTAATAAATAATCGATCCGTGCTTGTTTTACGAAATAATTTAGATAAATTTTTTATAATTTTTCTGATAATTTTGCGCAACATTGCATCGGAAGAAAGTTACTGTTTGGTGTAACTTCATTCCTGTTTGTTATGGGTCAAGGAGTCTTTTTTGTTTGAAAATATGAAAAACATAAGTCGGGGCAAGCATTGTAGATCTATGGAAAACAAAATTCAATCAAAAAATTGTATTATAAGTCATCTTGGACTACAAGATGAGACGATTTAACATCGGAAAATTATTTATTCCCAGGATATGTTGTCATTGGGATACAGCAAGTTACAACAACAGAGATGTAGTCAGAGATGCTTAAAAAAGTTGTGAGCTAACAGAATGCAATACGACAGAAACAGTCGAGTTGGTTATTTGCCAGGAATAATATTTAAATATTATTGGTCGCTAATGATCTTTCGATTCTAAAAGGCTCTTTATTTTAAAGAATTTTTAATTAGGTGTGTTTGAACTGTAACATTATGGATAAAAGTATTTCAAAACATGATGTTTTAAAAATAATTTCAGCCAAATGGACTTCCTTTATGGCTTCCTTTACAGAACTCGAACTGATAGATCCAATTTTGTAAGATTCTATTGAAGTTATAAGTCGAGCTGGATTTCGTCAATGATTTGAATAATTTTTTTCTTCAGTTGGCCAACTGTTGTTGTTCTCCAGTTGGCAACTTAACGTGGATCCAAAGAAAAATGTCTTAGGGCTTTAAATCGCACTACCTGGGCTCTTATAGAAAAACGTTTTCTAGAAACTGTTCTTGCAACAATAAAATAAAAAACAATAACCTTTAAGAACTTGGAAGCATAGTTAAATACGAACGTTGGAAACTGAAAGCGTTACCACCTGAAAGGTCGAAGCATTAAACTGTTTAAGTTCGAACAAAGCTATTAAACAATTTTTCCATGTAACTATAAATCAAGAGTATTCAAATCTATTTAAAAAATATTTCAAGAGGTTTGAGGCCATCAAGAGTATTCAAAAATATTTTTTAAATATTTCAAAAGTTCTTCTACAAAATACAAAATGTTTGAGACCACCTCAGAAGGCAGAAGGTTTGAGGCCATCAAGAGTATTCCAAAATATTTCAAAAGTTCTTCTACTAAATACAAAATGTTTGAGGCCACCACAGAAGGAAGATGGTTTGAGACCATCAAGAGTATTCAAAAATATTTTTAAAACACTTCAAAACGTATTCTACTAAATACAAAATGTTTGAAGCCACCCCAGAAGGCAGAAGGTTTGAGGCCATCAAAAGTATTCAAAAATATTTTAAAAATATTTCAAAAGTTCTTCTACTGAATACAAAATGTTTTAGACCACCCCAGAAGGCAGAAGGTTTGAGGCCATCAAGAGTATTCCAAAATATTTCAAAAGTTCTTCTACTAAATACAAAATGTTTGAGACCACCACAGAAGACAGAAGGTTTGAGGCCATCAAGAGTATTCAAAAATATTTTAAAAATATTTCAAAAGTTCTTCTACTAAATACCAAATGTTTGAGGCCACCACAGAAGGCAAAAGTTTTGAGGCCATCAAGAGTATTCAAAAATATTTTAAAAATATTTCAAAGTTCTTCTACTAAATACAAAATGTTTGAGGCCACCACAGAACCCCAGCGAGCGCTCGGCAGCTGACATCTTTTGCTGTTGCTGCTACTTGTTTAACTGCATTGCGTGCGTCTTCACACACACAGATACACTGCTCCCGTTTTGCTCCAAACTTGCGCCTTGTACGCTCCCCGCTGTCGTTTGTGCGGCCTTGAGCGCTGACAAAAACTGTCATACATGACAGATTATAGATAAATTTTATGTTACACAGCCGTTGACGCGTATATTTTATGGTTTTCTGCGCCGCCAGTCTTGTCTGTCTGACTGATTGGTGGCATGGTGCGGCGCGTGCGCGCATGCGTGTGATTTGTGACAAATGCATTGAAAATGTGTGAAAACTTGTACAACAACCCATTCGCAGCGGCGAGATAATTGCATTCACTTGCATTGGTCGTGGCTGTTGCTGCTCCAATGTTCGTGCAACACAAGCAACAATTATCCCATAGTAGATAATTAGTGTGTGTTGCATGTGTGGCAGCCTAGTGCCACCAACATTGCACTGTAACAAATGCCAATTTATTTAAATCATGAATTTATTTATTATTTATTTTTGTATTTATTTATTTTTTCAATTTAGCTAAAACTTAATTTCGCGCTTAAATTTACGCTGCCAGCATAAATTACACATGACACCAAATTACAACAGCAGCCATTTGCTGCCTGTTGCCCTTTTCAGTTAGTGCACGTTGTTCGCTGGCGCCAACAACAATTCAATGATCTTTGCAACATGCAAAAACTCGGCCACTTGAAAAATTGCAATTGCTCCATTTTAGGTGAACTTAAAGCATGCAATAACAACAACTAAAACAACAAAAGCAATAAGTACAACAATTATTGGCGGCATGGTTGCAACATCGTTGCAAGCAACTATCACAAAGCGCACGCAAATAACTTGTAAACTGCCGTCAACCGCCACCAACATAGCATTTACTATATACAACAACAAAAACCGAGAATCGATTGTGCGCGCCACTGCTGTCACTGTGTGTGTCTGTGTGTGTGTGTTCGCTGTCACCAACAATTGGGCACAGAAGTCACTCGCAAATTAAGACAATGAAATGTTACGCTTGCGAGATACCATCGGCGTAAACACCCGTTTAAAGTGTTAACCAAGCGAACTACAACAACAACAATAACAACAACAACAACAGCGATTGAAATAAAACACCGCTACCACAACCAAAAATGGTAACAAGTGCGCTCAAAAGCCGCCATTCAAGACACACTCTCTCTCTCTCTCTCTCTCTCATTTTCATTCTCACTATTCTAAGCCCCAACTGCCACTTCTCTGTGCCAAAAAATCCGCATTTAGCGCTCAAAAAGCAACCAATTAAGGCGCACTGTCCGCTGCTCACAAGTTGCCTCTTGCAAACTTGCCGAGGAAAATCGACGCCTTCCTCGCCAAACGCTCACTTGCATTCACTCATTTATGGAAACTTCAAGCGCACTCTCCCACTGGTCTTGGTTTGTCTGCGACCCCAAAACCCTCGAATGGCCCAAACCATTCAAGCTTTTCGCCGCCTCAGCGTCACCTCACTTTTTGGCGCTCTCGCTCTTTCCCTCTGCTCGCTCACTTTGCTCGTTTGTCGCAATTGTTTGTCTGCTTTTATCTTGAATTTCTTACATTTTTTCTACCAATTTTTTCTACTTTATTTTAATTCCATTTTCAGTTATTTATCTCTTTTGCAGTAGCGGCTTAACGGGGGGGGCGGAGGGGCGGACCGCCCCGGGCCCCGGGCTGCGGGGGCCCCCGAGAGAAGCTTGGATATAAAAATTTAAAGTTTTTCAAAACTGAAACTTGTAAAAAACTATTTGCGCTCCACAATGGTTCTTGACAGATTGTTTGTCACTTTTATCAATTGAAAGAGACACAGTATCGACAGTTGACTTTGAAATTGCAATAACAAATTCAGTTCAATAAAAGCAAGAAAACATCCTTTCTAAATAACAATTGTTTGCAAATTTTCAAAAAATGTTCCCTCGAAGATTGCAATATTTAATTTTTTACTTAAAATGTTGTGGAAAGTATGCAAATACAAAATTTTAAGTTAAAAATTAAATATCGCAATCTTAGAGTTTGCTTGTAAACTAGTGCAAATTACGCAATTACCTAACCTCATTAAACTTTGTAGACGTCAACAAATTTACAGTTATTATTATTATTTTTATAATTATTGGTTGCATAACAACACATCGTCCCGGAAATCCGGTTTTCTTCTTTGATAGATTCTTTTACGAAAGCAATTATATGCTCCTTGTAAATAAGCTACTGCTACTGGGTTTTATAAAATATTTCTGTACATTTCTAAACTACTCGACACGAAAAATGCACCTAAAAATAAAAGTGTTTTCTAGACTGGAACTTTGAAATAAAATAAAATTTAGATGTATGAATCTACAGACTGAAATCCAAATCATGTATGTTTTCCCTACCTGACATATTTTGGTCCTGAAACTTCAAAATTGAAAATTTAGTTAAAAGGATGTCTTTCATTTGATACCCATATTTCCATCATTGCACAACCGCATATATTTAAAAAAATATTTGAAATGTGTATGCCTTTCAAATTTTAAAGTTTTTTAAAAAGGACTTTGGGCCAGAAAATGAAAAACTGACTATGCCAGATTACTATAAATGATCTCTAGTTTCACGTCTATATCCAAATTTGGATGGGTCTCGGCAAAAAAAAATTTTATCCATAAAAAAAATATTCGAAAATTTATGATTTTTTGGTCGAAATTCACTTTGTTACAACTTTCCTTTGGGGAAATTACTGACAAGTAAAGATCTGATTTGAACAATCTATATATCACTAAAAAGGCTAAGGTATTATCTTCTTCTTGAACGACGGACAGCTCGTATTAATCGGATAATTCTTTCAGGAGATATGTACTCATAACTGAAACAACAGGAAAAACACTCGTTTTTCGAAGGTTTTCTGAAAACGCTTCTTAAAAAAATGTGCTTATTTTCAGTTTCGTGTTCAGCGGCCAAAGTTAGTCTAGAAAACACTTTATCTATGCACGCGATTGGTCCATTTTTTGTCGAGTAGTGTAATGATGCACTGATCGCAAAACAATCTAATCCTCCTGCTCGGGTTGCTTAAAATAATGGCCAGATCGTAGTAACGAAGCAAGATTTTCTTCTTTTTTTTTTTACTTTTAAGATGGCTTTTTGAAATGACGAGTTTGCTCTCCCAAAAGTTTTCCTAATTTCACGAAAGTTTTTATCAAATTTAGAAAGATTTAGTAAGACTATGCTTTTATCCATTTTTTCCTTTTTTCTCTGGGATTCTATTGCTTTCTTTAAATTTCAAGCACATATACGTTTAAAAATAATTTGTCTCTTTACTGTCCATTTACTGTTCAATGGAATACAAATTTTCAAAAAAAAAATTAAAAAGTATAACCGGAAATTCCAGTTATTAGTTTTGTACGCAAACTTATTCTGCACCGTTTGTGGGGGCCCCTCAGCTGTCGCCGCCCCGGGCCCCCGAGCACCTTAAGCCGCCACTGCTCTTTTGCATTCTTTTTTTCTGTTAAATACTCTTATTTTTCGCTTGTTGCCTTTCTTTTGATGTGTTCTTTTTATTTTTATTTTTGTTTATTTTTTGTAAATTTTTTTATAATATTTTTTTCTTGCCGTCTCCATTGGTTGTAGCTTTAAAAATGTTCTCATATAGTAATGGAATTTTTATAAATTTACTTTTGTACATTTTGTCACTTTTTTGTGCTCGCATTTTGGTCGATTGTGCTCGAAGGGCCGCTAGGAAAAGCAAAGAAACTGCGCCAGATGGCTGTGAAGTGGACTTTGACGAAATTAATTTTAAAAAATATTTTTTTTAATATTTAAATTTTAAAACAACATCTCCTGAAATTTTCATATTTTGCAATTGAAGACGCATATTTGTCTTTTTATCAATAAGATTTGCTGAAAATTGTATATAGGTAGTCAAAATGACTACCTTTGGGCATTTAAGGTAAATTTTGCAAAATTGGGGTAAAATATTTTTTTACAATATTTTTAATTTATTTATTCCATTTAGCTTTAAAAAGTAATAAAAGTCACGTAAGATATTTTTTTAGAAAGCGATGCAACAAAAGTTATTTACAATAAAAGACCTCAAAGTAGTCAAAATGACTCCCTTGGGCATTCTAGTGTTAATCACCCGAAGTATCGAAGTATCTACTCCAATCAATTAATGTAACCAATGCAAGGTCAACCCTTTTTTTGGCCCTCTCTGCATCCAATCGGTGTGAATAAAGAGAGAAAAACATTTTAAAAAATTTGAAAAGGAAATTCAAAAAAGAAACATTAGATTGAGAAGAACCTCATTTCCATTTAGACTACTAGAATTCTTCAGAATCCCTTCAATTTTGACAAACAGTATCCAACAGACTCTAATGTAGACTTCTAAATCGATTTCTTAATGAAGTGTAATAAGTCCGCTAATTCGACATCCGATTTCCGTATGCCAAAGTAAGTGAGAGACGGGTTTACATTCCTGAAGACCCAAATATGGGTTTCTCTGAGCATTACTTTCTGTTTCTCTAAGCATCACTTGTGGCAAGTTTCTTCAATACGTTGTCGATGAACCACTTTAGTAATGACATACTTTAGTGATGGAACACTTTAAAAATAGAAACAATGTTAGAGATGGAGATGGAGATGATTTTGATGATGGACCACTTTAGTAATGGAACACTTAACTGAACTGTTGAATGAATGAATGAAATGAACCCTTTACGGTTGGAATACTTTAGTGATGGACCACTTTAGTGATGACACACTTTAGTGATGGAACACTTTAGTATTGAAACACTTAAGTGATGGCACACTTTAGGGATACAACACTTTAATAATGAATTACTTTAGAAATGGATTAATTTAGTGATGGACCACTTTAGTAATGGAACGGTTAAATAAGTGAACTGTTGAATGAATGAATGAAATGAACCCTTTACTGTTTTAATACTCTAGTGATGGAACACTTTAATATTGAAACACTTCAGTGATGAATCACTTTAGAACACTATGGAACATTTTAGTATTAAAAACTTTAGTGATGGCACACTTTAGTATAGAACACTTTAATCGTAGATCACTTTAGCGATGGATTAATTTAGTGATGACTTGTGATGTGACTTTAGAACATTTTAGTGAACTGTTGAATGAAATCAATCAAATCACTCTTCTGCCAAAATATATATACGTATTTTTTAATTCTGACTTTACCAAACTTTAACATTAAAATATAATTAAATTTACCAAATTTTAACATTAAAAATTTTAACGATTAATCATAATCGACGCACTCGAAAAATTTCCTAGCGGTCATTGCAAAATGTTTGCGCCGCAAGCAAAACGTTTTTTCGATTTATTATGTATTTTTTGTTGTTGTTGTTGTTGTTTTCCGAGTGTTGTTGGTGTTGCTGTTGTCTTCATGTTCGTTTTATTTTAAGTCAACTTATTTTATTTTTTGCACATTTATGACCCCGTCAACGTCCCATCAGTTCGTTGACTGAGAATGAAAAAAGTCAAAAGAAAAATGAAAAGAAAAACGCCCAAAAAAAATAAAAAAATATAGAAATAAAGGAAAAGCAGCAAATAAAAATATATGAAACGATACGTGTACTCGTACATGCCGGCAACAGCGACAACGATGATGATGACAACAACTACAATAATAATAACAACAACAAAAACAACAATACAACAGCAACGGTGGCTACGACGGCGACGGAGGCGGCATTTTAGTGCGCGTCGCTCCATGCCGCCAAGCGACAGCGGTCAGTGCCGGCGGTGACGATGTTGCTGCTGTTGTTCATGTTATTGTTGTTGTTATTGTTATTGCTTTTGGCGACTGGTGGCGGCAGCGTTGCTGGCTTTGGGGGCTGCCGGTGGAGCCGTTGGACGGTTTTGCTTATTTGCTACTCGCTTTTAATTCGGTTTTTGTTGTTGTTGTTGGTGCTTATGTAGCACAAAACAACAACAAATTATTATTATTGTACGGACAGTAAAACCACAACAACAACAACAAATCGCAGCTTTGTTAGCGCACAGCATTTAAGTTTGTGTGCGTTTATGTGTGTGTGTGTGTGTGTGAACTGTGCGATGTTGTTGTTGTTTTTGTTTTTGTTGTTGTCGTTGGCTTTTAGCTTAGTTTTTTCGCCTTACTTTGCCTTATGATACGCACAGTCAATTTGTTGTTGTTGTAATTGTTTTTGCTTTTGTTATCTGCCGACTGTTACTGTATTTATGTCAATGACTGTGGCAACAACAACAATATTGTATACATATATATGTATGTGTATGTGTGTTTTGTATATGGCAAAGTGCACACATAATTTGCTTGTTTTGTTGTTATTTAACTTTTGTTGGCATTGTTGTAAATTAAACTGTTAAGTATATCAAAGCCAAAGGCGCACACACACAAAGACACACACACACACTTATAAACAAGAGCATTATGTACAACAACTCGTACATACAATTAACGCACCAACAGTGCGCACGCAATAGCCGACCGTCCGTCCGTCCAGCTAGTCGTCGGTCTGTCGGTATGTCGATTCGTCCGCACGCAATCGCCGCACGTACTGACTGTCTGTCGTTGCGCAGCTCATCCCAACACAAAAGCATAGCTTTGTGCATGCCACTTGCTGCATGCAACGCCAACACCAACAACAACAACAACAACAATAAAAATCATTGCAGCCAACATACGTTGCCGCTTAAACATTTAAAAGTTGGTTGAAATTGTTTTATGTTGTTATTGTTGTTGTTGTTGTTTATGGTGCTGCTGCTTGAACGAATTTTGCATTGCATTCTTTCTCACTACTTGTCGTTGTTGTTATTGTTTTGTATTGTGGTAGCTGTTGTTGCAACCATATCAGCGCGCAAAATGTTTGAATACGCACACAAAGGCGGCTACGTGGCCAGTGATGCCGCAGCCGCTGCCAACTTGCCCTGAAGTTGTTTTTGGTTATTGTTGTTGTTGCTATTTTCGCCACTGCTCCTTCAATGTCTTGCAGTGCTTTAAAGCTGTGCAATCAAAACATTGACGCGCATACATGGAGGTGTTGGCGATAGACTTTAACCCATGTTAACCCGTTCATGGCCAATGTAACTTGAATTGTTTTCGCTGTTTAATTTTCAGATAGGATGCACATGTGTCATTGGCTGTTAAAGGGTTAAAATTATATTGAAGAAGTGCATATAACTTGTAAGCTGATTACTTTCTTTCCTTATCAGATCTTGGATGTTCTTTACTCAAGGATGAACTATGGACTGTAGAACCTGGATCTGGTCTGATTTGGAAACAAAGTTTAAGTTTCGGCAAAATCATTGTCAGTTGTCATTGTCTGTCTTAGCTAATCTAACCTTTGCGGAACCCGAGCCAAGAGCTGAACTAAGCAATTTGACAATCGAAAGTCTACCAGTACCTGGACAACTCTACGATATGATGAGAAATAGTTACATACAATGGGGTTACTAATTGTATACAATCAGGGACAACTCTAAAAATATCATACGTCACCAAATCCAAGAGAGTTCTCAGGTTAAATCGGAGACATTTAACTGCATAGCATTACTCTACTATGCTCAGGACCCAGTTCCTAGAAGACAACAAGACACCTACACACATAGTACGTCCTTGTTTGACGTATGAAAGTTTACACTTTTCTATATTAGTTAGAATAACTTTTTATGAAAGAAGAGGAGTTTTGAACCATCTTACTCGTTCACTAAACTCACCATAGCAACCCTTTACCGGGTTACCAGCGTGTCGCGAAAGTTCTCTACAGGCGCCACTGTTTTGCACGCACCTTCTCCAGTTTTTGACACCAGGGGATAGTAGGGCGTTCTCATCTGGGTGCTTCCACCGAAGACATGGTGTCCCTCTTCTTCAACGAACACCAACTATCGCATCGAACACCTTTTTCAAATTAGTTTAATTGTCCAAGAGGGAGATATCTCATCAGCTCATATAGCTCATTCTGAATCATTAGTCACAAAATTTCACCATAAATAAATAACACCATAATTTTTGAGAGGAAAGTCGATTCATACGATAGATCTTTGGACCACTGAACACAAAATAGGCAAAACGAGAAGGAACAAAACAGATGATTTGCCTTGGTTTGCCCTGAAATCGTTCAATAAGTTACCAGGAAAAAATTTTGGCAGGTAAAAATTCAATAAATCTGGATAGGGACCCATTAGTACCGCTGGAAATTTCTACTTCCCGCGCAAAAGAAATTACAAAATCTATATACATATCATTGCTTGTCCTGACTGATTGATTGATTGACTGATTCATCATCGCCCAGCTCAAACCACTGAAGCTACAGACATGCAATTTGAACTGTAGGCACATCTTGAAAAATGAACCTCCGGATGTTTTGAAATTTGGGGTGTAAAGGGGGCAAAACATGTGTTAAGGTGTTGTATGAAGAAACGTGACTTGATGGGTTTTTTTTACTTTAAAATTGGTGAAAATACTCCAAATCAGAAACAATTCGACACATATTTATCAATTTTCCGAGAATAAAAATTTGACGGGGTCAATAAAGGATTCAAGTTCATGTACCGGAAGACTACGAAAAGACATGAACCAATGGGCCTTTTGACTTTAAAGTTAGTGAAAACCATGAAATCAAAAACAATTTTATACGTGTTTTTCATTTATTTTAAATCGATATCTAACGTGGTGAACCAAGGGTTAAGAGTTTGCATGAAGAAACATGTATTTTTAAGCCTTGACTTCAAACTTCGTGAAAGTACTTCAAATGTGAAAGAATTCGACACAGGTTTTTAATTTTTCGAAAATCAAAATCTAACGGGGTCAATAATGGTTTAAAAGTTTGTATGGAGAAACTATGAAAGAAAAGAATTAATGTGCTTTTAACTTGAAAATTGGTGAAAGTACTTTTAGTGAGAAACAATGCGACGCGTGTTTTTCATTTTTTCGAATTTTAAAATCCAACGGGATCGACAATGGGTTAAAGGTTTGTATGGAGAAACAAGATTTAATGAGCTTTTTGATTTCAAAATTGCTGAAAACACTTGTAACCAAAAATTATTAGACACATGTTTTTCATTTCTTCAAAAATCAAAATCTGAGGGGTCAACGATGGGTTAAGAGTATTTATAAGGAAACATAAAGTATACTGAAAGAAACTCTAATGAAATATAATTGGACAAATATTTTTTCATAAAAATTAAATATAATTTTTAAAATAAATAAGGTAAATTTAATTTATATTTCAAAACAATTAATTTCCATAACTCAAATCATTTAAGCGTTATTGTGCGATGGAGCTATTTGACATGGAAGAGACAAAGACGAACATATATCAATTCTTCAAATAATCCTGACCAGACCTGACCTATCTGTTTCTTTCTTTTCCCCATCGGGTTAACTAACACAATGAACCCACATGGCCCAAATAAAGTCCTCGAGATGATGTCCTCCAATTCGGACTCCTTGCTAGCATCACACACTCTAAAATCAAAAACTATTGATTAAAATTTTATAAAACCACTTGCAGATTTTATAGCAAAGTAAAAGGTTAAATATTTAATATAGCAAAAGTTTTATTCAAACATAAAAAAACAACAAAAATTTTTATTGCCCACGCATCTGTTTTTCACCTTTCCCGCGGCACCGCCTATTTGTACGAATTTTATAGCTGTGGTTGTCATTGTTTTTTTTCGTTGTTGTTGTAGTTTATGTTGCGCATTTTAACCCTTTTTTGCACGAGTCATTTTAATAAATTTGTTTGCGCTTTTATGTGCTTGCGCTTAGACTGCACGTCGACAAGGGGGCGAGGGGACCAGGTTAAGGATATTCTGCCACAATATTTTGCACTGTTACACTGCCATTATACATATTGCGGTTTTTGCCACCAACCTGGGCGCAATTTAATTTGCTTCTTTTTTTTGGTAGGCGACCGATTTTCAGCTATTTGCTGGGCACAGGTAAACCTGCGGTGGCGGCTTGCGTTGTTTGGGCCTAATTTGCAATTAATGCGGCAAGCTGTTTCGCGTAATTGTTGTTGTTGTTGTTTAGTTTATTTATTTAGCTGTGTGTGTGTGTATTTAGTGCGAAAATGAAATTGGCGCTTTGAGTGGCTTTTGGCGTGTGCAGGCGAGGCTTTGATATCGAATTAATGGCAAATGCGAAGCTAATTCGCGGCATTTGCATATTTGGCGTAATTTTTGCAAACACAACAAACGCAAAATATTAGTGCAGACAATAAAAAACCTGGGCTGAACTATGGGAAATGTTTATATGAGAAAAAATCGTATTGATGAAGTGAATTTCCTAGAGAATACAAAGCGCATCGTACCACAAATCTTAGGGGTTAACATTGCCCTGGCAGCCAAAGCAAAGAATAGGAAGGTAGATAGCTTCCACTGTGACTTGGATCACTTTTATATGAAATAAAAGGAATAATATGAGCGTCGAATCGAATCGAATTTTAAAAAATTTTTTTTTACCTGTTTAATTTCCTACCGTTGTGCAAAAAATAGCTTCACCTGAATTCCAATTTTTATCAACATATCTTTACGTATAAAACTGAATATTTTGTATTTGTTTGGTTGCTTGTTTTTTAAAAACTCAGGAACTACTTGGCCGAATTTGGATGCTTTTTGTTTCTTATTTAAAAGGAGGCGTGGTTCGCCCATACAATTCGAATTTATTTATATGGAATCGTCCATAGGAATTATCCCACTGACTGACTAAGTTCGTAGGCGTTCAAAGGTAGGCGTGGCACTTCCTAATTCCAAGTTTTATTAACAAATACTTGTCTAATTCTAATATCTCATTTGACCTCTTAAATCAGTTTGCCCATACAAACTCTTAACCCGTCGTTGACTCCGTCAGATCGTGATTTAAAAAAAATTAAAAACACACATAATACTTCCTTTTTATTTTAATAATTTCAATATGGCAAAGCATTTAAAAGTGAAAATGAAACAGGGTTTTCCCCAATCTGTCGTATTTGGGCTTATTTCGCTGTGATGTGGTATAATTAATAATTAATAATTGACTGGCACGACAGCCCGCTTTCGCGAGACTAAGGCCTAGCTTCCCGCAACCACCCGTGTTGTGCGTGTGAATTTTGTACGCGGGTGGAGGGACCTACAGTTTTATGCCGGTTCCGAACGGCAGTTTGGGAGCTCTTTCATAAGCAATTTTTACTCTCAGAGGTTTGCCATTTCCAGCTGAGAGGACAGCCACCGAAAGAGAAAACGAATTTTCCCGTTATTTTTTTAGGTGTTATTACAGGCAGTATTTGAACCTGAGGTTGCTGCCTGCGACTCGCGGTCCAACGCACTAACCAACTGAGCCACGGCGGCTGCCGTGGTATGTGGTATAATTGGTTGGTCATAAAATTAAGTACGTTGATCCTTTTTCACGTTTGTCAACAATCTGATCAGTTTTTTCGCAAATCATTGTTATTTTATTTGTATTATTATTTAGTTATAGTAAAATAAGACGGAAAACATCTTACAGATGGGCCGCAATAAACATTGTACTTCCGAGGAGAGGAAAATCGCTTTGAGGTTGAGAAATGACGGCCAAAGCCTTCGTTCCATTGCCAAAACTTTGAATCGGTCACTGTGTTTTGTCCAAAATGCTTTAAAACCTAAGAAGAACATCGAAAAACGCGGAAGACCAAAAAAATCGTCTATAACGACAGACAATCATATTGTCACTCTTGCGAAAAAGGACCCATTTGTATCCTCTAGAGCCATTTCAGCAGACATCGGCAACGTGATTTCTTCCCGCACTGTTCGTCGAAGGCTACAAAGAGCTAATTTACCTGGACGAATAGCCAGAAAAGTTCCCTTGCTTCGGAAAAAAAATTTGAAGACGCGGTTACCTTCGCAAGAGAACATTTAAATTGGTCCGGACCTGACGGTGAAAAAAAATGGTGAAATATTTTGTGGAGTGACGAAACCAAAATTAATTTGCTTGGAAATGATTCTGCTCGGAATGTTCGACGTCCCAAGGGTAAAGAATTTCACGTGCGCTTTACTAAAAAAACCATTAAGCACGGGGGAGGCAGCATCATGGTATGGGGTTGTTTTTCATGGTACGGTGTTGGACCAATACATCTTATAACCGAAACCATGACGAGATTTCACTACAAAGACATCTTGGAAAATACCATGTTGCCCTATGCTGAGGAGAGTATGCCGCTAAGGTGGACATATCAGCAAGATAATGATCCTTAGCATACTTCATAGTTGGTCAAGAAATGGATTCAAGAAAATGGAGTGACGTTGCTTAACTGGCCGAGTCAGTCACTGGATCTGAATCCAATCGAAAATCTGTGGGGAGAATTGAAACGAAGAATTGACAAGGAAGTATTCCAAAATAAGGACCAATTATGGAATTTTATCCAAAAAACTTGGTATGCGATACCAATAGATACTTGCCGTAAGCTTATCTCCAGTATGCCAAACCGAGTGGCGAAAATTATTCAAAATAAGAGTGGGTATACCGGCTACTAATAAATAAAAGAATTTGCTAACAAAGAAAGCCGATAAAGTAGGAATTTGAATTTATTTTATTAATATAAACCGAATGTACTTATTATTTTGTCCAACCATTTTCATTAATTTCATACTTTGTTAGCGATACTGAAAGTTCCTTTTGTGTTTTATTCGTATTGTCCTCATTTATTTTACTTGTTATGTTATAAGAAAAGATTTATCAATTTGTTTTTAATTGAACTAAAATAAATATTCGCCTATAAGCCATTGAAAAGATTATATAGGCCTGTACTTATTATTTTGACCATATGTGTATATGGTCAAAGTGCTCAGCAACAGTCATTGCGTTCGCAGTGGCAGCGATAGCACGAAAGCGTGAAAACGATAGGCAACAGCAGCAGCTGCATTGCTGCGACGATAAGCCGGTGAGGACACATGTGGCCTGCACGGCTGCAATGTGCACGTCCGCTGTGAGTAACTTTTAATTGTGTCTCTGTGTGCGAGCGACTGGAAATTGCAACAACGTTTCGCATATTCGCATACCGACAAACCAGCGGCCAACTGTCAGCCGCCGAAACCTGTTCACTTGTTTATCCTGCCACAACAACAGCAGCAGCACCGACCACCACAGCAACAACAACAATAACAATTGCACAGCAACACAAACTGCAAGAATTGTACGCGTACAGCAGCGATGGCATTGACAGCAACACGTTCGCATTCTGAAGGCGTTTGCAGCACAACGGCAGCAGGTGAGCAGCGCAGTTGGAGCACTTGACGCGACGAGCCCAAGTGCGAGCCAGCGGTGCAAGGTTAAGGAGCGCAGCGACGGTCGGGGTGAGACGCAGCGGGCGAACAGGCAGTCCTAGTATTGGCATGTGTGACTCAAGCTGGATAGCTCAATGTGGTGTCGGCACGGAAAGCTGCAAAGGAGGAGACAAATTTATTGAATTTGAAGGCAGCCAATGGTCATCACAAGTCCTTTGTGATTCGATATGGTTCAATGTTTTTTTTTTGTTTTTGATGTAAAACAAAGTTTTTATTTAAAAAAAACTTTAGCTACGAAATGGTTCAATGCGTTTTTTTTTAACTTTTTTTTAATAATAAAAAGTTTTTATTTGAAAATAAAAATTATAAAAGAAAAATTTAACAATTTGTTGGCTTTCGAAGCAACAACAGATTCAGTCAAATTTCACTATATTTATATAAACAAGAAAATCATAAAAACACCAAACGACAAATTTAAAGGACACCTAACAACAAAGCAACAACACTAACAAATGCAAAAACTGTCCACTGTCGCATAACGAAAATCCTTTGCACTTCGGCGAACATGCAAAACAACAGAGAAGAAATGCTGCAGAGTAAAAATGCTGTTGCCGTAAAAACATAGCAACATTGCACAATACAGTGGAACAATTTATGTAAAGTAATTATTTAAAAAAGTAAATGAATGAATTTTTTTATTTAGAAAATTTAAAATTTAATCAGCATTAAAAGTTAAAGTGATGCGTTGAACTGCCAACATGCTTTTTTACAACTCAAATCAATAACAAATTTAGATCAAGAATTATCACTTTCGATGCTGCTCAGATTTTCAAAACGAAAATAATTGGGTAATGCATTATAAGACGCTTCTCGTTTCAAGTGATGACGGCACAGAGGAAGAACAAAGCTGAAGATCGGAACCTATACAATCACTACAGATAGTGATGTTAAAATAATGTTGTATCAGATAGTGATGTATGAAATAATTTTGTATCAAATAGTTATGTATCGAATAGCGATGAATCAACTAGTGATGTATCGAATACTAATGAATCAACTAGTGATGTATCAGATAGTGATGTTTCAAATAGTGACGAATCAGATAGTGATGTATTAAGTAGTGATGAATCAAATACTGATGTACAAAACAGTTATATATCAAATATTTATGTGACAAATAATGATGTATCAGATAGTAATGTATCGAATAGTGATGTATCAAATATTTATCTATCAAATAGTGATGCATCAGATAGTGTTGAATCAGTTAGTGATGAATCAAATAGTAATAAATCAAGTAGTGATGAATCAGATAGTGATCTACCAAATAGTGATTTATCAGATAGTGATGAATCAACTAGTGATCTATCTAATAGTGATGTGTTAAATAGTGATATACCAACCAGTGATATATCAAGTAGTGAAGTATCTAATAGTTATGTTTCAATTAGTGATGTACTAAATAGTGATGTTTCAAATAGTGATGAATCAGATTGTGATGTATTAAGTAGTGATGAATCAAATAGAGATGTACTAAATAGTGATGTTTCAAATAATGATGAATCAGATAGTGATGTATTAAGTAGTGATGAATCAAATAGTGATGTACAAAACAGTTATATATCAAATCTTTATGTGCCAAATAATGATGTATCAGATAGTGATGTATCGAATAGTGATGTATCAAATATTTATCTATCGAATACTGATGTATCAGATAGTGATGTATCGAATAGTGATGTTTCAGATAGTGTTGAATCAATTAGTGATGAATCAAATAGTAATGAATCAAGTGATTTATCAGATAGTGATCTATCAAATAGTGATTTATCAGATAGTGATGAATCAACTACTGATGTATCTAATAGTGATGTATTAAATAGTGATATATCAACCAGTGATATATCAAGTAGTGATGTATCTAATAGTGATGTACTAAATAGTGATGTTTCAAATAGTGATGAATCAGATAGTGATGTATTAAGTAGTGATGAATCAAATAGTGATGTATTAAATAATGATGTATCAAATAGTGATGTATCAGATAGTGATGTATCAAATAGTTATGTGGCAATTAGTGATGTATCAGACAGTGATGTATCGAATAGTGATATATCAAATAATGATGAATCAGAAATAATTCGTTTCTTGCTCGTGCGGTGCGATTGTGGAATGCACTTTATGCTCTATGACCTTGGTGGGCTCAATAAAGTCACGTATCTATAAATTCATTCCTCAAAACTTTGTCTCTTAAATTTATACTCAATCAGAAGGAATTAAATTTAAAAAATTCTATAAATGTTGTTCTTTAATGTTTGTTTTAACCCCCTACAGACGTCAGACCTGGTTTCAAACTGAAATTGCATATTGGGTTCCAGATGGATCTACACACAAGCCAACATGTTTGCCAACTTCGGCTTTGTTCAGAGTTAAAGTAAAAATTTTATGATTCCTTAGACCTGAAATTTGTTGTCAAAATGTATACAAGATTTTTTTATTCAGACAAGGCGTGTTTGCAACACGTTTTGAAACCAAATCTAATATCAGTAGCGAACTTTAAACAACAAACAAAATACTGAATAAATTTCTTATCCTCACGATTGGCCATCTCGACCCGTCATAGACTCACAGAAGGAAAACGCCTTTTGCGCAAACACAGATTTGGAGTATGTCAAGTGCTTAGAAAATTCATGTATTCGGCTACAGAGTGCTTCATATAATTCTAAATTAATTTTTAGTCAAAAATTTTTTATTAATTTCTTATTGCAGATAGTGACCACTGTAAATGGCGTCCTGTTCGAAATCATAGCACGCACACACCCACAATCACACCACTATCACACCCAAACACAAACAACAACAAAGTTTTCAAACACACACACACACAGCCAAACGAATAGAGTGTCACAAATACCAGCACTAACACCACCCACCAAAACTCAATAAAACACAACAACAAAAAAACAATCATTACGACGAGCGGCAACAGAACAGCAGCAGAAACAACAACAGCAACAACAAACGAGTCGACATTTTTGCCGCTCATACGCTCCATCACGCTCGCCAGCAACAAAAGCCACAAAAGCTACACCTACCATTGCCATCACCATCGCCATCGCCATCAGCGGCATCGACGGTCGCCGCAGCCATTGGAGCCGTCGGCTCCGTCATTCGCGTGTGCGCGCATTTAGCAGCAAAACGAAAAATCGAAAGCCAAATGAACGAGCAAAACGCGACCAGTCAGCCAACCCAACGACCCAACTGCCGGCCAGAGAAGAGCTACAGCCAACAACAACAACAACAATGCGTATCTACATCAGCGACAACAACATCAACATAAGCACTTCCGATGGCTGCTGCCAGCGTCACTGTCGACAACGTCACGGCAGTCACCATTGTTATTGTTATTGTTGTTGGTGTTGGTGTTGTTAACTTGTTTGGTTAAACGGCAAGAACGGCAGCAGCAGAGACAGTAACAACAAACGTCGCTGGCCCTTCCAGTCAAAATAGCAGCAACCAAACGCCTCCGCCCCACCACCCGCCACCCACTCCTGGATACACATTCATGATTTTTTTATTTTTGAATTTGTTGTCATTCTCGCTCTCGCGCTCGCTCTGACGCTCGGCGTGAGCGCAAATGTATCTATTAAATTTTTTTTTTGCCATTTTAACTCAAGCAACTACAAAAGCAAAAACGCTACGCAAAAAGGCAAAAATAAAAACATTACAAAACAAAACACACAAACAAAAGCAGCAACCGAATGAAAATCACAGAAAACGCGCAACTACAAAATCAACAACAACAACAAAAACATAAATGTGCTCAATATGGTTGGGTGGCCCGTGTTGGCTGTGCCGGCTATAGTGTGAGTACTCGACTACACCGAAATTTATGTGCGCGTGTGCGTGTGCGTGTCGGTGTTGACGTTGGTTCAAGTGAACTCCGCTGCCATGCTCCCCCACACAACAACAACAACAACAGCATTTTATTCAAACAGCTGATGCAATTCAACAACGACGTTCAACTCTCATACGGCAACATGCAACATGTTCGCGTCGAACATATTGTCTACAACATGTTCGCGTCGAACATATTGTCTACAACATGTTCGATGCGCACTCGCTCTCGTTTCATGCTCATCTTCCCTCTTTCTCGCTCTGGCCCTCTCATTCTCGCATGCTCAGCTACCATTCGCACTCATTCGCATTTGTTTTGCTCGCTTTGGTGCTTCACAAGTTGCCCGACTGGTCGAAACCTGCTCCACCTTGCCTGCTCCCAATTACTTTGTGTGTGCGCTACTTGCGCGCTCGTGCACAGCATGTTTCGTGTATCGTGTCATGCTTAATCCGTCTACTTGTCCCCAACATACCCGCACACACACACACACACAAACTCTCACACACACCGATGCCAAACGGTGGCAACCACAGAGCAGTGCTTTATATTAACATATCAAACCGTTCTCATTTTGCTTATTGAATTTTCAAATTGACTTTAATTTTTTTGTTATCACCTCGAATTTGCGGCCAGGGTTGCCGCCGTGCGGGACGAGTCTGTTATGTGTAAAGTGCAGTTTTCATGGATAGTTATGAGTTCATTAATTATTGTAGCAAAGAATACAAATCTTTTGGGATTATTGAATAGAATTTTGTTAGTTCCTTTGACAAATCAAAAGACAAATTAGAAGTATTTTTGAGTATTAATTTCAGAACTAGAAAATTATTAATTTTAAAAAAATTACTGAAACCTTTTAAGAGAATAGTGAAGCTTTAGCTTTCCAAGTTGAATGTTCCAATTGAAAGAGAAAGTCAGAAAAATTTCATTATATGAAAGATGACATTAAATTATGTATTAAATTAAAGTATTAAATTATTTCATTTTTGATGTAGAAATAGTCTTTCAATAATTCTGATTGTAAATTATTCAGATCTAAAAGAATATTAAAGCGTAATATTAAAAATAATTCATACCAGCGGCCAAACAAGTGCTTCATTTTGCCGATTAATTTTTGGAGTATGGGAGGAAGAAAGCGATTTCTGTTGCAGGGATTTATTTAATACATTCATATATTCATATTGAAATATTATCCTAACAGGACCTGAACATTGTATTAACTTTTTTTTGTTTATCTTAAAGTCATAAATACAAAAACAAAATCCCCCGTCCTAGCAAGAATAAAACCCATCTTTGACAATTTTTTTTTTAATTTTGAGAGTTTTTTTTACTATTTATTTTTTTATTTACTATTTATTTTTATTTTTTTATTTAAATTTATTTTTATATTTAATATTATTACTAACTATTTACTACATATTATTATTAACTATTTATTTTTCCGAATATATAAATAAGAGGATTTCCTTTGACAGAGTTGAATTTAATTAAGTATTTTTTATTTACTGAACTATTTTTTTTCAAATATGTAAACATAACGAAGATTTCTAAAGAGTTTATTTAATTATTTATTCATCTTTTTATTTTTTATATTTTTTTATTTACTATTATTACTTACTATAAATTACAATTATATTTAACTATTTTTTTTTGAGCATAAAAAAAGGAGGATGTCTTTTGAGAAATTATTTATTTATTTAATTATTTCATTTTTAATTACTGCTATGAACTATTTATTTTTGCATGTAAACAAAGAGGATTTATTTTGACAGAGTTTATTTAACTATTTATTTTACCATTTATTTGTTATAATTTTTTTTTACTTTTATCACTTACTTTTATTTACTGTTATTATTAACTATTTAATAAATAAAAATAAAATCTAAAACATTTTTGAGAGAGTTTATTTAACTATTAATTATTTTACTATTATTAACTATTTATTTTTGCAAATACGTGGAAAAAAGGATTTGAGAGAATTGTATTTATATTTTTTTATTCAAAACGACAGCGAAAGCGCCAATTTATATGTGAACTTTCCTTTTTTAACTCGCTGTCGGGAAAACAGATATTTTGTAAAATAAAAAAATTAAATCTGGAAGAAACGACAAAAACAATTGTTCAATCTGTACACTTTTAAGTTTGTGTAATTTTTTTCTGTGCAAATGACAGTACTGAAAGTTGACAGCTGTCATCAACGATTGTTTTGATCATTTAAAATGAAGCACTCAGAAATAAAATCGCGTTATATTATAATTGTGAAAAAATCTGTTTAAAAGAGCAACGATTTCCATACCGAATCAATTTGAATTTTGGAATTTGGAATTTTCAAGTGGCCACCAAAAAAATCACAAACAATTCTTAAGTTTACGTTTTTCATATTGTTAATTAGTCTGTAAGAATTGTATTCAAATACTGAAATTAAATAAATAAATACATAAAGATTCAACGCATCATCCAACCACATCTTAGTCAAAATATTGTTAAAAATTTCATGAAATGCTTGATGTCTGTCATCAGAGCTGCAATGACTCATTGCCGTATATTTTATTGCATACTTCCTTCGGGACAACACCACTCGTTCAATAAGTTTCGTTTTAATTATTTTTAAATTAAATCGTATACTTTTATTGGGACACCATATATTATCGATGGGAGTACGTACTGAATGTAATTTTTAGAAATTTTCATTTTTATAAACATTTAATAAATTTTTTTGTTAGAAATGAGCAGTAAATCATTTATGAAAAAGTCTGTATAAAATTATGAAACCATGACAATATATGTAATTATGAAGCGACTTTCAAAATTTCAAATCAATCCATGCAACATTCTTTTTGTTCTTGTTTTTCTTGAATAAAATCAAATTTTTTCGAGAAAAAAGAATTTCAGCGAAGAAAGCATTTAAATTTTTGTTATCTAAAGAACCAAACGATTATTTTTTTTATTTCACTAAATATTTGCTTAAGCCAGAAATAAATAAATAGATTTTTGCGAAATCATAATTTTTTTTCTTTTTAACGTTTTTTTTATGTTTTAATTATTTTACCAAATAAAAAAATTTGCTTTGCAAAATTGTATATGTAATACAAAATTCATGCATTCATTTATATAAAAACAGATATAAAATAATTCTGCAAAAATATGAAGTCAAAATAATGTATTTATTACGAACAACAAATACAATAACTTTAAACGAAAAACTACAAAATCCATAAAAATCAATTTTTTCTTAATAATGCGCCAATGCGGCAACCCTAAGCCGAAGCGCAATTTAAGCATATCAAATGCTTAAACGATGAGAGATGAGAACCTAATAAGAAACCGAATACAAAAGATAAACACAGCGTAAACATTTAAGTAACAAAATTGGCTTTTTGTTACGTTTGTTGTGCGGCTGCCTATGTATGTCGGTTGGACTGTGTGAATGAATGCGTCGAGCACTGCGGTGAGCGAACAAGTCGCACAACAGTTGCGAGTTGCCACCGCTGCGGCTGAAGTGCGATACGACGGCGCTGAGCGCTGTTCGAAGCTGCAGTCGACATCAGCGCGTGCAGCGACGACGACTGCAACGCCAACGACGACTGCGACGCTGACGACAACGCAGCTGGCGTTGCGCTCGATAACGAAATCGTCGTTGCTAAACGGCAGCGAAATGACAGCAATACCGCAGGCGCAGAACGTCTTTGTGTGTGTGTGTGTGTGTGTGTGCAGGGGTTGCGGGTGGCAGCAGCAGTATGCATGAATGAGCGAGAGAGAGAGCACAGCTACTTGGGGCAGCGGTGAGTTGGTGGGTTGAGCGGACAAAATTGATTTTCAGCGCTCACACACACAATCACACTTGGCTGAAAAATCATGTCACTAATACAACAACAATTATCCAAAGTTAAATCCACTCACCTGCTGGCCTTAGCCGACTCTTCCCCATCGTTCTACGTGCTTCTGCGAGAGAAGAGCGAGTGTGAGCGCACACTTGGCGCTCTTAAGTTTTGGCGCTCGTTCAGGGGCAACCCCGATTTACTTGCAATGGTAACCCCACACACCAACTCGGCAACCCAATACAACTGTCGGTGCTCTCGCGAGAGCATCAATGTGCAGCGCAGCGATGGCAAGCGAGATGGTGCGCCGATTGGGGAATTTGTCGTGTCACACTTGGCCCAAAAACAAAAAAGCGCAAAAAATCAACAAGCGTGAGCGCGAGCGAGTGTGGGAGCATTTTACAATCGACAATACAATAACAATTACAATAAAAACAACAACAACAACACACGCTGGCAGTGTGGCGCAGCAGTTATGCTGTGGACTGCAGTCGTTGTTCTTGTTGTTGTTTTTTGTGGCATAATAACTGCCACATGAGATTTTCAACAAACAACAAGAAAACAACACAACAACAATAATGGAGTAACTCATAAAATATGCACAACACACAGCGCTCTCACACCGACCTCTCCCACAACTGCTCCGCCTTCCCTTAGCCGCCTCTCGCCCACCCTTTGCATTTACACCAACAATGTTGCAGCTGCCATGCTGCCAGCTTCCGACTTTTTCTTTCACACTCACGTTGGCCATCTCACTCGCACACTCGTGATGGCTGCCAGCAACATTTCCATATGTTGTTTACAATGTTGCTAATATGTTTGTAAAATGAAATTCATTTGGAATTGGTTCACAAACAAAAAAAAAACACAAAATATTTATATGCAACAACAACGACAATAAGGCGGCTTTCTCATTGGTGTTGTTGTTGTTATGGGCGCTGTAGTTAAAGTTTAGTGTTGTTTCTGTTGTTGTTGTTGTTGTGCATGTATTGTGCACACTTTTCCGCTATGATTGCTGGCAGTGCTTTTACCATTATTATTGTTGTTGTTGATATTTTTGCTGCTGTCGCTGCTTGTCATTTGAATTTCGCCCTTTTTGTTTGTGCTCGATTCGGTATGGCTTTATGTGTGTATGTGTGTATTATTGCGCATCAGGTGTGTATGAGCGTTGCAGCAACAGAACAGGAAACACTCGCACACGCAGCGAAATGCGGCCGAGTGTCGCTGCTATGGTTTGTTGGTATGTTTGTTTGTTTGCTTGTTTGTTTGTTTGACGCTGTTGATATTTATCGATAAATAGATAACGCACGAGCGATTTTTAACACATTAACAACTGCCGCTTTCCCGTCGCCGTCGCTGACGTTGACATTGTTTTTGCTTTTGTTATTGTGCTTTGTTGTTGCCTTCGCTTTGTTTTACACGTTGCACACGCACGTCGAGCGAGTGGCGACCAACACATTAATGTATGTTAAATGGCTGTTGTTGTGCACAGCCTGGTCGCCATAATAAATTAATTATGTAATTAAAATTCGAAAATAAAATAGCTAACGAAAATATTTTGACAATAATGACAAATCATAAATTACAAATTTCATTTGTAGCAATTTGGCTTTTAGTTGAATTGCATGCGATATAAATTTGTATATATGTATGTATGTACGTATGTACTGGAATAGCATGATTTATCGATTACAGATTAGCGAAAGGATTTTGTTAGGTTAGGTTGGGTTAGGTTTTTTCCTTTGACTTAACATGCTAAACCGCGTTTTGAGTAGAGTCCGACCGATACCAAATTTGTTGGCCGATGCCGATGCCGATTAATCGCCCGAAAGGGCGAAAATCGGCCGATGCCGATACCGATGCCGATTACATAGAAAAAATAACACGAATGAATTCAATCAAAAACTATTACATATTGTTTGTAGTATTCATTACAAAATAACAAAACGAGAAAATAAATAATTAAAAACTAAATAACAACGAGAATAATTAAGAACTAAATAAAATAACAAGTGAATTCAGAATTCTAATACATTAAAAAATGTAATATATCACATTTATCCACTGAGAGAGAAACAAAAATAGTGACATAAATATTGCATACCAA
Source organism: Melieria crassipennis (assembly GCA_963668005.1). Classification (NCBI taxonomy): domain Eukaryota; kingdom Metazoa; phylum Arthropoda; class Insecta; order Diptera; family Ulidiidae; genus Melieria; species Melieria crassipennis. The sequence goes on along the minus strand of OY764962.1, from coordinate 112,447,491 downwards.
TTCAGTTTTTTATTCAACTTAAAACTAAGATTTTTTTATTTAAGATTTAATTTTTTATTTTCAAATTTTGCACAAAAGATCTATACTGGTCGCAGTGCCTAATAGCCTCAATATTATTACTTTCAAATTGCGACCCGTTATACAGATGCAGTGGAGAGAAGTCAGAAAACAAATTTGGAAAAAATAACAGGCCTGTTAAAAAAATGCTTCCAATTAAAAAAGAAGGATAAGATTGAAAAATTAAATGCCCCTTCTTCTGATATCCACATTAAGCGACGAAATGCATAGACATTTTTAGAAAATCTGTGTTTTTAAGAATACCTAGTTTGAAAAAAAACATTTCTAGGAAACATTTATATTAAACAGTATCTAAAAATGTATTACTGAAAAGGGGTATAAGAACCCGTTGGTACAAAAAATGAAAGAAAAAAAATTAAAGCAGAAAAATAGGCCGATATGGCATCGGCCAAAAAATGCCGATGCCGATTCTTTTTTTTTTGGGCCGATGGCGATACTAGCCGATGCCGATGCCGATTAATCGGTCGGAATCTAGTTTCGAGTAATGTGTCACTCAGGCTTTAATTTTGCCGAGTTTCTGCATATTACAGGTGTTGAAATGTTTTAAGTGAGGTTAGGTTAGGTTAAGTTAGATTAGGTTAGGTAAAATTGTAGAAGTGTTTGACTTGACGTCAAAGATTAGAACTTATAGATAAATATTACATGCATACATAAATGGAACGAGAGGCCTTCTACAAGACCAAACCCCAGTTCTTGGAACCATCCGCGTCAACCTCCTCTTTCCAGTTTTATGCATATTTCGATTAACCTTTTTGCTACAGGTTTTTACTTAGTAAAGTTTAAATTCTAAATTTTTCGATTTTTTTTAATTTTTTTTAAGTAACAAGGTTCTGACTACGGATTCTGGTAGAGGGGGCAAAAATAAAATAAACGTGTATCGGCGATTTAAAAGTTTACGTCTGAATTTTTTTAGGGGGTCAAAATTTTCCCCCTTTTGGACATTCTTATGGTGAATTGGCATACTAAGTTAATTTCTGAGCTTTGATGTATTCAGAGACCTATTGTAGAATTTTATGGCAAATATTTTTGTAGCACATTTTGTCCTTAAAAAGTCCTGTTTTACAGGTCATTTTTGGCATTTTATAAAAAAGGGTCAAATTGACCCATACAAATAGAAGCTACAGGGTTAAAATGCTCCACAAAAATGTTCTTCATAGTATTTAGTATTTTACATCAAATTAATGAACACATCAACTACCTAAAATGTGAGATTACATGGTTTTTGTATATTTTTTTTGTCCCCCTCTACCAGAATCCGTTGTCAGAACCTTGTTATTTGTTTTTGGTGTTATATAGTATAATTATTATTATTAGTAATGGGGATAATGCACTGCGACATAGTGTAATTACTTAAACATAAAACATTTTAGGTATTACTAAAAACCTAATATTTCTTCATTTGCTTCAGCTAAAATTAGCTTAAAAATGTATCTGAATTAAAGTGAAAAAATCAATTTAAAAATATATCCCATTACCTTCTGCTTCTTTTTTCTTTACTAGGTAACGATATTACATTCAACAAGACGTGTATGATTTTTTTTCTTAAAGCTTAAACATTCAGTTTTTTAATTTCGTTTTACTAAAGTATTCCTAAAACTTCAAGGATTTCTAAAGGCCAACAAATAAGTAATGTATCCTTGAAACCATAGAGGATTCCCAGTTTTGAGCTTTAATATAAAAGATCACTAAAAGCGATTGAAGAGATTGTTAGAGATAAGTAGGTAATTATTAGTTTGAGATTATAAGTGAGGTTAGGTTGAAGTGGCAGCCTTCTCTGGGAAAAGCTCACTTAAGCACAACTTATGGCTCATTGAGACATCACAATGGATGGCGCGACTCCTAATGATTCCTAATGAATGAATATGGCTATATCTCTGATATTCAGAGATGATAGTTGGGTTAGACTAATGAAGAAAGCTGAACCGAGAAACTTATGTCTTCTGCTGGCTAATGAGGGACACTGACACAACAGGTGGAGAACGGTCTCAAAGTTAGAAGTTAGAGTTAATGTTTTTGGTTTAAGGATCGTTAATTAAGGTCAGTAATTAGAGATTAAGAGAGATCAGATGAGAATTAGGTGATCAAATGTTAAACGTTCGAGTTTGATGATAACGAGTGCAAGGTTAGAAAAGTCAGAAGCCAAAGGGTTAAAAATTTATGGTTAGCTTAAAAGCTAATTCTGATACCAAAATTAACAAAATTAGCTGACTGCAAATAATTCTGTTCATCTCATAATTCATTCATCTAGATTGTCGGCAGCTTCTACTGCCCAAAAAGTCGTCCTTTTTCTAGATAAAACAGCACAAAGGCATAACAGGTGAAATGCCTTTTCTTCCTCAGCCATACAGCTTGAACAGTAGTCATTAGGTAAATTAGTGTTGGTTTATAATAAAGATCAGCTGGATAGGTGATTCGTTTGGCGAAATATTAAGCCGCAAGTTGTTCAAACTGGTATCCAAATGAGAAGAAATGGTTGTTTTAATGCATTGCTCTTAAAAACTTTTTATATTTCGCATAGCCGTCTATTAGATTTAATTTAGTCTATTTCAAACAATGGATAGACAAAAAAAAGCAGTGGTGATTGAAGAAGCCTCCGTTTGGAATAATAAAAAGATATGCGTAGTTTAAGTACCACATTGTAAAAATTTCATTTTGCTAAGAAGAAACCAGATGGCACAGCTGGTAGTGATTTATTTAATTTATTTACTCATTTACGATCCATTAGCCACAAATCTTCGCTCAAGATAACACAAAATAAACATAAACTATTAAAAGGTTGGACAGCCGCTATGGCTGAAATCTGCTAAGTTAGATCAGCAACTAAATAAATGAAAATGGGTTCGAATAGTGTGATTTGTTTCGACTAATAATTTCAGTTTAAAGGCATCTAACTGTTCGTCAAACTATCGATTATTCTTCCAATGTTGCCAGATGAGGAAATTTCCTCCTAAATTTAAGAGATTCTTGACCTTTTAGAAGAGTAGAAGAGGAGGAAGAATTGTTTAGGAGAAAGTTTAGGAGATTCATATTTTATGTTAGTTGATTTTTCGGATCCTTAATGGATTTTTGGGAAATTTTTGGATAACGAAGTATGATGTATTGAGAACACTGGCAACAAACATATTTTGGGAGGTATTTTAATAGTCAAAGCACCCTATTTTGTTAAACATTTTGAAGCTTACAAATCCCGTCAAAACTTACACTTTTTATTAATTCATTTGTTATATGTTTTGCTTTTGTTAAGTTTTTGTTGTTAAGCTGAAGATAAATAAAAAAAGGCTGCATTAAAAATAATTATATGTAGATATATATTTTTATTTTTATGAGAAGTTTAATTCCTTTAAAAAATATAAAAAAAATTGTAGGAGTTTTTTTTAACTTTTGGGAGGAAATTTCAGTATTTTTTTAAGATTTAGGAGAAAGTCATTTTAGGCATCTGGCAACACTGTATTCTTCGTTCGTTTCGCTACATATTTCGTCTTGATGATCTTCCCGTATTATTCAAAAAAGTTGAGATTGTATGTGTTGATACGATTGTTGTATGTAATTCGATGTAAGGAAAGGAACAATGGGATGTACGAATTGGATAGGATGGAGGAATGGGATGTTGGAACTCAGAAAGGAAATGAACGAGTTTCGGCAACGCTCAAGCATAAAAATCTGCTATCGTCTTTCCATGACAAATTCATTGAAAAACTATTAATCGTATAACTTGATTTAAAGTTCAAGTCTTTGTGGTATAAATCTATACAAAATTAACTCCTGGAAATATGAGCACCTTTACTTATCTAAACATTATTTTCATTTAACCCTTTCCGCAATTATTTCCGCATTTCTTGAAATGAAAATTTGTCCTTCAAATATTGGCTCTCATAGAACATTTTAGCAATAAAATACAACAAAATATCGAAAACTTCATTTTGAAGGTTGAGAATTAAAGCTCAGAATGATACAACATAGCGTACTTAACCCTTTCTTTAAACTCCTTTTAACCCTGAATGTTGAAGCTTAAAAAAGAATAACATACCCGTCTTTTTAATCTTAATATCATTACCTAGTAAAGAAAAAAGAAGCAGAAGGTGATGGGATATATTTTTAAATTGGTTTTTTTCACTTTAATTCAGATACATTTTTAAGATAATTTTAGCTGAAGAAATATTAGATTTTTAGTAATGCGTAAAAAGTTTTTTACCGGAAAGGGTTAAAACAAATTTTCTACTAAATATCATAATTAATTATAGTATTTAAACTGCCACCATTTTTTTTTTTTGTAGTAAACACTAAACTGAAACAAACTGAAACAAAAAAACAAAAAAAATTCATAATTATTAAGCTTTCGGACACAGGAATTCACCAGAAAAATTAAAAAACCGCTAAAAATAAAAGGATAGGAGCTTTTTGAACAAAAAAAAATGTAAAAACTTGACTGCGTTTTTCACCTTTTTCCCCAGAAAAAGTACTTTAAAATAAAAATTTTCGATATTGTGGTGGATTCTTGTAAAAAATAAGTTAATAAAAAGAACTAAAAATTGTTTTTTAAAATCGGTCGAGCCAATCCGTAGATTAAGTGTCCGTAATGGAGGATGTGTTTTTTTTTCTACGCGACTACAGCTCCACCTATATAAGAGACAATATGCTAAAAAAACAAAAAAAAAATTTTTGTTTGTGTCCCTTAAACCTTCAATATATTGTAAAAAGATTGATAATAAAGGAGCTGAAAAATAAATAATTTTGTAAATCATTAAAATTTACCCTTTCTAACATGCCATGATACCTTAAATGCTTTAGACTACAAAAGACTCCAGACTCTTGACTTGATCTAAGCTCTTGCAGCTTTTAACTTATTTATGCTTTCGTTAAAATCTTCTTCTCCTCTTATTTCTACTCTCATACCTACTGAAACTTCGTCTTCTTCACTTTGTTTTCATAATTTCGAACTGCAATGCCGCGTTGATTCTCTGCGTTGCTAAACTGTCTGCATTTGTTCAGTAGCAGCCATAATCAGACGTTAAACTTTTGCCTGACTCGCACCGCTTCCCATTGCACGCTTTTCCGCCCCTAAATGAAAACCACTAAAGCACAAAGCATTTTCATATTTTATCGTTTAACTTGAAAAATTTCCACACAAAAGTGCAAAGCCAACGAATAAAGTGAAAACAGTAAATAAATGAAAATGCAGAACGCAACGCAAAATCCTTGACTCCTGCTGAAAATCCCCAAAAGTGACACAAATAAAACGCTTACCTACAGAATGTTGCCACCTAAAGCAACCAAACAAACAAACAAACAAACTAACAAACAAACAAAGAAACCAACAAGTGAACGAATGAACAAGCGAGCAACGAGCTCATCCAACAAAAAACGAGGCGAGGCAACTCTCACGCACACAGCCAAAGGCAGAGTAGCTGAAGGACGCTTTGAACGCATTGAACGGTGGACGAGATGTGAGCGGTGAACGGATTTGAAAGGTAGTAGACATTGTTGTTGTTGTTCATAATGTTGTTGGATTTTGTTGTTTTTGCTATTGCTGTACAACCAACGTTGCCGCGTGGTGGTGGTGTGGCAGAACAAATGTGTCAAAACTTGGTAAAACTGTGAGTGTGTATGTATGTGTGTATGTGTGTGTGTGTTGGTGTATGCAAATACGTGCGCATGTCGGTGGCTGTGTGTGCCAACATTTTTCATTTTTCACAGGCGCCAAAGACGGCCGCAGCCACAGCCAAAAAAGCGCACAGCCAGCTTTGAATCGAAGCGCGAACGGCGGCAAGGACACCTACAGCGCGCTGCTGTGCTCCTGTTGAAAATACAAATGGAATGATAATGATGTGCGCAGCGGCACGCGCTGTTTGTATGCGTGTGTGTTGGTGTCATGTTCTGTGTGTTTGTGATGTACTAAAAGCTCTACCTAAGTAAATATATATGAAAAGTGAGGTTAGGAAAAATGAAAAGTGAATAATTTTTGATTTTCCTCCACCACATTGAACTGTTTTGCCTGCGGCGCTGCGACCACTCCCAGAGCAGTTTTCCCCTCCAACTTTTTTTGTCATGCATTTTCTTTGAGTTTTCCTGCATAATTTTGAATATTTGTGATATTACATCAGCGCGTACACGGCTCCCTTTTGGGAAATATGGATGTCAAGTGCCCATTTTCCGCAGTAGCGCAACTTCGCAGTTCCGCCCCAACCACTTCCGTTTCCCCTTTCGCCATCGGCCGCTGCTCTTGCGACGACACAAAAACCACTTATCATTAGTGGTGTCGGGCGCGCATCGAAATAGGCCAACGCGCCAACGTATCCTGCCGCGCTGCTTAGCTCACGTTTATCCTGTGCAAGAACAATAACAACAAGCAGAAACCACCCACCCAGCCAACGTGCGTGTACGTGTACGTGTGCGCGTAGGTTGGCGGTTTGACGTGCGTGCCAGCGCCCGGTCGACTGCATATCAATTTATTTCCGTGTCACGGTGTAAAAATAATACCAAATAAATGCAAAAGTGGCAGCAAAATGAGGCACAACAATGCTCAAGTGGAGCGACTGTGGCGGCGACGGCGGACGCGTGCAAAGGAAAATGGCAGCCGAACGACTGAAATACAAGCGAGCAATTATTCAATATGCTTTGTTATTGTTGTTGTTGTTTTTTGTGTATATTTGTGCGCCTCGTGTTGCCAACTGGCGGTCTCAGCCTTTTGACGCAATTAACTTAATTAGAATGCCGCACCGACGCGCTGCTCGCCGACACATGTTTTGAGCTATTGATCAGCACAACGATTACCTTATGTTACAATCTATATTTCAAAAGTGGCGCAATTACACGTCGATTGCTGTGTTGTGGTGTGCACAGTGAGGTGTCATTCGATAAATAAAATCGACGTGATGTGCAACTTGATGTGGACTTAAACAATTAGCAAATGTTTTGCATAAATTTTTGCATTAAATTTTTCATTACCTACTTTTATTGACAGTAAATATTGAAAATTGCGCAATATAATTGTGTATACAACAGGACAGAGGCAAGGCAGATAGTCATTGGGAAAGATTGAAGAAAAAAAACTTTGTAGTAAATTTGGCATTTAAAATCATAAAGATATATTTATATGCATACAATCTTAAGAAATATGATTATTTTAAGTATATACAAAAATTAAACACAAACAGAAGCATAACCAAAACTTAGTCTAGACATTAAATAAGACATTAAAAAATGTTTATAAAATAATACAAATATTTTTTCAATATTTTAAGTAGATTAAAAATAAAACACAGATAGAAACATAACTAAACTATTTTAAAAATGCAACACAGCATAACCAAAACTTAGTCAATGAAGACATTAAAAAAAATATATAAAATAAAATAAATATTTTCTAAATATTTTATATAAAATAATATATAATATAAAATATTTTAAGTATATAAAAAAATGTAACACAAATAGAAGCATAACCAAAACTTAGTCAGAGAAGACATTAAAAAAATTTCTAAAATAATGCAAATATTGTTTAGATATTTTAAGTATATTTAAAATGCAACACAGCATAACCAAAACTTAGTCAATGAAGACATACAAAAATTTATAAAATAAAATAAATATTTTTTATATATAATTAAGTATCTATATAAAAAAATTAAACACAAATAGAAGCATAACCAAAACTTAGTCAGGGAAGACATAAAAAAAACTTTATAAAATAATATAAATATTTTTTAAATATTTTAAGTAATATATATAAAAAATGAAACACAGAGAGAAGCATAACCAAAACTTAGTCAGGGAAGAAATAAAAAAAAATTTTAGAAAATAATATAAATATTTTTTCAAATATTTTAAGTATATAAAAAAATTAAATACAAACAGAAGCATAGACAAAACTTAATCAGGGAAGAGATTAAAAAAAATTATAAAATAATATAAATATTTTCTAAATATTTTAAGAATATAAAAAAAGAAACACAGACAGAAGCATAACCAAAACTTAGTCAGGGAAGAAATTAAAAAACAATTGTATAAAATAATATAAATATTTTTCCAAATATTTAAAGTAGGTATATAAAAAAAAATTAATACAAACAGAAGCATAGCCAAAACCTGGTCAGGGAAGACATAAAAAAAATTATAAAATTAAAATATTTTCTAAATATTTATATAAATTTTCAAGCAATATTGAAAATCACGGGGAAATATATAAAAATAATAAAAATAGTAGTTTGTTATCTTTGTGTAAATAAAAAAATGAAGTACAAACAGAGCCAGAACCAAAACTTAGCTAAACAAAATATTTGTAAAAAATTTTTTTAATTAGCAAGAAAGTAATCTCGGGTTTTTAGTGCGAAATAAAACTCACTTTTATATATAACATATGGACTTTAATCAATGATATATTTCCACTTTCGTGCATTGACTTTTTGTCATCTTCCTGGCAGCTCCATGATTCTGCGCTCACAGAACTTTTGGTTATTTTCATGCAAAAACTGAAAAAAGTCCGATTTCAGGTCATCATTATTGGTGAAATCTTTACCATTCAAAGAGTTTTGAAAACTTCACACTCAATTATAATGTCGGGGTGATGTGATGTGGTGATGTGATGTGATGATGTGATGTGATGTAATGATGTGATGTGATGATGTGATGTAATGATTTGATGTGAATGCGACATAAATTCTAAAGAAATTTTCAATAACTTTCTACCGGTCCCAAAGATGTGTGAAGCCTTCCATTTTTGTGGTACAACACAATTTCTTTGCGGTTTTTCAATTTTCGTTGTTTTTCTATGATTTCCATCTCCAGTTTCATTAGTTTTTGACAGTAAACATCTAAGCTGATGGTTTGGTCTCTTGATAGCAACTCAAAATACAAAGCACCTTTGTAATCCAATCGAATTGACAGCATGATTTTTTTTAATGAAATCCAGGTTTCGATGTGGTTTTTTCTTTCGTTCAATATTACTGCAAGACCCATTTCTCATCCCCAGTGCGGATCAAGGGTTCAATAGACATAATAATCTGACTCAATTATGGCTTTGATTTGGTCGTCATCAAGTTCTAAGGGTCCAGTAAATCTTTGGTTATCTTAGAACTAAAAATATATGAGTGACAACAAAATCGTTGGTTAACTTAGAATGAAAAATGTTCAGAACGGCGATATCATTCAATATTGAAGATTTGAGTTGTATGGGCTGGCACGCCTCTTTGTTCAATCGACACCCCATTCTTCCAGTCGAAGTAGAAAGTTGGTACCGAACATCATTGATGTGCGAATTATAGTACCAATGTTACCAACAACTTTGGATCACACAACTCGTGCAACGCCCCTTGTCCAATGTTCATGAAATTTTACCTGTGAGACGTCAGATCCATGGGAGATCGCTATACCAAATTTCAATGCTGTTTAACATACAATTCTGAAGCTATTCAAAAATTTGAGTTGTATGGGCGGTGTCACGCCCGTCATTCAATACTGATGAAATTTTACTAGTGGAATGACAGATTTATAAGACAGCCTCATACCAAATTTCAATGCTACCCAACTTATCATTGTGAAGTTATTTCATATTATAGATTTGAGTTGTATGGGCGGTGTCACGCCCCTTCATTCAATACCCATGAAATTTTTCCAGTGAAATGACAGATTCATAAGACAGCCCTACATTACATTTCAATGCTGCCCGACTTGTAATTCTGAAGCTATGCAATATTATAGAATATAGTTGTATGCACATACACAACAAATGATATCCCTAAACCTTCTTTTGTACATACCACTCATTGTATTCGAATTTCACTTCAATCGATCAAGTCGTTTTTGAGTCTATAAAGGACAAACAGGCAATCAGACAGAGACATGTGAATACCGGAAGTAGCACAATTTGTTGCCGTTTGCAACTATTTGTAACACAATTTGCAATTTCATAACACAACTGAACTCGACTGGAATGTTTCTAACAGCCTTTTGACATTTGCAAACATTTTTAATGCATCCTTTTCTCTAAATCTGTAAGAACTTTTTCTGTAGACCGAATAAAATAAAATAAAATAAAATAAAATAAAATAAAATAAAATAAAATAAAATAAAATAAAATAAAATAAATTAAAATAAAATAAAATAAAATAAAATAAAATAAAATAAAATAAAATAAAATAAAATAAAATAAAATAAAATAAAATAAAATAAAATAAAATAAAATAAAATAAAATAAAATAAAATAAAATAAATAAAAATAAAATAAAATAAAATAAAATTAAAAAAAATAAAATAAAGTAAATAAAACAAAATAAAATAAAATAAAATAAAATAAAATAAAATAAAATAAAATAAAATAAAATAAAATAAAATAAAATAAAATAAAATAAAATAAAGTAAATAAAACAAAATAAAATAAAATAAAATAAAATAAAATAAAATAAATCAAAATAAAATAAAATAAAATAAATCAAAATAAAATAAAATAAAATAAAATAAAATAAAATAAAATAAAATAAAATAAAATAAAATAAATCAAAATAAAATAAAATAAAATAAAATAAAATAAAATAAAACACTATAAATAAATATTAAATTAAATAAAATCACATTAAATAAAATAAAATAAATCAAAATAAAATAAAAAAAAATAAAAAAAATAAAAATAAAATAAATCGATTTACAGAATTGGTACAATTCAAATCATACAACTTTCAATATTTATTGTGTTACAATTTCATGGAAAGTTACAACAATTTTTTACTTGTCTCCAAGCAAATTTACCTAATGGCTAATCGATAATGGAATCAAACAAACACCTACACACATTCTACACACAATACCGTCCACCATAAATCAGATTCGCTCTATGCGAAACTCTCTTCCGTCGAAAGCGTCCCATAAAAATTCAATAAAATCGCCTTTTAACCCATTAGCACTTGACTGTCCGTCGCGTCGGGCGGCTGCTTAGCAAAATGCGCAAAACAAATGAACTGTGAATGAACCAGCGGCAGCAAATAAAGCAAATGATATAAAACTGAATTAATAATGCCGTCAAATGTGTCTGCAACAACAACAACAACAACAACAACAGCTTTAACGGCAAACAGCTGCCAAGAGACCAAAAGCGAACAAAAAAATTGTATTCAACAGAAGGCAGACAGCGAGAAAAAGCAAATCACAACAATTTGCCAAAGGAAAAGAAACTATGCACCGAATTGGGCAGCAAAAACAGTAAATAAATAAATAAAATTAAAAGTAGCAAATAAAAATGTCAGCCAAAAGTCGATTCAGCAAAACAAAACCGAAACAAAACCTAACGAACAGCAACAACTCGATTCGCTGTTTAAACAAGTTTTCAAGCAGAAATGGACAGAAATAGCCAAATCCGGCAGAAATATAAATACATTCAAATATACGAATAGCAACAACGACAGCAGCGGCACCAACTAATAAATAAATTACATAATACATTATGAGACCACAGCGGCAACGGCAACGGCAGCAATGACAACAACCACAATCACAATCATGGCAAAAGCGCAAAAACAACAACAGCAACAACAACGAGAAACAGCCCACAGCAAAACCGAAGCGCAGACAATTTGAAAATGTTGCGGCGCAAGCTTGAACGCACCGACACAAACGCACGCACCAATAACAACAATAACAACAAATACAATTATTATGATAAAACAACAACAGTAAATCGCACCATCGACAACTGCCAATCACTGGCAACACCAGAAAATAAAACAAAACACAAAAACTCAACCACAAAAACAATAAAAAACACATGCAATCACAAACAAGCAAACAAAACGCTAAGCAACTATAAAAACACGCTCAAAGCGCGCTCAAGATGGCAGCGACGGCGTTGATGCTGTTAACGCCGGCACCCCCAATCGACGACAGCCGCGCGCCGCCACCACATTTTATGCTGAAAGCGCGGCCAGCTATGCGAATATCCGGCAGAGAGCGCCGCACAGAGGTAGACACACAGATGTTTATCTGGCCGATACTAATCGGACGAGCGCGCCATATAACTCTTCCAAATTAAACAAATGACGCCGTTAGTGTCAACACGCGAACCGGTGGCCACTTAAATTCAAATTTCAACTGTCAAATATTTTATTAGTTTCGGCGTCATGGGGCGCTGACGTACACAAAAGCGACACAGCAATTGCTCTCTCAAGCAAATTAACCACACAATGCCGACTTCTTTATGGACTTACACTTTATTTTTTTTTTTTTAAATACCGTTGCGACCATTTGAGGCATTTTGACCAAAGATTCGTTCATTAGTGGCGAAAACCTTCAAAATAAACAGCAATCAACAGCAGCAGAAAAAGCATCCAAAGCAACTGGCCTCAACAAAACCATGCAATGACAAAAAATTCAAAGACAAAAACCCGCCAAAGAATGTTGAACTTGAACTTGCTGGCTTTTTCTCTGAATATCTCAGACAAGCGAACAAAGCCAATGGCAACAACGGCCCAAAGCAGCGTTAAAAGGCGAAGCGTAGAATTTATGTGGGAAGCTGCTCGCCAAGCGCGGCAATCACTCAACCAGCTCAACCAGCCGCTGGCCAAATACCAACATCACACACACACACTCACACACGCACTCTCACACACACAGCCGTCGCCCGCATTTGCATAAATTGTCATAAATTAAAATTCCAACAACTGCGTACGAAATCGCTTTAAACACCACACAAGGTTTTTTCTTAAATCCATATTTTTGTTGTTATTGTAACAAACCGATGTTGTAGTTATTAAGTATTAAATGTTACTTTAATGAACTTCTTTTTTTTTAACCAATTCATCTGTTGTTCTTTTCGATGCGACAGAGTCCTTGAGTGACTGAGGTTTCCTTTTCTATTAATTTTCTGCATAGCCGGTACTGATATTTTTCTGTTTTCATTCTCTGCGATTTCTGTAGTGGATTTTTCTTTCAATCGCCGATTTTCATATTCCGTGCTTTATTCTCCATTTAACAGATACTGTTCTCACTCGCTTATTTCCACATCTTTATCATTAATTATTCGTATTCGTATTCTTACTTCTATTACCATTCCTATTCTTATTTTTATTTTTACGCCTTATTCTACTTTTATTTAATTCTACTTCAACTTGTACTTTTATTTCTACTTCTCTTCTTTTTAATTCCACTTCCACTTTTATTTCTACTTCAATTTAATTCCACATCCATTTACACTTTTTTCCTATACACTTTTTTCCTACACTTTTTTTCCTATTTCCTCTAAATCTTTTTCTACTTTTTCTTCTAGTCCTGATTTCTGCTGATAATCCTACTTAACCTTCTTCTCCTATCTCTACTTCTACTGCATCTTCTACTACTTCTCCTTTTTCTATTTTTACTCCTTTTTCTAAAATTACTTCTAATTTTTCCTCTTCTAAATCTTCTACTTCTTCTTCTAATCCTAGTTCTACTTCTGCTGCTATTCCTACTAGTTCTGCTACTCCGGTTTCTGTTTCTACTTTTGCTTCTACTTCTACTCCTACTTCTATTTCCACCTCTTCTAAATCCACTCCTACTTCTTTTTATTATTTATGTATTTATTTTTTTTTACTTCTACTCTTACGCCTTTCTTTTTTTTCTTCTCCTTCTACTTCTATTTGTGCTGCTATTCCTTCTTCTGCTATTTTCTTTCTCTTCTTCTCTTTTCTTTCTTTTACTGCTCCTACTTTTACTTCTGCTTCTACTCCGACTTCTTATAATTCTTCTTCTACGCTCTTCTACTTCTACTTCAACTTCGTCCATCTTTCTCGTAGTCCTACTCCTACTCCTACTCCTACTCCTACTCCTACTCCTACTCCTACTCCTACTCCTACTCCTACTCCTACTCCTACTCCTACTCCTACTCCTACTCCTACTCCTACTCCTACTCCTACTCCTACTCCTACTCCTACTCCTACTCCTACTCCTACTCCTACTCCTACTCCTACTCCTACTCCTACTCCTACTCCTACTCCTACTCCTACTCCTACTCCTACTCCTACTCCTACTCCTACTCCTACTCCTACTCCTACTCCTACTCCTACTCCTACTCCTACTCCTACTCCTACTCCTACTCCTACTCCTACTCCTACTCCTACTCCTACTCCTACTCCTACTCCTACTCCTACTCCTACTCCTACTCCTACTCCTACTCCTACTCCTACTCCTACTCCTACTCCTACTCCTACTCCTACTCCTACTCCTACTCCTACTCCTACTCCTACTCCTACTCCTACTCCTACTCCTACTCCTACTCCTACTCCTACTCCTACTCCTACTCCTACTCCTACTCCTACTCCTACTCCTACTCCTACTCCTACTCCTACTCCTACTCCTACTCCTACTCCTACTCCTACTCCTACTCCTACTCCTACTCCTACTCCTACTCCTACTCCTACTCCTACTCCTACTCCTACTCCTACTCCTACTCCTACTCCTACTCCTACTCCTACTCCTACTCCTACTCCTACTCCTACTCCTACTCCTACTCCTACTCCTACTCCTACTCCTACTCCTACTCCTACTCCTACTCCTACTACCACTCCCAGTCCCACTACTACTCTCTTTAACTTCTACTTTTACTTATTCTACTCTACTTTATTCTACTTTGTTTTCATTTTCTTCGCCCACTCCTACTCCTACTCTTACTACTACTCCTATTCCTATTCATAAACTTATTCCTGTTCTTATTTTCCTTCTCCTTCGCTCCATCTTGTTTCTTTTTAATTCTTTATCGTTTTTTTCCCCCCTTCCCCTTCTATTTTCCTCTTTTATCTTCCCAAAATAGCCCATTTCTTTCACTCTTCTGTTTCCCTATTTTTCTACTTTTGCTCTTCCTGCTCCTCATCTTTTTCTCCCTCTTCTTTCACTTCCTTTTCTTCGTCTTACTTCTTCTTTCTTTTTTTTTTTTCTTCTTAATTCTCTTTTCTTTTTTTTCTTCTTCCTTCTTCTTTCTCTTCTTTTATCCAATTTTCCTCCTCCTCGTTTCCTTTTTCTTTTTCTTCGTCTAACTTCTTACTGGTTTTTCTTATTCTGCTTCTTTCTTTTATTTTTATTTTTCTTCTCCTTCCTTCTTCTTTCTCCTCTTTTATCAATTTTCCCTTATGTTCCTTTCATACGCATACGTTTCTATTTCAAATCTCTTTCTGCTCCCATAACATTCATAATTTTTAATATCTCGGTTTGTGTTTGTTTATTTTTTCACTTTCTTTTTGGATTATTCATTAATCGTCCTTATAATTTTGTTTACATTTCATTTTTGTTTTTATTTTTCGACATCCAAAATTTCAAATTGTGAATTTGTAACAATTTCAAATTACTACAAACATCCTTTTTTAACCCACTACTTCTTTTCCTACTTCCTTCTTATGTTTCACCTTTTTTTCTTTTGTTTTTTTATAAACTTTACCTTCTTTACCATCCAGCCATCATTTATCAACAGCATTGTAATTCCTTCTATTGCACTTTTCTACATTTCTTTTTATTTTCTACTTTTCCTTCTTCTTCTCGGCAATCTTAATTTCATGTTATCTTCTTTTTAATAATTTATACCGTCAATCATTTATTTCTATGGTTCATTTCGTTTGCAGTCTCTCTACGTTTTTATATTCCGCTTTTTCCCTCTTCAAATTCTTTCTTTTTCAGTTTACTTTATCTTCAGCTTCTTCTTAATCTTCTTTTATATTTTATTAACCTTCCTACTTTTTCTCTCGAAACTTTCGTTCTTGTTATCTTCTTTTCAATCTTTCATATCATCGACAGAGACATCACTCATTTCTTTATTTCTTTCGCTGCCGCCCTTGGTTTCATTTCTTTCTTTTCTTTGTTTTCACCTATTTTTTTACTCTTTGATTTTTCCTTTCACCCTTTCCTTAATCTTCTTATTCTAGTTGCTTCCCTTCGTCAAGTTTGCTTCTTCGTCTCTGCATCTTCCGTTCTTGTTATCTTCTTTTCAATCTTTCATATCATCGACAGCGACAGCGACATTTTCATTTCTTTAGTTGCCTCTCATTTTGGTCTTCTTCGTTTTTTTATTTTTCCTCTTTCCCTGTTCTCTTGTCTTCTTTTTATTAGTTCCCCTTAATCAAGTTTTTATTTCTTTATTATTTTGTATATCTCTAATGTCATCACTAATTCAACACTCCCCCCTCTTCATCTCTTCACAACCACCGTTTAATTTTTTGCCACTCTTAATTGATACTTTGATTGTCTACTTAACGCTTCCAGTTCCAGATAGCAACGCACCCCAGACAGCACTTCTCCATCGCCCCTTTCCACATAAGACTTGTGTTCAGTCGGTTAGACAAACTAATCGATTTGCATACAAATTTCGTGCTCAATCTAATGTCAAATTTAAATTTCATTGACTTTGGCTGATAGTTTTGTTTGTTTGTCTCTTTTGTCTCTCGATTTTATTTCCATTTAATGCGACATCATCTAAACGCCTTCTTGGCACTGCTCGCTGACTTTACGCTCTCCGCGCTGTGTTGTTGTAGTCGATTTTAATTTTTATCTTCGCGCTTAGCGCATCAGATTTCAAATAATTTTTATTTTTTGGTTTTTGGGTTTTTTGTTTTTAGGCTCGCATGTTGTTGTTGTTGTTGTTGCGTGTGTGCAGTTAAAGGTTGTTGAACACGTTATTTATTAATTGTTTATGTAAACCAGTCGTCGCTGCCGTTGGAAATTATCTACAATTTATTTATTAGCGCCTGGGCGGCACATAGGGACGCGTTAGTGTGAGTGTGTGTGTGTGTGTGTGTGTGCGGTATCGATGAGTTATGATAGTCGGCTGGCAAGTTTAAAAATGTGTTAATTTGTTTTTAATAAAACGAGAGACCTATGAAAAAACAATCGACGATTTATGCTAACCGGATTTGGTGTGAAAGCTATTAGCGGTGAAATTTATGCTCAATTTTTCGATAGTAAATAAATTTGTGATAATTATGAAGCTACGAACGGGTAAACAAATTTCATGGAAACTCAAATATGCGTAATAAATTAAAAGTGAAACACTTTGAGTTTGGTAAATAATTTCAAATTAAACAGCATGAAAATATTTAAAAATTAAAATCAAGGCAACAAAAGTTGTGCAATTTAAAAAGTTGATTAGAAAATTCATTAAAATTATACTTAATACGAAAATAAGACTTTAAGACTTTAAATTTAAAGAATTGAAGAAATAGTCAATAAAAAATACCTTAAAAGCACAAATGGCAATTTTTCAATACTCACAAAATTATCTTCTTGCCTTGACTTACTTCTTGAGTCACAATTAAATATCAATTGATAATTTTCCACAATTTTCCCAACTTTGTTTTTACTGTAATGGAAGAAATTAAATTAAATAAACGAAAGTAAGAATAAATTAGTGAATAAAAAATACTTTAAAAGCACAAATCGCAATTTTTCAATACTCACAAAATTATCTTCTTGCTTTAACTTACTTCTTGAGTCACAATTAAATATCAATTGATACTTTCTAAGTCACAATTAAATATCAATTGATTCTTTTCCGAAATGTTCCAAAATTTGTTTATACCGAAATGGAAGAAACATTATTAAAAACGTTTGACTTAAGTTTGGGAAGAGGAGGCAATCCTTGAAGTTGCAGACAAACTGGTGAATGAGACTTCGGAGGTAATTTTTAGCCCAGACAGCGTTCTTCTTCAATCTCTAATCGTCATTAAAACTTTTCGGGTCTGGGTTGCTCTTCTTCAAAGTGGAAATGGAACGTTTTTTGGAGGCGTAAAGTGTACTAAGACTATGCAGACTGTCATATACGCCAGAACTCGTTTGTTTGGTCTTAGACTGTAAACTCATGACTGGATTAATGACGCTAAAAAATACATCATGAACATTCGAAAGCATCAACAAATCACAATGAAAATGCTGTGGTCTGCTCGCCTCTTGTTGAGTTAGAAAAAAAAATAAGTCAATACATATTATTCGGTTGGGAAGAAAGTAATTTCGGTTTATTTCAGGCAACCCTATGACTCTGCGCTTATAGAACTTCTGGTCCTTATCAGGAAAAAACTGAACCAAACCCAATTTCAGGACATCATCATTGGTAAAAGTTTTACTATTCAAAGTGTTTTGAAAACTTCAGCAAGTCAGCCCTGCAAAGTCAGGACTATGTGATGCAACGATGTGATGTGATAATGTGATGTGATGATGTGATGTTATGTGATGATATGATGTGATGTGATGATGTGATGTGATGATGTGACGTCAATGTGAATGTGACATCTTCTATCTAAAGAAATTTTAAATTCTTAAGAAATGTTTAATAATTTTCCACAGGTCACCAAAAATGTGTGAGGCTTCCCTGTTTGTGATGCAACATAATTTCTTTGTAGTTTTTCGATTCTCATCGTTTTTCTATAATTTCTATCTTCAATTTTATAAATTGTTGACAGTAAACATTTGAATTGATGATCTCGTGATCTCGTGTAATCCAACCGAATTGACAATATGATCTTTTTTAATGAAATTCAGGTTTCGATTTGGTTTGTTCTTTTCATTTTCAAAAAATGGTCGATTTCATTACATTTGATTTGCATGGAACTTTGAATTGTTGTGTTAAGTGAATCTCTTTCAATTTTTGCGAAACCTACAAATTCTTAGCGAGTCCAAGAGTTTTTGAGTGATTTTAAATTATTGTGTGTAATACAATTTAACTCTCTGCAATCTCTCTTACAAGGACATGATGATCTGACTCAATTATGGCTTTGATGTGATCGTCATCAAGTTCTAAGGGTCCAGTAAATCGTTGATCAACTTACGAGTCGTAGAATCAAACATTTCCAGAACGAAGATTTGAGTTGTATGGGCGACACGCCCCTTTGTTTAATGGCCACCCCATTCTTCCAGTCGAAGTAGAAAGTTTGTACCGAACATCATTGATGTGCATCCTTATGGTATTGAAATAAATCATATCCTATAGAGAGAGGTATTCAATTTTTTATATCTTGAACTAATAAAGTTAGAAGGACGAAATTCAAGGATGTGGTAGTGTACATATTAGTCCTTTAGATATATTTTTTTCAAAAAAAACTATTAGAAATTTCCAAGGATATTCAAGGATAAAATTTCAAAAGGACATTTTCAATACCTTTTCGTCCTTTTGCACCAAAACATTAAATTTTCTAAGATTCTAAGGATATATCTCTTTCATTTAATATCCATATTGTTATTCTACAATGCGCTCAATTTTTTAAATAATTTTTTGGAATAAACATGTCCTTGAAATTTCAAAGAAAATTAAAAGAGAAAAACTAAAAACGCATTTTTAATACATTTGGCCCCTAGTTTTGCGAGTGTACCGATTTTTTCGTGTGTTTTGACATTTTTTATTTTCGCACAGTGTTATAGTTCCAATGTTACCAACAAATTTTGATCACAAGACTCGTACCGCGTCTATTTTCGAATATTCACGAAATTTCACCAAAGGAACGTCAGATCCATAGGGCAGCGCTGTAGCAACTTTTAGTGTTGCTCAACTTATATTTCTCACATTATTCAATATTATAGATATTAGTTGTATGGTCGATGGCACGCCCCTTTGTCGAATGTCCATGAAATTGCTCCAGTGGAATGGATGATTCATAAGACAGTGTTGTATCAAATTTCAATACTACCCGACTTATCATTTTGAAGTGATTCTATATTATAGATTTTAGTTATATGTGCGATTCCACGCCCCTTCGTTCAATGCCCATTAAATTTGACCAGTCAGATCAATGTGACATCGCTATACCAAATTTAATGCTTCCTAATTTACAATTTCGAAGTTATTCAATGTTGTAGATTTGAGTTCTATGTGCGGTGCCACACCCCTTCGTCCAATGTCCATGAAATTTCTAGTGGAACGACAGATTTATAAGACAGCCTCATACCAAATTTCAATGCTACCCAACTTATCATTATTAAGATATTAAATATTATAGACTTGGATTGTATGGGCGGTTGCCCACTCCTTCATTCAATACCCATGAAATTTTACCAGTGGAACGTCAAATACATGGAACATCTCTATGCCAAATTTCAATGCTTCCTTATTTACAATTTTGAAGTTATTCAGTATTATAGATTTTAGTTGTATGGGTAGTGTCACGCCCCTTCATTCAATACCCAAGGAATTTTACCAGTGGAACGATAGATTCATAAAACAGCAGTGTACCAAATTTTAATGCTACCCAATTTATAATTTTGAAGTTATTTAAAGTTGTAGATTTAAGTTGTATGGGCGTTGCCACGCCCTTTGCCCATATACAACCAAAGATATACCAAAACCTCTCTACCTTCCAGATCCATCGCTCAAATAGTTTTCTACGCGCAGAAATTTATTGTTGTATCAAAATAAAATAAATTCAAAAATATTTGTTTTAACATATTTGGCGTCTAACCACTCTCTCTTACTATTTTAAAATTTAAAAATTTCAAACCAACTATTTGAAAACTATTCCAAACTCATCCAGAAACACCACAAATGTCGTTTACTTTGATTGTGTAAAATTAAGTGAACATAAAGCAAATTGATTTAATTAAATCGAAATTGACAAAATCCAGTCCAGCGTCCCATCCACACAGCCATGTAAAACAAAAAACGACTTTGGCTTTGGCGAAGTTAAGCGCAAATTTCTTGCCCGAACAAAACTTTCCAAACATTACCAAACACTGCCTGCATCGAATAACATCGCTCATACGCACCGTGGGACGTGCCAGACGCCACCCGAGCAAAAGCCAGTCAGCCAGCAAGAACGGCAACTTATTTACTCGCTAAATTGCTAAATTATAAATTAACTTAAACAAGTCTGCGCAAAATCATTTTCCAAACTTTTACCCAGCAAAACATAGGCGACCCGAAGCGCCGCGTCGCGCTGCACCATTAACCGCTGTCCGTAAGTGAGTACAAATTCGAAACTAAAAGCCAAAACACGAGCGAACGCGACAATGGCGAGGCAACAAAAACCAAACAACAAAAAATAACAAGACAGAAAGCAGTCGAGCGAGGCGCGCGCATAGCAACAAAAATATAAATACACCACAGGACATTCGCATAATGGACGCATTAAGCCGCACCGCACAAGTCAACCAACGATGGGTGCGCTGACGTATGCGGCTGGAGCGGGGAGTGACTGGATTTGTAGGAAACTGTGTACGAAAGCTGTCTGTGAAGCGGGCGCCAGGCTGGAGACGAAAAGCATAACTCGACGCGGCATGTGGCACACAGGCTGGCCGACGGCAGACGGCAGACTGAAACATGAGCAAGAGCAATATGTATGTAGAAGCAGCAGAGGCGAGTGCGACGCAAAGTCAAAGACAACGCAAATTATTTCAATCGTTGGCGTCGCTGCATTGGCACACACACACATAAACACATAGAAACGGTGCACAATTTAATTTTGCGCCATTTTACTGATTACACGGACTTGCTCTTGCTTGCGTCATTCCTTTTTATATTCTGCTTAGTTTGTCATTCCGTTTTTTTTTTTTTGTTTGCCTTTTTCGAGGCAATAAGCAAAAAATAAACAAACCTCAAAGACAATTTACAGCAAGAATATGCGGGCCCAAGTGGCAAGGTTGGCAACAACAACAATACCCAAATGTTTAGCAAATGTCTAAATGAACAGCGAGTACAATAACAATAACAACAACAACAACAATAGCAATATACAGCAACTTGAAAGCGCCCAACTGAACCGAAAAGAAGTTTCGGCCCAGCAGAAACGTTTGCAATGCGCCGTGTCAGCTGCATACACATACATACACATTCGAACACACAAACATACAACAACACTGCATTTACAGTCACTTGCACTGCACACTTTGCACCCCCGCCAGCCAGACGCCAACGTCGACTGGTTGTTGCCGTTGATTTAAACTCGCTAAACGTTGTGTTTCTATGTGTCTGTGTGTGTGTGTATTATTATGTACTTTGTGTATATATACACTTGCATGCAAGTGCAGCTTTTATTTGCCATCCACAAGTAAAACCTACAACTAAGCCAACAACAAATAAAGTAAGCTGAAAAAGTAACAAGAAAAATCAAAGAAAACGGCACGAAGAACACGAAAATTGTTTGAAAATTATATGTTGAAGTTGCAATTGCAGCTTAAGTTGCCACGCTGCATTGTCTCGACCGTCAACGTCGACAGTCGAATGCGAAAACCCCTATCGTTGCCACTTCTAAGCATCCGCACTTGACAAAGTAAAAGCATGAAAATCCTTTCTCATAAATTTCACTCTAAAAAATAAAGAAATAAAATGAAAAAAAATAGAATAAAAATACAAGAAAGCGTAGAAAAATGCAAAAATATTGCTAAGCCACACAATCAAACAAACAAAGCCAAATGGCGAACAGGCAGCGACAAGAAAATATGCGAAATTCAAAGAAAGGCCAGTAAAAAAAAATCAAGTACTTTTAGCAAGAAATTAAAATAAAGCAAAAGTCTTTGGGCCAGCGCCACAAGTCTGACCCCGCAACCGGCACAACGCCGAGTCTTTGGCCTTTGCCACAACAGACTTCAATCTTTCGTTGCAACCCTCGGCCGGCCGTGTCTCGCTCTCGCTTAGCAGCAGCCAGTGTGTCTTCGAATCGAGGCACAGTGGAAAATCGAGGTGTGTTGCGGATAAAAAATGTATAATTTTTTTTTATTACTTTTATTATATAAGTCATTGCAAGATACTAGTCCGACCAAAGGTGGATTTTTGGCCGAAGCAGAATATTCGGCATAATCGGTCGGAGCCGAATATTAAAAAAATTCTTTTAAGGAAAACACGTACCAAATTTTGCAGTTTTTGCCTTATTCATTTATTTGTTCCACTTAACAATTAATAAAAGAATAAACCACAAACAATCTGTTTCTAAAAAAACACAAAAACTTAACTATTCAATTGACACAAATAGCTGATTAGAGATAATTTTTTTTAATCAATTTTTTTAATTTTTAATTTAGTTATTTATCATTTAGTTATTTATCATTTATTTATCATTTTTATTTATCTCTAACTTGATGTCCGAAATGTCGATAAAATCCGATATTTGATAAAATGCTTCGAAACAGAAACAAATGGATTTGCATTAAAGGGCGGAAACCTTCGGCTAATGTCATCGGCTACTGTAGCCGAAGCCGAAGCTGAAGATTTAAAATTGAAACATAAACCGCATACCAAAGCCGAAGACAAATATTCGGTCGGACACTACAAGATACGTTCCAAAGTAAATAAGACATTTGAAAAATAACAGAAAGAAAATTTTTTTCCTATTTATTCCAATCGAATAGTTCGGAATTAATATAACAATTCAATACTGATCGATCTAAAAGCATGTCTAATGAGTGTTTTAAGTTGTCGAACCGGAAATCCTTCAGTATGTCAGTAGAACCCTTTTGGGTTACGATTTCGATGTCCACAAAAGGTTTCCGTTTTATCGCTTGAGTTCCATTTTGTTAATTAGTCTGTAAGAATTGTTCAAAGACTACTACTAAATAAATACAAAAAATAAAATACATTCTTATGAAAAGTTCAAAGTCACAAGGTGCCAAATCAGACAAATACAGGCAGTGATGGGGGAAAATGCTTTGTTTAGTCAAAAAATCAGTCACTGGTGTTAATCGATGAAATGACAGTGTCAGTCAACTTGTGCTTGTAGCCCAATTGTTAGGTTAGAATGCAATGAATTTATGGTTTTAAAAAGGCTTAAATGGAATTTAAAGAATTTCTATTAAGATTTTGACAGATTTTGACTGATCTTCGACCTCGATAGTCCAGCGGGAAGCGCACTGATTTCTCACACAGAGGCTGATTTCTCTCTCACAGGCCCTAGGTTCGATTCCTAGCTCGGGCTGGTGAAACGTTCGTCTACTTCTATCGCTATCCACATGAAGCAGATGAGAGTCGCCATAAACTTGGTTCAATGCAATTCAAATGTTTCGGTAAATTTTTTACCAAGTTAAAATAATAAATAATAATTGACTGGCACGACAGCCCGCTTACGCGAGACTAAGGCCTAGCTTCCCGCAACCACCCGTGTTGTGCGTGTGAGTTTGTACGCGGGTAGAAGGGACCTACAGTTTTTATGCCGGTTCCGAACGGCAGGTTGGGAGCTTTATCATAGGCAATTTTTACTCTCAGAGGTTTGCCATTTCCAGCTGAGAGGACAGCCACCGAAAGAGAAAACGAATTTTCCCGTTATTTTTTTTAGGTGTTGTTACGGGCAGTATTTGAACCTGCGGTTTGCTGCCTTCGACTCGCGGTCCAACGCACTAACCAACTGAGCCACGGCGGCTGTCTACCAAGTTAAAAGCAAATTATAATATTGGCTCTTTGTTTGATTACACAGTGAAACAAATTAAAAAAAAATTTAGAGGGACAAGCTCAAACATATCTCATTCTATAGAGGACCTCAGTAGGTGAAAAAGTACCAAGGGATCTTTTCCGGGATGTTCGAGTTTTTTTTTAAATGCTTTTTTACCAGAAGTCACTTATATAAATTTAGCTCTCACGGTTTCCAGGATATTCAAGGATAAAAATTTATTTGAGGTCCTTCATATCCTTTTTCATAAAGTTTTTCAAAAAAGGATATTGTTTCTTCGACTTCATATTATTGGCTTTCATTTGACGTGAAAATTATCCATTTCTGATATTTGAGTCAAAAGATATGATGTTTTAGAAGTTTCAGTAAGATGGCGGCTTATCTTAAAACTGCATTTAAAAAAAAATGGAACATTCCGGAAAAATCCTTTGACACTTTTTCATCTACTAATGTCCTCTATCGAATGAGATATGTTTGACCTTGTCCCTTTTTTTAGTGTTGCACTGTGTTATCTTTTTTGTACCAATGACAGAAACATACTGTCACTTCAGACACAGTAATTTCGATTTCATTGAACTAAATATCATGAAACCTTGACTGGAAATCAAAAAAGAATGTACTTTTCCAATTCACTAAGTTTCACATAGTTGGCACCACCAGCAGCCAGAACCAGAACCCTATTTCAAAAGTCCTTTTTGGATATCTATTCCAACAATGTTTTACAAATATTAACTATAAAAGTGATAAATTGAACTGGCTTGAAATGAGCCTAATTTTTTAATGCTGTAGGGGAAAAATCTTCAAAGAACCTGGCACATGCGCTAATCTAATCGAATTCTTACAGACTAAACATCCGCTCACTGCTTGGGAATTTATTGAAACGCACCACATAGCGGATTCCTTTTCTTTCCCTTGAAGTTCAGAATTATGAGGAAATCTGTAGTAATCATTGACCTCCTTCGAAACATAGACTCCTTAGAATCGCTACTTCCCGCGTTATATCCACTAGATTTCTCTGACTAATGTTCCATAACTTGTTCTATTTTATCAACGATTGTCCCAAAATGTTGATATCTTCTACCAACTAGAGTCGGGCACTCGCATGCAATGTTTGAGGCTGCGTTGTCATCTTTGAAGCACTGTCTACTGAAAAGTCTTCGGCTAAGTTTAACTATTCCAAGCATCTCCTCAAGTTATCGTGCGTCGTTATCAATGCATTCAGTCGTCTAAAGGCTGTCCAATTAAATTTGGTACCTTAAAAGCTGCTTTCGAATGCGTATTGTTGATCAACTGTCTACCAGACTTTCGACCCTGCAATTTCAATTTCAATTGTTTAGTCCAATTCTATGATTGGTTTTACAAAAGTCCTGTTTCGATTACTGCTGTGCTATACTATCTCTCTTAACTAGATCAGAGTTATCCTGTTTTTGATTCTGCCCATCTGTGATGTGATGTGTTGATGTGATGTGATGATGTGATGTGATGTGATGATGTGATGTTATGATGTGACATCAATTCTAAAGACATTTTTAATAATTTTTTTACAGGTCCCCAAAAATATTTGAGGCCTTCTCTTTTTGTGATGCAACACAATTTCTTTGTAGTTTTTTAATTCTCATCGTTTTTCTATAATTTCTATCTTCAATTTTATAAATTGTTGACAGTAAACATTTGAATTGATGGTGTGATCTCGATCTCCAACCGAATTGACAAATTGATCAATTTAATTTAAATTTATCGTTCAATATTACTTCAGGACCCATTTCTCATTCCCAGTGAAGTTTCATTTTCAAAAAAGGGTCGATTTCATTACATTTGATATAACTGGCACGTTGAATCGTTGTGCTAAGTGAATCTCTTACAATTTTCCCGAAACATACAACTTCTTAGCGAGTCCAAGACGTTTTTGAGTGATTTTAAATTATTGTGTGTAATACAATTAAGCTCTCTGCAATCTCTTTTACAAGGACATCATGATCTGACTCAATTATGGCTTTGATGTGATCGTCATCAAGTTCTAAGGGTCCAGTAAATCGTTGGGTTAACTATTAATTTAGCAATTTAGCGAGTAAATAAGTTGCCGTTCTTGCTGGCTGACTGGCTTTTGCTCGGGTGGCGTCTGGCACGTCCCACAGTGCGTATGAGCGATGTTATTCGATGCAGGCAGTGTTTGGCAATGTTTGGATATTTTTTTAATTTTGTATCCCTTTCAAAATTTTGAAGTCCTTTTAAAAGGACAAAGGATGTAGAAATCAAAAACTGAGTACACAGTATTGCTATGTTTGGTCTCTAGTTTCACGGCCATATGGATTTTTTCCGGTGTGAAAATTTTTTTAATTTTTGTTGCACGGTGAAATCCTTCGAAATGCAGAGTGCATCAAAGTCTCATTCCTTTCGAAAAGAGCCCAGTCCTGACTTGAGATTCCACACTCCTTGTTGAAGACTCCGCCTGCAATAAGTGCATTGTAGAATCTTTCGCTCAACCTCAATGCACCTATGTCATCCTCGGGCTTTAGTGTCTCTTCGATGCTGTCTTGCACCAGCTCAAGGATCCGATTTTGATGTGCTGTTGTTCCACGATTTTCCAATGTGCGCCAATGTTTCACCTTTTCGCCCACTGTCTCTCATCTCCACTACCGTTGAAACTCCGCTTTATCCCCGCCCCGTCCATTTGTCAACCTGCTCCGCATCCATCGCTGGCTGCAGTCTGCCGCAGCATTGACTGCATTCTTGATTTCGTTGCCCTGTCATTTTGCTGCTTGATTTTTCGTTGCGCTGTTTGTTGTTGTTATTGCCAACGCTTTTGTGTGTAATGCTTTTGTTGTTCGACTCTTTTACTTGCTCGCTGCTTCGAAGATGCAACTTGGTCGTCTTGGGCTGCAACTTCAGTTGCCGGCACTGCAGCTCCTGTTTCCTGTCCTACCGGCTACCGTCAGCCACTTGCAAAGTTTCAACGCTCCTTTGGAGGCTGCCGCTCGCCATCCAACCCTTGGCTCTTCTTGCGGTTTGCTTTTTTTTATTGCAGTTATTGTTGTTGCTGCTGGCAGCGACTATAAGACAAACTTTTACGTTTCACATTTTCTCTGGTTGCGTTGCTTATTTCTCTTTTTACTTGCACTTTTTGGTTGCTTTTATCTACTTGTCTCTGTTGTTGTTGTTGTTGATGTTACTGTCGTTTTGTAAAATGCAATCTATATACTTATAAATGTGTGTGTGTGCATGTCCTTTAGTTTTCTTGTCTTCTAACTTGCTGGCAAAAGTTTTTCCTTCAACTTTCGTTGCCAATTTTTTTTCAGTATTTTTGCCTACGTCTGCTTGCATTCTGCTGCTAGTCGTTTAGTTATTATTGTTGTTGTTGCTGTTATTGCTCTTAGTGCTGCCACTTGTCGACGTTGAATGCTTTGCTTTCTTTTCATTTCTTGTTCACATTCACATTTAAAGTTTTTTGTAGCACATTTTTATTTTATTTGTTTATATGAGTTTTCACATCACATTTGCTTTTTTTTTGTTTACATGTACTTGTTGGTGTTATTTTGTTTATATTTTGCTTTTATTTCTTTACTTTCAAGCGCATTTGCAACTTTTCTAGCTGCCGCACACAGTGAGTGCAAAAATTTATGCCGCCGTTTTGTTTAGACCAACATACACGTACAGCATGGCGTATGAGCAACATTCAAGTCAAAGACTAAAGACTGCAAGCTGTGTAAGGCAGCAATAAATTTTTGCTATTTAGAAAATCTGTATCAAGTGATTGCAAATTTTTGGCGCTCACTTTCGCATGAATTTTAAATATCAGTCAATCTGCGAAAAACTCACAAAAGCAGCACGGAAACTGCACAAAAAGTGCACGGAAACTATAAGAAAAGTATTTCATTTTTTGCTGCGCACTTTTCACCTAAAAGACGGCAGTCGATGCAAACACACACACACACTCACAGACATTATATGCACATAAACTTAAGTACATAAAAGCAACTTTTTACATTTGTGTGTGTGTGTGTGTGGAGGATTTTACATGTGCAGCAGCGTACAGAACGCCGCACCGACACACAGTCAGATAAACAAACAGACGGTCCAACTGATAGACGAACAACTGCACGAACATGCGAAAGAGCAAACAAACGGACAGACAGGCATATAGAAAATCAGCGATATAGACGCCTGATGTTGCAGAAAGAGAGAGAGAGAGAGAATGAGTGCGACTGCTTGCCAGTGGAAAAAGTGTTGAACGGTTGTAAAAATGGAACGAAAAAAATTAAACGTGGTGTGGCATGAAAAATCAAGTGGAATAAATTTTAAGGTGCAGCATGTTGCTGACGATGTGGCATGGCCTGGTGTTGGTGTTTGCTGGTTCTTGTGGCGGTGACGTGGGGTGGGTGCGTTGTTGAAAAGTGCAGCATTAAAATGCAGTCAAAAGGCAAAAGTTTGCCGCTTTTCAATTTGACGCCGAACAGCAGTGGCAGCACAAAAATATGCACCAAAGCAAGGAAGAAAATACAGAAAATACATGCAAAAAATGTAACAAATATGTATGAAAGCAACAAAAAACCAACTGACAGCAGCAGTAAAGTCAAGAAATCGTTGAAAGAGAAGCGGCGGCCACTTGGCAGGATGCTCAACTTGGCACAAGCACACACACACACACACACACATATATGGGTTAATGCATGGAAAGAGCACTAAAAAGTTAAAAGTAATGCTGCCACGCCCACTTTTTTATTGTACACAACACGCTTAAGCATTTTGTAATTTTAGTGCAAGTTTTACTGTGGGTGAGTTTGTGGAGCGTAGCAATAGAAGTTGCTTCATTTTGTTGCACTCGAAACTGAGCACAAGATGCAGTGAGATGAGATGCGGTCAGTGGCCGTAGTTCTTAGTTAGAATTATAATTTTCAAATATTCATAGCTTGGTTCGAAGCGGCACTGGTTTCATTAATAATGTCAGCAAATAACTTTAAAATTTTTTAGCATATTTTAAAATAAATAAAAATATTTTAAAATAAATAAAAATATTTTAAAATAATTAAAGAATATTTTCAAAATATTAAAAAAAAAATAATATGTTAGAATATTTTACAACAATCTCTAAAAATTGTTATACCTAAAAATAAAAAAAAGCTTTTGCTGTTCATGCTTGAATGCATTTAAAGTATCCTGAAAATTCCTAATGCTGGTTGCAACCTGGCAATTTCTTTCAGCTTAGCAGAGCACAGACAGATAGACTATACGTTCGACTGCCACTTGAGTTTCTCTCTTAATTTGCCTTACATCTACCAGACTTTTGGAGAAATCTGTGTATCTGACATGTGAGCCAAAGTGGTCGCTTCTGGGCATATCAGTGCCTATTGTCTCAAACCTGATTCGGACGTATGTATGTATGTGGGACAGACACCTCAGGGCATTTTTCAAACATGACGGGGAACATAAGTTGCGCTCAACTACAGCCGCTTACACTCTGCCATGCTGACCCATTTGTTGGCAGTGACTTTGATGAATGCAGATGTGAGTGCCAGCACAGGTTCAGAGACAATAAATGCAGCCTCAGAGCTCATTCTAGCCAAGGACACTGAGTAAGCGTCAGGTTGTTATATCTATTACATGGACGGGAGTTTCCATACACAACTTTTGAATCCAGTACCAGTTGAAACCATATTTGCCACCAAAAATGTTTGATTCGGAAATTTCGAAGAGACTTAAACCCCCAAACCCCCATACAGTGGACGTCCAGTATAACGAACTTTCCATTTAACGAATTTTCGATTTAACGTACTGCCAAATTTTTTCCATCGATGGTTCTCTATTACGAACAAAAGTGAAATTTGCTTTTCGATATAACGAATATTTATGTTGTTTTTCACCCTTCAAATTGTTTACAAATATTACTATTACAATTACAAATATTACTACGTAAAATCTGAACGATTAACTCTCTTATTTTCTTATGTAGCCATATAAACCTGTCACTGAGTTACATTCGCCCTCAACAGTCTCCGTTTAAGTGCCTCACTCAGTCACTCAGACAAGCACGAATGGACCTTCTTGAGCGAAATTTTTTTATCGGTATTATTTTTCTGTCTCACAGTGCCTTTAACTTCAAACACCTTCGCCTTCTTCGCCAGAGCTTAATTCATTGAACTCTTTTAACACTAGAAAGAGCACTGCAGTCATTTTGATGGTTTTTCTCTTTGAAATTTTTGTGTTTTCTTAAGTATTTTTATTTTGTATTTTAGTTTATTTGTTTTAATTTTTATTTTTTTTTACTTTTATTTTATTTTATATTTTTATTTATTTTATTTTTATTTAATTATATTATATTTTATTTTAATTTATTTTATATTTTATTTTATTTTATTTTATTTTATTTTATTTTGTTTTTTTTTATTTTATTTAATTTAATTTTTTTTATTTTATTTTATTTTATTTTATTTTAACATATTTTATTTAATTTAGTTTTATTTCATTTTCATTTTTATTTGATATGATTTTAATTTATTTTATATTTTATTTTATTTCATTTTATTTTATTTTATTTTATTTTATTTTATTTTATTTTATATTTAATTTTATTTTATTTTATCTTATTTTATTTTGTTTTATTTTATTTTATTTTTTTTATATTGTTTTTTATTTTATTTTATTTTATTTTATTTTATTTTATTTTATTTTATTTTATTTTATTTTATTTTATTTTATTCTATTTTATTTTATTTTAATTTATTTTGTGAAAAATTGATATTGAAATTGTGAGATATCAGAGAATATTATGTGTAATTTTTGTAGGCATGGAAAACTGGCGATCTTTCTAAGCTAACTGCATATTAAGCAGCCTAAAAGTATGCCATTTAAATATCAAAGCAAATAACTAATCGATCAGTCTCTTGAATTGTAAACTACTTTTATGGCAAAGGAGATTAAAAATATGGGTTTTGACTTTTTCAATTGTTCTCGACGACAAAGCATTTCAATTTTCAAAAATCCTATAAGAAATTGTGTTTATTTTTTACAATTAATTTTTAAAGCCCTAAAAGTATGCTACTATAAATAGGCGGAAAATCATCAGCAAATATTATATCTACATATATAGTACGAGTATATATTATCTACACACGACACAATATCCATATTGTCTTTTCACTTTGTATCGGGTGTTTTTATTTTATAGACGAAGAACTTTAAATTGGTAACACTGTCTTCTGTGACAGCCGTTTTGGCAGTCCACGGTTGTTTTGATGTTACTTTGATTTGACAATTCATTATGAATAAGAATGCGCCGACGCATGGGGCCTTACGTGCATTTCATGGTGCTCATCATTGCCCATTGGTGCGATTAATTCGGGAAATTATGGATGGTTTTCACAATACATGCAATTTGACTTCATTATTTTCTTAGTGAATATGTCGCACGTCTTCGCTAATGAACCATCAAGCATTAAACACTTGGAAGCCAATATTCGAGGCATTATTGTCGAAGTACAGTCTGACTTCCTGCAAAGAGTTCTATGAAAATTGGACCCCTAGATTGCGTTATGTACGCGTCAGTTCTCAGCCTCAAAAAACTCTTTATTTATGAATACGTTAACTTAGGTTTGTCAGAGGCTTTCTCATCAGTCAGAATCTTCTTCTAAACGAAAACTGTGGATAGTTAAAAAAACCCATTGTAATGTTTCAAATTACATTAAAGTATTTCTCGGTAAGATCCAAACCATCTTAAACTTCAAACCAATCAGGCAAATATTTCCAATAAACCGGTAGTTGATAACCCATGAGTTACATAAGTTATGAAAAAAGTCATTCTTTTTTGACTGTGGCAACTCGTATGGTATCATTACAGCTTCACAATTTTCCTTGGTATACAATTTTTTGTTTTATGATTTTTGCAATATTTTTGCGCTGTAATTTTTTTTATATCTGCATGGCTTATGCAAAGTTATGAAAAGTGCAATTGTTGCTTTTTCTTCATTTCTTCTACACTACACTCTACGCTGGGTAGTTTAAATAATGTAAATGAAGTATGCAAAGTGTACATAATATATAATTTATAAAGTGTAGTAAGTATACACAAAGTACTTATATAAAGTGCATATAGTTATAAAGTACTTTTAAACAGGTTCGTCTTTAGAGTTGCTGGTATGAGCTATAAACTGCTAATATTTAATTATATAATGTACTGTATTATAAAAGGTACTGTACTATATAATGTACTGTACTATATAATGTAGTGTATTTTGTAATGTGCCTCTTAAATCATTTGGTATTTTATGTGCTCAAGTTTGGAATCAGACTTTTCTGCAATATTTGCTTTCGGTCCTCATCATTGAGGTTATGTTTCCCTAGAAACTTGACACGTATGTGTACCAACGCTGGGCAATTTGTAATTGATGATCCATTGTCTTGTCATCTAAGTTGTAGAATCTGTATGTTTTGTTGTATACTAATCCTAGTTTGTAGAGGTTGCTGTTACAGAAAAAGTTTCCTGTTAAGTTGTCACATAGAATCCTGAACCTTCTTATATCTAAAAGAAGGGCTGATTGTGCCCTTTTCGAGTTAAATTTAAAGAATTTCTGGGAGTGACAGAGTCCCTCAGTATGCACACAGAATACAAGTTTACATTTTTGTGCCCAGGTGTGAATGTCCTTTTTCAGGTTGATCGATACTATAGGCTTTTTCTGATATTACATTAATGCCTTCAAAACATTCTGTGCTGGCAATGCTGCCATAGATACATATACCGCTGTGAAGTTCAAATATGTGAAACTACTTGACCAATTGTTTTGAAATTTAGACACAATGGCTGGTATGTCCAGGAGGACAAGAGAGCATGGCACCGCCCATATAACTCAAATCTCAATTCAATTCAATTCTTGCTTCATTGATTTTGTATCTTTTTATTATTTAAAATACTGATACTCAAATAAATTAGAATTTTTGTACTTCATTAGAATTGCAGCTTTCGCCTTTTTTGAAATAACTTTCGAACCCATAAAGTTAGCGTAATGAAATTTTGACACGTGATCAAGGAGATTTTGGTTTTAACATAGTTCCTTATCATGAAAATTCTATATAAATTTTCAAGGATATAAAGGATTAAAATTTTCAAAGGACCTTTTTCATATCGTTTTTTAACAAATAGATAAAAAAATCAATTTTATTTAAATTCTTGAGCTTTTCCTCTTTCATTTGATGTACATATTCCCATATTTTAACGAGGTTAAATATTTTTTATATTTTTTTATATTTTTTATCACCCTTTAAAATTTTGAAGTCCTTTTAAAAGGACGAAGGATGTAGAAATGAAAAACTGAGTACGCAGTATTACTATATTTGGTCTCTAGTTTCACGCACATATGGATTTTTCCCGGTGTGAAAAATGTTGTCACACGGTGCAGTGGCGGATTCAGGCAGGGCGGCGGTTTGGGGTTGAAACCCCTCGAAATATTAGGGTCGACTTTAAAACTACATACAAATTAAAAGGCATTTACCTCGGCATTTTATGAATATTAAAGAGTTACTTCTTGAAACTCCCCAAAATATTTTTCTGAATCCGCCCCTGACACGGTGTAATAGTATAGATGGCAGAATTTTGATTTATCCGAGAATATCGATAGTATCGATATTTTTCACTCAAACTATGGAAAATATCGAATGGAGCAACTATCGATAAGTTCCCAGCTCTACTTTCCGCGCTTTGTTTTGCTTAGATGTCAGCATTTGTTACCCTCACCACTTTCGTTCTCTGTTATTCAGACCAGTACAACACTGTGTTGGGTACCTGTGGTATTGAGTTCTTTATGACACTCTAAAAGTTATTTATAGATAATTAATTGTTATTTATAAATATTTAATTTTATTAAGACACCAGCAGCCGCCGTGGCTCAGTTGGTTAGTGCGTTGGACCGCGAGTCGCAGGCAGCAACCTCAGGTTCAAATACTGCCTGTAATAACACCTAAAAAAAATAACGGGAAAACTCGTTTTCTCTTTCGGTGGCTGTCCTCTCAGCTGGAAATGGCAAACCTCTGAGAGTAAAAATTGCTTATGAAAAAGTTCCCAACCTGCCGTTCGGAACCGGCATAAAACTGTAGGTCCCTCCAACCCGCGTACAAATTCACACGCACAGCACGGGTAGTTGCGGGAAGCTAGGCCTTAGTCTCGCGTAAGCGGGCTGTCGGGCCAGTCAATTATTAAAAAAAATTATTTAAGACACCAAAAAAACGAGTCACTGAAATTTGACAAAATTAAACCTTTAAGCTTGGTTTGGCATCCACAAATGTTCTATGAAATACTGATACTGAAAATGTTGTCAAAAATTTTGTATTAATTGCGTGTGAGCAACTTAAAATTAGTAATTGATAATTTCGCTCAAACAAAGAATTTTCTTATTAAAATTTTTCATACAAAGTTATGTAATGAAAATAAAAATCATTAGTAATTTCTTATAAATTTTGATATTGAAAATGCAGAAAACTTGTGCAGGGCATAAAAGCATTCGGTCAGACCAACTCAAAAGCACTTTCATGCTTGCCATGCTTTGGTACATTTTCTTTCAATGCCTTTGCCATCTTTTCCCCTTTCTGGGCCCCTTTTCTACCAGTCGCCAACAGCGATTTGCTTCCTTTTGTGCGCTGCACTCATAAGTTGTCAAGTCTGGGCCGCACCTGCCACCCTCTGCGCCCACTTATTTACTTTGCTGCAGTGCACTTACTGCCAGCTCCTGTCACTCTTTCACCCTTCGCCGCCAGCCACCGACTGCATTTTTATATTCAATAAATGCAAACTTGTAAAGTTGCAACTGAAATTTGTGAATTGTTTGCTTCTTTTCTACTTCCGTCTTGTGCTCGTTTCTCCTTTCCTCCTCCTTATGCTGCTACATGCACAACCACGGGTGTGTGTGGGGGTGTGTGGGTAAGTGTGAGTGTGCGTGTGTGTGTTTGTGTGAAAGGATATAAAATAAATGCCGGAGAAAGGTCTTTTTTATCGCTCAATGAAGTGAAGCAAAGGTTTTCCTGCTTTTTTTCCTTGTGCTCTTTTTGCCTTTTTTTTATTTGCACTGCACCCAAGTCTCATCCTAACGCCAGCACCATTGCCATTGCATTTAATGTTGATATACATGGCTTATGGTTTTTGTTGTTGTTGTTGCCGCCAAACGACATACGAGAGGGCGCAGTTGAAGCGTTTCAAGTGGAGCGCATGCATTATTGATGTTGCAGCAAGGATGAAGGTGAATTCTCCGTTGCAAGGACGATGTGCGTTCGCTTCGCAAAACGCTGAAGGCGACCGCGAGGCATGAGTTAAAGTTATGTTGGCGAACGCTTTGCCTGAGTGCTATGGCGTCTGACGGCGGCATTAGGCGTGTGTGTGTGTGTGTGTTTGTTAATGTGTATGTTTGCATGAGTACGAGCTATTGCACCAGTGTGAATGTCCTTTGAACGTTTCCGGTGATTATTGAAAATGTTGCACAACTTTTGTGAAACTAAAAAAGTAAAACTTAGAACACACATGACATGACTGCCATGAGAAATTGAGCGATAAAATTGGCCAAATGTGCAGACAAAATTTTTTAGTTGTAAGTTTTTTTTATTAATTTTTCTACAAGCCAAAGATATTTGATGCTAGCAAACAATTTTTTCAGAATTATTTAGAATTGTACAATTTTTTTTTTTTATTTTGTGTTTATTATTTTCATGGTTTAGTAGCTTCCTTTTTAACCCTTTCGCTATTTTGTTGCCATATGGCAACATGCTACGTTGTGGACGTCTGCATCCTCTATGGTTGTAAGAATAAATTTTTTTGTTGGTCTTTAGTATAGTTTGAAGTTTCAGAAAAAATACGAAATTAATAAACTGAATATTTAAGTTTAAAGAAGAGAAGTATACACGTTTTTTAAATGATATATCTTGACATAGTAAAGGAAGAAGAAGCAGAAAAATTGTATAACTTTTTAATTTGACGTTTTCTTTCAATTTAGATACTTTTTTTTTAATTCTTGCTGAAGTAAATGAAGAAATATTCAAATTTTCGTTATGCGTAAAAAGTTTTTTGTTCAAGTAATTATTACAGCCACAGCGATGTGGTTGCTCTCATAGAAAAACACTCTAAAATACAGGGTCCGAGTATAAAAATGAAAAAATTTCTTATGGAATGATGCTAATATAACCACATAAAAGCCTAAGACGTAAATTTAAAAAAGTTAAAACCTGTAGCGAAAGGGTTAAAGCTCAATATTTGTTTCTGGTTTTTTTTTTCATTCTAGTTCTTTGTATAAAAGTTCAAGGTCACAGCAACAGCCTATTGATTGAAACTATTCAACCAATGCAAGCAGCAGCTGAAAATGCTGAAAAGACAACCCAATCAAGTTGAATAAGAACATTGATAACATTCACCAAAAGAGGCAGCAACATCCTTTGTGTTCTTCGTTACTTCCCCACTCGTCCATTGTTGGCAACGAGAAAACGTCAGTCAAGCATAGAAAAAACTTAGCAGCAGTTGCAAATTTTGATTCTCAATTGAAAGCAGCAAATAAATAATCAACCATGACCGCAACAAATACAAATACCAGCTCAAACACACACACACGCACACATGTGCACACATAAAGAAAACTTACAAATACGCAAACTTGCGTTCGCAAAGTTTTATCAATTTAATTTTTTGCTCTCTTTCGATTTTAGTGCTTTCAGAGCAGCGCAGTTTTTATTTTTTTTCTGCTGTTTCGGGCTCAGTTTATTTTTTAATGTTGTGCGCCTGTTGGGTGTTCGGTTACATAAGCGCATCGTTTCTCCGCCCATTGCTTGCCAAAAACTTTTGCAGTAGATGAAAGGCAGCAGCAACGCCCCTCCCCCCGTCCCAAAAAAAAATCTAATGAAACAATGATAAAATGCAAGTCATAAAAACACTGCAAAAACAACAACAATTGGAGCGCACAAAATCATAAGGAATAAAAAATCAACATTCAACAAAAATGTTTGCATTCTCGGCGCTCGTTTCCGGCGCCACAGCATCGCCGCTGCTGCTGCAATTCGCTGTCGCCGCCACTGCCGTCCGATGATGCACCACACCACTCGTTGCTGCCTGCTGCCAGCTGCCACTTTGGAGACAAAAAACCATTCGCACCAAGCCTGCCACCACTGCACTTGCTCCTCAACTGCCAAACCCCTCTACCACCCTCCACCCGGCAACATGCAACCCTGCCGCCTCCTCGCTGCTAGTCCCATGACACTCTCGACACATTGAGCTGCCAGCTCGCTACATCGCGTCCGGCACCGCTTTTCGGTTCATGGCAAAAGTTGTTGGCAACTTTTCGTGCGGCCATCTTTTTTTTCTCTCTGACTGTTTGGCTGCTCTGCTTCATCTTTTTTGCCTTTTGCCCGAAACGCTTTTATGCGATTTTCATGTGAAAATTTTCGCTACAACAGTAACAACAACAACTACTACTACTACCATTTCAATGGGGCAGGAATTTTCATTTTTGTGTGCACCAACAACAGCAACACAAGCACCAACGCACAGTGTCGCGATCCCATATAAGCCGTGGCCAAAAATACTTAGCGCTGTCATATTTCAATGAAACTTGGTGAGATTATTTTCGTGCTGGAAATTAAGAAATTCACAAAAAATCATTAAAATTGGACCACTGCCACGCCCACCTCCCATACGAAAGGAACTGTAATGCTGAAATAACTTTCTTAATATTAGTGATAGAATTATGAAATTTTGTATTTGAGCTGAAAATAATGACATAAAAGCTCACACTAAAATGGGCAGTCTACCACGCCCACTTTCAAAAATATTCGTATTTTACTACAACTAAAACTGTATTTTTAGAACTGTATTCCACGATGTAATTTTAATTGGTAAGGTTTCTAAAACCTTACAGTGGGCGTGGCAGCTGGAGCATATATATAAAGTGCCCAAAACTTTTCCTTTATGAATTCATGTTTAATTTTTTCAGCTTGTGATACCATATTTTGGTATAAATGTTTCAATTTTTAAAGTGGGCGTGGCATTATGCCTACTTTTGATGATACAAACAAAGTGCCAACCTTGTCCTTTATACAGCTCATCATTTCAGCAGCTGCTTTTCCGCTACTTTCATTGAACGTCGCAAGCCATACTTCGAAAAAATCAAAATTTTTGACTGTAGGTGACACTGCAAAGAGTAAATGTTTAGGTGGGGACGCAAACTTTGCTTTTGTTCATGACTAACATCAACGCCCGTCTTATCTTTAAGTAAATTTATAAGAAAATCAAGTTTTATTGACCGCTTTCTGGATTCAGCTTTACGCCACACTTCGAAGAAATCACGCATTTTTAGTGGAGGCGTCACTAGAAAAATGCGAATAACAACCAAATAAGCACCTATAAGCAAAAAATTACTCCGGATTACATACTTTTTTGAGTAATTTAGGATTAGAACTAAAAAAGTGTTTTTTTACGTTTTCTAAACTTTTAAAAATTAAAAATTTAAATTAAAAAAATTATTAAACTTTTTTCCACCAAACTTTTGGTTCGTTGCTAGAAGCAAACCGATAAATGTAATTTTTCAATGTAACGGGATTTCGCAGTTATTTCAGAGCACAAACCATAAAATAGTACTGCCAAACAGGAAAAATTCCAAAGTTTAATTTAATATATAACATGACTATATTAGTGCAAAAATTATATTTTTATTTGATTTTTCATTCAGCATAAAGAATTACCCACAAACTTGGAACGAATGCGTATTTTTTAACATCAACTTTGAAGCTACATAAAAACGGAACGGAGTAGGATATTGAAGATCGGATAACGGATTTTTCTTAGTTGAGATATTATCTGTCGACTGTCATATTCATTTTAGTCATTTTGTAACATTGATGTTTACCATTTTTGGCCACACTTGCGACACTGTGCAACGCGGCGATCCTTTTTGCTAGTTTGCTTCCTACCCTACGTAGTCGCCATTTGTTTTTGTTGCTGCTGTTTGTTTTTTCTTTTGCTCAAGCAACGACATTGCCGTATGTTGCCAACATTGGCTTATGCTGCTGCTGCCAATGCTGCCGTTGCTGTTGGCAACTTTTGTTGTAGCTGCGCTCGTTGTTGTTGCAGCTGCTGTTGCTACTGCCGGCATTGTATGGCGTGCAGTTGTCTGTGCGCGTTTGTCCGTTTGTAAAATGGAAATGTGTGCGCGCTGGCACATTGGCCAAGGGGCCAAACGGGTCGGGCGGGGTGTGCGCCGACATAAAACGGATGCTTTTGGTTTGTTCAATGTGAAAAGTTTCGCTTCATTTTTTTCTCTGGCAACCAATGCACACAAACACTTGTTTATACAAACACAAACACACACACACACATACCTCTGCATAGAAACCTGTGTATGCGATTTTAATATCGTTTTTTTTTCATTGTAATTTTTTTTCTTAGGTTTGTTGCTTTTTCCCACATTTTGCCGGCTCCTTTCTGCTGCCGCGTACTGTCCACCCTCCACCATCCTCCTCTTCCTTTCCGCTACTACTTTGCCATTTCGCGGCAACAAATACTTCCACTCTTTGTGCGCTTTTTGCGTGTTTTTCTTCATCTTCTCGCACTTTTACATTCCAACATTTTCCTTATTCATTGCGCGGACCTCTTTTGCCTTACTTTTTATTATTTTATTTATTTTTCTTTTTTAACTTCTGGCCACTGCAGCCGAAAGCACCGAAAAGTAGAAGCAAAAAACAAAACGCAACATCTGAACGAAAACAAAAAACGAACAAAAAGAAATAAAAGCCAAGCAATGATGATTTTCTTCTGCTTTAAATGCACGCGCAGCGGATGTGGTGTGAATTTTTGATAAGTTCCTTTCTTTGGCAGCTTCTTCTTTCCATCTCGTCGCCTCCCATGCACACACACATTCTGCTCGTTTCATTCTTTCACCAAGTTTTCCTTAATTTTTATTTCCAATTTTTTTTTTCATTTTCACTTTTTTCTTTTGCTAAAGTTTAGCGCAATTTCAAAGAAGCTGATGGGTTTATTGAGAAATTTATTTCGTAAATTTGTACGCGCCGAAAGGCGCCCAGAATGCGAGGCGTTTGAGGCGGCAATGTTTGCGAAATCTATGAGAAATTTTAAAGCACCGCACGTGCAAGAAATTGCGTCGAGATTGATGCGAACGCTGGTTAAATTTGACTTGTTTGCTGAATTTCAAATCACAAAATAGGGGAAGCATTTCTTAAATAATATTCATGCAACAGGATGCGGCAAGTGCGGAGAGTTCCAAAGAGACCTTTGAGCATCTGCACTTTTCTATTCTAATATTTCAAGATTTTGTCTAACCTACTTGGGTGTCCTTACTAAGGTTTCGATGTGCTGAAGGACATTGAAAAAATATCAATTAAATAAATCAAAATCAATTACTTCTAAATCGACAAACTGTTAACATTTTCTGAATGGAACTACTACGGATCCACTGAGGCCTCTGCATCATCTCTTAGGCCGTCTACACCTAACCCAGTTAGGCTTTAGCAGGTAGAAGACCAAGAAACTTAAAGTAAGGAAGAGTTAGGTTAGGTAAGCTGGCCAGCCAAGTCGCGTTTACAGTGGGTCCCTAATGATACCAATTAATGCAACTTGGTGCTGCTGATAAACACCGAGATCGGTGAGATTTAATGTTGACTTAATGTCATACTTGGGGACCCTATCTAACCCAGAGAAAAACAGGACCCCTTAGTAGTTAAGTCGTAGTCTTAAGATGGCCAGACAGTGGCAAAGAATGTACTTCAGAGTTTTCTTGGCATCATTTTCTTTGCATATCCTGATAGATTGTCATTCAAATCTCTATTGATCGCTCCCAGAGGCAACAGAACATTGTTGATTTGCTCATTTGTCAGGGAAACACCACTTTTGGGCACAACATCTGCTGCCGCCAAAAAAATCTTACATCAAATCAAAAGAAGAAAACTTTTCCAGCGTTTGAGCAACACTCACACACACACACACGATAACAATGTGTTGGTTTTAATAGAAAGCGATTCAGGACGAAGGACGACGAATTTTTCTTCTTCACTTTTCGTCTTCCTCTCCTACCCCTTCTCATTTTCTTCTTGCTCTTTTTATTCTTATTTAAAATTATTATTCTTTGTCGTCTTATTATTCTCGTTCTTGTTCTTCTTATTCTTATTTGAAATTCTTATTCTTTGTTGTCTTATTATTTTCGTTCTTGTACTTCTTATTCTTATTTCAAATTGATATTCTTTGTCGTCTCATTACTCAAGTTTCTTGTTATTGTTCTTGTTCTTGTTCTTGTTCTTGTTCTTCTTATTTGAATTTCATATTCCTTGTCGTCTTATTATTCTCGTTCTTGTTCTTCTTTTTCTTATTTAAAATTCTTATTTTTATTCTTTGTCATATAATTATTCTCGTTCTTATTCTTATTCGCATTCGTATTCTTATTCTTATTTCTATCCTTGTTCTTTTTATTTTTATTTTTCTTCTTCTTACTCTTATTCTTATTCTGTTTCTTATTCTTATTTTTAGTATTATTCCAAGTCCTATTCTTCTTCTTCTTTTCCCTCGTCTTCTTCTTCGGCTTCGTCTTTTTGGTCTCCTATCTTTCTTTAGCTTTATTTTCTTCTTCACAATCTTCATATTTGACTTCTCTTTCACTTTCTGTTTACGTTCTTCCCCCATTCTTCTCGTTTTGCATGTTTTTGTTCTGATCATTCTTCGTCGTCATCGCTTCTTCTTCTGCTTCTTTAGCTTCTTCCTTGCCTTCTTCCCCTTCCCTTTTCAGCTATTTTTTAAAAACCTGTTGAAAAAAGCTGTTCTTTCTCCAATTACTTTTTCCGTTCTTCTTCTACTTTTGTATCTGTATAGTTTTTCTGAAGAACGGAAAAGAAGATGAACAACAGGAACATTTCTTAAAAAGGCAAAGAAGAAGCTGAATTCTTAGCCCCTTCAATAAATATTCCTGTTTTTCCTCTTTTCAGTTCTTTTTCAAAAACCCGCTCAGAAGAAACTGTTTTTCTTAAATTTACTTTTCTCCTTCTTCTTCTTCTTGTCCTCTTTTTTCTTTTTTCATTCTTCTTCTTTAATTTAATCTTTTTTCTTCTGCTTCTTAATTTTTTCTTCGATCTCTTCTAGTTATTTTTTTCCTTTTTCAGTTATTTTTCAAAAACCTGTTCACAAGAAGCTGTTTTTTCATTTACTTTTCTGGTTCTTCTTCTTCTTGCCAACTTTTTTCTTATTCTTCTTAATCTTTATCCTCTCTTCTTCTGCTTCTTCATTTTTTCTTCAGCTTATTATTATTATTTTTTACTTTTCCCCTCCCTTTTTTAGTTATTTTTCAGAAACCTGCTCAGAAGAAGCTAATCTTCTTCCATTTACATTTCTGGTTCTTTTTCCTTTCGTTCTCTTTTTCGTTTTCGTTTTTCTTTTTATTCTTTAATTTTATCGTTTCTTCCTGTGCCTCTTCAGTTTCTTCTTTAGTCTCCATTCTTTTTCAGTTTTTTTTCAAAAACCTGTTCAGAAGAAGCTGTGTTTTCATATACTTTTCTGGTTCTGGTTCTTCTTCTTGTCTTGTTCTTCTCTTAGTTCTTTTTTTTCTTCTTTTTTCGATTGCTTCCATTTTCTTGTTGTTCCTTTTTCGTTTTACTTCTTCCTTCAAATTTTTTTCATTTAAAAAATTTACAATAAATCATAGGTACATTAAATGTATCAACGCTGGAGTTAAAATTACAACAGAAAAAAATTGTTGTATGCGATTTTTTTTAACGCGATGATCATTGGTTCGAAGACATTTTCTTTCCACCGTTCGTTGTTATCTCGATTTTTTGCATGGCCGCCATGAGAAATTGTAGTCATGTCCTATGAACCCATTTTATAATCAAAATTTTAGATGTAGGCGTTAATTGAAAAACTAATGCACAGGTTAAATTTTTCTTGGCGGACTCAAAGTCACGGGAAAGCAATGCTGTCGATGTTCTTAAAAGTAATTTTCATATTCAGAAGATGGTTAAGTTATGTTAAAGTGGCTGTCTGGGCACGGGAAAAAGTGGGTGCGTCGTCATATTAAGAAAATAGAACTGAAGAAGTTGACGCATTGACCCTATAAAAGAAGTACAAGAGATCTTCAGGTACTAATTCTCATATTTAATAATAATAAAAACGAAGTCCTTATTGAGTTAAGAGCGATCAACCATTTGCAACATGAAGTCGGACCATAACTCAAGTGAAATATTGCGGAAAAAGGACCGCTCAGCATTACAATTATGAAGCCCAACATTACAGCAAAGCCACAACTCTTTCTGTTCCCCACACCGAGCAGGAAGAAACCCCTAACCAAATCTAGTTTGTACTGTCCGAAACTTGACTTTTTTCATATTTCTTTAAAAATAGTCTGCGATTCCGTTCTGTTCCCCGTTCTCTGTTCTGCGCACTTGACAGAATACTTTACGTCCTTCAGTTGTTATCCCATCTCACCACATCCCACCCCTCCAAATACCACCACACCACACCACACCACACACAACGGCAAATTCGCCACTTTATGGTTATTTTACTAAATGTGCAAAACGTGCAGTACAAAAAAAAATTAAGAAAAATGCTAGAAAAACCATAGAAAAAAATACAAATAAATAACGCGCCAACAAATTTTAGCAAACACATTTTTCCACATTGCCTTCGCTTTTATTCCGTTGCCCGCACACACACACACAAACGTTTTCAGCTTTTTTTCGCGTTTTGTTTGTTTTTGTTTTGTTGCTTCACTTTGTGCGCCTTTTTTTGTTGTTGTGTTTTTGTGCTGTTGCCTCAAGGATCTCGTCGCTGCGGCTTCGCGGCACATTCCAGCAGCCAAAATGGCGAAAATCGCACAAGGACGCTGGCTGCTGTGTGCTGGTCGCCTGTTCTTCTTGGCCTCCGTTGTCGTTGACGCTGTCGCTGACGCGTCGCGCTGACAGTGGCAAGTGGCCTCACACGAGTCGTTGCATTCAGGGCGGCGGCAGCAGCAGGGCGCTGGCCACGTAATTGTT
This sequence comes from Melieria crassipennis, assembly GCA_963668005.1. Classification (NCBI taxonomy): domain Eukaryota; kingdom Metazoa; phylum Arthropoda; class Insecta; order Diptera; family Ulidiidae; genus Melieria; species Melieria crassipennis. The sequence goes on along the minus strand of OY764962.1, from coordinate 112,403,134 downwards.
GTTGGCCAACAATGTGCCAGAGTGGCACAACAAGTACAAATTTAACACTTTGCGTGCGAAATGGGTTGAGGCGCGATGTTGTTTGGGGTGGAGAAAGGGGCGAGGGACTAGTTTTGTGTTCGCTAAGTGCATAACTTGAAGTATGTGCTGCATGAGTGTGAATGGTTGGGGGTGTGTGTGTGTGAATGTTGTATGTGTATGCGCGTCTGAATGAACGTGTTGGCTGCTTTGTTTGCATTGCAGCGTGCACCGACCCGACTGCGTGTAGTTGCAGTAAATTTTGCGCTTCTATTTAATTTTTATTTATTTTTTTTTCAATTTATTTTTTATTTTAACAAAAAATTTCACACCCGACATGACTTAACCCTCTAGCAGGCCAATTTTGTATTGCTCTAAAAAAATTACAGTTGGTTAATTTCGTCATGAGAAAGAAGAAAATGATATTATTTTTTGTCTCAGGCGAATAGTTTCGTCTCTAGGCGTGTTTAAAGGTAGCCCGCCTCCAGGCGGGGCTGCCGAAAATACAGCATATTCAGGTGCATTGAAGCAAGTGCAGAGAAGGTAGGAAAATCTGAAGAAGTGATGGTAAATGTTTGGCAATGTCATTTATTTATTGTGAAAAGTAAAAACACAGTCTTTGGTGTTGCTGAAACACAAATATAAGTTGCATTTAATACAATCAACCTGTGTTGAAGAAGTGCAACCTGGAGATTTACAAATTTTGTTTGCCTGTTCCATCCAAAAACTTTGGCCAATCACCAATTTGGTCGAAACGGATCCCTGATAGTGGTAAATTCGCCTTAGGAGGGTCTGGATTTGAGGATATAGGTTGACGTAAACCGGCAAGACCGCCTGCAGGCGCTGTGCAAAAATGACTAAAACGGCAGCCCCGCCTGCAGGCGGTCTTGCTTTAGGGGGTGGCTGTAGGTCTCCCAATGATAATTCTCATAAACAAAATCAATTATATGCAAATACAAATATTGGTTTGCTTACTGAAATTTTCTGCAGCTTCAAACTCCAAGATTTACTAGTCTTTTTATTAAATGAAAAACTCATACTCGCGAAAATAATTATTTTCGTCCGAATTCGACATATTCTCACTTCAAATGGGTTTAAAACCAAAACTAGCTAGAACTTTTCCAAATCATTATCAGTCATATTTAAATAAATAAAATTCGTCGCCTACTCAGCAAACGCATTTTGGTGTACCCCGCCTGGAGGCGGGCTTGCCCGCTAGAGGGTTAAGGTGCAAAAGTGTGCATTTAGGAGTGTGTGTGTGTGTGTGGGTTCTTGTTGTTGCTGTTGCTGTTGTAGTCATTGTGCATCTATGCGTAATGTAGGTGCAGTGGCGCATGTAAGAAGGGTTTTGGGGTTAGTTATTCTGTTGTTGCAAATACTTTGTGTGGCAATGTGAAACAGACTAAAATCAAATGCCTTGTACGCCACTGTGCTGGTGTGTGTGTTTTGTTGATTAAACGATTTCTTGTTGTTAATGGTGTTGTGTGCAGTTTCCTGTTGCACTTTTTTTGAATTACAATTAATACATGTCGACATCAAAGCAAAATATAAACCAAAATGCAAAAAAAAACAAATCGCTTGAAAATTTACTAAGTCGTTGAATATTTTAAAAATTTTAATACAAATATATAAAAAAAAAAATAAGAATATAACAAAAAAAAATATATATATAGAACTTAGAAAGATATGTAAACATTTAGAAAGACATAGAAAGATATAAAAAATATATAAATAAATATATAAAATATATATATAGATATAAAAACTATATATTTAAAATTCGAAATCAAAGCAAAATAGAAACCAAAATTCAAAAAAAATAAAATCGCTTGAAAATTTACTAAGTCGTTGAATATTTTAAAAATCTTAATACAAATATATAAAAATAACAAATAAAAATATAACAAAACAAAATATATATAGAACTTAGAAAGATATGTAAACATTTAGAAAGACATAGAAAGATATAAAAAAATAAACTCATTATTTTTGTTTCAAATTCGACATCAAAGCAAAATAGAAATCAAAATGCAAAAAAATAAAATCGCTTGGAAATTTACTAAGTCGTTGAATATTTTAAAAATTTTAATACAAATATATAAAAATAAAATATAAAAATATAACAAAAATATATACATATAAGTATATGTAGAACTTAGAAAGATATGTAAACATTTAGAAAGACATAGAAAGATATAAAAAATAAACTCAATATTTTTGTTTGAAATTCGATATCAAAGCAAAATAGAAACCAAAATTCAAAAAAAATGCTTAAAAATTTACTAAGTCGTTGAATATTTTAAAAATGTTAATACAAATATATACATAAAAATAAAAATATAACAAAAAAATATATATAAAGAACTTAGAAAGATATGTAAACATTTAGAAAGACATAGAAAGATATAAAAAAAAACTCATTATTTTTGTTTGAAATTCGACATCACAGTAAACTAGAAACCAAAATAAAAAAAAATAATAATTGCTTGAAAATTTATTAAGTCGTTGAATATTTTAAAAATTGTAATACAAATATATAAAAATAAAAAATAAAAATATAACAAAAATATATACTATACATATATATATAGAACTTACAAAGATATGTTAACATTTAGAAAGACATAGAAAGATATAAAAAAATATTTTTGTTTGAAATTCGACATCAAAGCAAAATAGAAATCAAAATGCAAAAAAAGAAAATCGCTTGAAAATTTACTAAGTCGTTGAATATTTTAAAAATTTTCATACAAATATATAAAAATAAAAAATAAAAATATAACAAAAAAAAAATATATAGAACTTAGAAAGATATGTAAACATTTAGAAAGACATAGAAAGATATAAAAAATATACTCATTACACAGGGCAACAAATTTCGACTTTTGGTCGGCTTTTCTGGGTTTGACATCAGTTCTAGGGTAATTAGGGAGCGCTGATTTCGAATCCGCAAACCATTTTTAAAACTTAGTTTCCGTTTTCGCAAAAAATGGGCGTGTCACTTTTTCGGATTTTCCCTGACTTTTTTCACGTTTTCAATTGTAATTTCTAAACCAATAGACCGGTTGATATGATTTTCACTTTGTGTCATTTACAACACCTCACGGCTTCTTTTCCAATGTAATTTATTTGTATAAGTTTTCAAAATCCGCGGCAATTGGACCTCAAAGTCGGAAAATATGGAATTTCATGGCGTTTTCTTAGATGGTCAAAAACATACAAATTTTTTGTAAATCAATTAACGAGTTAGGTGCATAATGAAAGCCGACACATCAAGCAACACAACACAGTCAAATTATTTGGCGGAATACACATTCGCATCGAAATAATAGCAAAAATGTACCATAGTCATTTTCATCTTTTTTGATACTTCTTCCTTAAAAAATTAGGGGCCTCAAAATATGCTCTTTTATATGTTCCATTTATAGTCTGAAATACAAGCAAAAAACAAAAATATTTTGAATTGCTCGAAACAAAAAAAAATTAAAATCTTTGCATATTTTGAGGCTCTTATTTTTTTAAGGAATAAGTATGAAAAAACATTAAAATGACTATGGTACATTTTTGCTATTATTTCGATGAGAATGGAAACCACACCAAATAATTTGGCTGTGTTGTATTATTTGATGTTTCCGCTTTTATTCAACACCTAACTCGTTAATTGATTTACGAAAAATGTGCATGATTTTCAACATTAAATAAAACGCCATGAAATTCCATATTTTCCGACTTTGAGGTCCAATTGCCGCGGAATTTTAAAACCTATAAAAATAAATTGCATCGGAAAAGAAACCGTGCGGTGTTGTAAATGACACAAAGTGAAAATCATATCAACCGGTCTATTGGTTTAGAAATTACAATTGAAAACGTGAAAAAAGTCACGGAAAATCCGAAAAAGTGACACGCCCATTTTTTGCGAAAACGGAAACTAAGTTTTAAAAACGGTTTGCGGATTCGAAATCAGCGCTCCCTAATTACCCTAGAACTGATGTCAAACCCAGAAAAGCCATTTTGCTGTTGATCAGTGTTATTTTTGTTTAAAATTCGACATCAAAGCAAAATAGAAACCAAAATTCAAAAAAAATAAAATCGCTTGAAAATTTACTAAGTCGTTGAATATTTTAAAAATATTAATACAAATATATAAAAATAAAAAATAAAAATATAACAAAAACAAAATATATATAGAACTTAGAAAGATATGTAAACATTTAGAAAGACATAGAAAGATATAAAAAATAAACTCATTATTTTTGTTTGAAATTCAACATCAAAGCAAAATAGAAACCAAAATGCAAAAAAAGAAAATCGCTTGAAAATTTACTAAGTCGTTTAATATTTTAAAAATTTTAATTTAAATATATAAAAATCAAAAATAGAAAAAATATATAAATATATAGAACTTAGTAAGATATCCAAACATTTAGAAACATATAGAAAGATACACAAAAATAAGTCCATTATTTTTGTTGGAAATTCGAGGCTTTACTTAGCATAGTTAGATTAATCCGATTCAAATTGAATATGCATCGTTTTGTTTAATCAATTGTTGTGGTTTTTAAGGTAATTCCCTTATGCCTCGCTTATCCCTCTCTCAACCCTTGTTTCTATTGAATGGGGTCAGTCGAAATTTTTCACAAGCTTCTCTTAATGCAAATGCTTTACCATTAAAAAAAATTCGTTACCATAGACAGAAGCAAGTGGCAATCACTAGACTAGAGGAGAAGGTTTCAAATGCTCAAACCCTCCAAATACAAAAATTTCTGGAGCAAAATACTTATTGTTTCCAATGGAATTGAGTTCAAAAGATGTATACAAACCCCCTTCCACCCTAAAATGAAATCCTGTGTGTGCCACTGTTAGGGTGAATGCATAAGAACCTCTCAACCAAGTTCCTGGAGCTTCTGTCGAGGTCTCTATCGATATGTTAGACCTGGCGTTGTCCTGATGGAACACAATTCCTCTCCTGAAGGCCTAAGCTGTCCGCATCTGTGCGATTGATTTCCTTGGAAGGTATAATTATTGACAGTACAGGTCAGAGTTAACAGTTTGGTCATATGAGGAACAGCTCATAGTAGATGAGATGAGATGAGATGAGACGAGACGAGATGAGATGAGATGAGATGAGATGAGATGAGATGAGATTAGATGAGATGAGATGAGATGAGATGAGATGAGATGAGATGAGATGAGATGAGATGAGATGAGATGAGATGAGATGAGATGAGATGATAGTAGATCCTATCAAACACGCAGCACTTCCTTCCAGCCCGTCAATCCTGGCTTGGCCAACATTTGCGCCAAATAACCGATTTGACGTTGTAAGTGATTCACTTTTCATTACCTTACATCAACGGCTTCAGAAATGGGCCGATGTTGTGGCGATTTAGCAGCGATTTGCAAATGAAAATATGATTCATGAGGTTTTCCTTGTTTTTCTTTTTCTTTTTTATTCAGCTTTACTCAAGTTCTTTCAAGCGATGTTTTGTGCAATCGAAAAAGTGCTTTAATAAGCATCAGAATCGAAGATTTTCATGATCTTTTTGACATTTTCGGAAAAAAATAAATGAAAAATGAAAATGAAATTTTACCATTCAGAGCTTAGTGCATCTTTGATATCAAAACTGTCAAAATGAAAAGGACAGAACCAAAATTCCGCTTGATTGGCTGTTACAGTACCAACGCCATAAACACTATTAACATTTTTAGCAGCCTGGTTCGGGTTTTCATCTCCATCAATGAAAAACCACAAAATGTGTCGCATTATCTTATTCCTTGTGACCATGTTTGACGCTCGCTCAAACAAAACTTAATAGGCCAAATACATAGAAACTGTACTCTTTGTTTAGTCGATCAATACAACTCAATAAATACAAAATAAAAAATAGCACACATATTATTTTTTATTAGAAAAAAAATCATTTCTTTACTACACCCTCGCAAGCGGGTTTTGAACTTTCAAAAACGAATCGAACTAATTTCTTTTTAAATTCAATGTGAAAGTCTTAAATTGCTACATAACCATAACACTGCAACCCACTGTGTACATTATTGAGTCGATAGTCAAAAGCAGCCAAATTGTATTTTGTTTTATTAGTCCTGTTTCGTTTGCTTCTGCACGGCTTTTATTGCTCTTTAACTTTTAAAGTCAATAACAATGAAGCAACTGAATTATACAAAATCGAGCACACACACACAGAGCAAACATAAACCCAGTCATATACAGATGTAAATACAACACCCACACCCACACACACATAAGCACAGGCAAAGCAATATAAAATGAAACAAAAAATGTTAAAGCATGCAAAAAAGAACAACAACAACAACAACATGAAATAAAAACGCAAGAGAGTAGTAAAAGCGTAAAACATGTAGCGGGATTTTTGAGGGCGTAACGCGAAGCATAACTCTGCTCACTTGTGCCGCAGAAGGACACTGGGGCATTATAACATTATCCTTCTGGTTACGTTTCCGCTACGCTGTTACTCCGGCACACACATACAAACATAGAAATGGAAGTGTGAGCGCTAGCAGGCAGCATTAGTTAGTGATTCCGTGCTTCGTTCCACAATGCAAACGAATATAACAACAATTTAATGGCTGTGAGAGCGCTCAACTGAGAGCATCGTACTTTTTACAAGCAGTGAGCTTCTCGAAACAATGAAAGAACAGCTGAGAGGCGCCCACAACGCGAACATCGAAATTGTGAGAGATTGTGAGCGAGAAAGCACGAACATGCTCCGAGGCAAGCAAAATGGCTCCAATATGTGGGCAACAGTGGAAAAACTAAACACCTGCTGGTGCTTAGGCCTCCATCTTCTCCTCCTTTTGACCAGCAAGACCACGTGCTTTCGTATCTCCTTCTCAACCCGAACAGCTGTGAGCGCGCTTAGTTCCGACTCTGGCTCGCTCTCTCGTCTGTGAGCTCTCAATTATTAAATAACTTTTCCCACTAAACGTCCTTGTCGTCACACACTGGCACGGCCTCACTCTCGGCGCAGTGTTGAGTTGTGCTCTCAGTTCATTACAATTCGCCAAAAAAAAGCGCAATAAATTTCACATCACAGTCCGCTCGCTGCCTACTCCTACCAACTCAACATCTGTCGTTGAGCAGCGACCGCACACGCTGACTGCGACTCTTGCAGGTGGCCGACGTTAAAGGTGCGCCGGCAGATCCTGCGACTCCATGTTTTTGTTGTTCATTTTTATTTATTTGCTGTTTGCAACAACCAGCGCCAACCAACATAAATTTATGGTTACAACACACGTATGTGAGTGTGTGTTGAAGTTGTCTACATGTTTCGACCCCCCGCCCCCCATTTGCCTCCCTCCACACTCCCTCACGGCATCCTTCTGCTGCAACATTTCGTTTGTGTATTTCGTTCAAACACGTTTATTCAAAGTTTATTGAGAGTTTGTCAGCTGTGCCACCCCGCCATGACATCATTCCACATCCCATGCAGCCATGATTTACAACTTTTTCTATCGCCTTTCGAATTTCTGTTGCTTTTGCTGGTGTTTTGCTGTCTTTTTCATTTACTTTGCGCCACTCGTCGCGCTGTAATCGGGCGCCGCGTGCTGTGTGCTCATTGTTGTTTTTGTTACGATATGAGATTATTGTTGTTGTGGCAGTTATTTGTTGTGGGCGTTGAGCGGGCGTTCAAGGATAATGGCACACAAAGTAGCAAACAAGCAAACAAACAAACAAACTAACTCAAACACACAACCAAACGCGCCCCTCTTCGCGGGGGGATGGGTGCGAGTTTGGCGCGTACAAATAAGTAAATAGTTGTACTTTATGCTTTCGATGCCAGCAGGATCGGCTCTATGAGTATTGTGTGTGTGTGTGTGTGTGTGCAGGCAGACAGTCGATTGTTGCTGGCTGTCACGAAGTGCAGAAAGACATTTTTCTTTTCATTTTCCTTTGTTCGTTCTCGGCTCTGCTCGCTGTTCGACTTTTGTTTTGTTTTTCTTTGACTGTTGTTTTCTTTTTGGATTATTATTGTTGAATTGTTGTAGTAGTCGTTAAGCTTTGCTATTTTCATTATTTGTGTTGTTGGTGTAGCGTTTTCTTTATTCCTTTTTTCTTTGTGTTCATTGCGCCATATTTACACAAAAGCATCGCTGGAAATGCCATTAGGGATATTTTACGACAAAATTGTGTGCTCTGTGTAAATATAATTGAAATATACCGTAAAGGCGTGCGGCTTGTTGCAGCCAAAGCGTAGCAGTTTTGACTTGGGAAATCTTAAAAAAAAACACTTTTTCATGGGTTGATATTTTTATTATCGTCCTGGAAATCAGTTGACTATCTATTCGAATTTTTATACAAAAAAAAAATTTTTAAGGAAAACTTTTAGCAATTTTGGAACACTTCCTCTTAGTTCCATACAAAGGTTCCCCGCTTTCTTCAAAAATTCTAGGCTTGAAATCAATGTTTGGATTTGATTGAAATGCTGTGGTCGATTGCTTACGTATTGACATACGGAAGAAAACATACAAACTCTTAGAAGTTTATTTATTATTTTATTAATTGTTTTCTTTTTTATGTTGTTTATTTTTTAATAATTTTTAGAATTTATATTATTATCAAAATTTGTGTTTTATTACAAACCTTATTTTGCAAATTTATTTAGAGCGCGCTTGTAATTCTATAATTAAGGGGGTAGTCAGGTAGATTTTTTTCAAAAAATCGAAAATTTTTTTTTTGCAGTTTTGGTATATTTAAACCCTTAGGAATCATGTAGAAACCTTCCTTTACCTCGGATAGTATCCGAAAGCGATTGAAAATGAGATTAGCTGTAAGGGCTCGCGCGCTATAATCGCACACCTGGCGCGTGAAGTAGATGCTATTGAGCTGGCTGACACGATTACGGCCGATCTACTGCACCGATTTGCTTAAACTTTTTTTTTATATTTTCAGAAAAGGTTTGGCTATCGCGTGAACTACTATCATTATTGTCCATTGTTTCTATGTAACAACGTTATGACACAATTATTAACAAAAAACAAGCAAAAAAAGAGGAAAGAACTTTACAATTGCACTAAATGTTTATTTATTAATATTTTTTTACAGTTATAGTTCAAACGAGAGCCATTCATTTGTACTTCAAAATGAAATTTGTTTGGTATGTTTCAGATCATCCAAAATGGAGAAATCGTGTCAGCCAGATTTCAAAATGGCGTCTTCCGGTCGCCCATATCTCCCCCGGATACAAACGAAAATTTATAAAAAAAAAAAAATGTTGTTTAGTTCTCAAAACTATGTGCAATAACATATAAAAAAATTTTTAATGTGGAATAAAAATTTGTATAAAAAAAATACTTAAAAACATAGTCGATTCTACCTGACTACCCCCTTAACCCTTTCGCTATTTTGTTGCCATATGGCAACATGCTACTTTGTGGACGTCTGAACCCTCTGTGGTTCTAAGAATACATTTTTTGTTGGTCCTTAGAATAGTTTGAAGTTTTAGGAAAAATACGATATTAATAAACTGAATATTAAAGTTTAAAGAAGAAAAGTATACACGTTGTTTTAATGGTATATCTTGACATAGTAAAGGAAGAAGAAGCAGAAAACTTTAGATAACTTTTTAATTTGACGTTTTCCTTCAATTTAGATAATTTTTTTTAATTTTGGCTGAAGTAAATGAAGAACTATTCAAATTTTCGTTATGCGTAAAAAGGGTTTAAGTAATAATTACAGCCACAGCGATGTGGTTGCTCTCATAGAAAAACACTCTAAAATACAGGGTCCGAGTAGAAAAATTAAAAAATGTCTTATGGAATGTTGCTAATATTGTATAACCACATAAAAGCCTAAGACGTAAAATTTAAAATTTTAACTTTCCCCAGTAAAAACCTGTAGCGAAAGGGTTAGACTAAGGCATTCCGTAGACTGATTACAAGTTTTTGTGAGTTTAAAAGAAATTATATGTACTGATTGATTTCATTCTATTTAACAAAGTATTGGCGTGTTTTGAAGGAATTTTAGAATTAACAAAACCTTAAAAAAAAAAATGTTTTTCGATCCGCATTCAATTTTTATTTAATCTTCCAGTTTTCAAGCTTTAATTTTAAAATTTTAAAATTTAATTAAAAATATTTTTTAATATATTTTTAATACTTGCTAAACATTTAAATAATTTCATAACTTCGTAACATTTTTCATATTTAAAAATATTTACAAAAAACACTTAGAATTTAAGTCAAACTCAAAATATCTCCACCATTTTACTTAAAATCAATTATTTATCAAGTCAAAAAAAATCTTTTTTAATATATTTTTAATACTTCCTAAACATTTAAATAATTTCATAACTTCACACATTTTTTTTACAGATACTAAAAAATATTTACAAAAAACACTTAGAATTAAAGCCAAACTCTAACTATCCTTAAAATTTTACTTTAAATAAATTATTTATCAAGTCAAAAAAATGTTTTTTAATATATTTTTAATACTTCCTAAACATTTAAATCATTTTATAACCTCGCACATTTTTTTTATACTAAAAAATATTTACAAAAAACACTTAGAATTAAAGTTAAACTCAAAATATCCTTAAAATTTTACTTTAAATAAATTATTTATCAAGTCAAAAAAAATCTTTTTTAATAAATGTTTAATACTTCCTAAACATTTAAATCATTTCATAACTTCGCAAATTTTTTTTTCCCTAAAAAATATTTACAAAACACACTTAGAATTTAAGTCAAACTCAAAATATTCTTAAAATGTTACTTTAAATCAATTATTTATCAAGTCAAAATTTAAATTCCCATAAAAATGTCCACTTAGTCCACGGTACATGTTCTTCCTGTCCTTCTGTCTGTCTGAGTTTGACTGTATGAATGTGTGTAGGTGCGCCGCTTCGCATACAGATACAACAATATCAACAACAAAAAAACATGCTCCAGTTAAATCGTCAGAATTCCTACAACCGACGTTGTGCGCCCGCCGCCTGCCACTTCATCCTTTGTGCCATTCGCCGCAGTTTGCTGCCTTTTTCGTTGCTTGTTCCTACGTTTTATTTTCGGTTTTTTTTCTATGCCGGTGCGCATTTGTTGCCATATTTGTTGTTGTTATTGTTGTTTTTATTGTATTTTGCGCTTTAACATTTCAGCATGGAAAATGGAGCAAACTAACACAACGACACAGAACTACATTTACACGTACCAGCACTCAAACTTGCTCACACGCACACACACACACACACACTTATAAAAACAACGAACGAGTGGGGGAGGAAAAGAATAAAACGACAGAAATTACCGTAACATTTCATCGGAAGCCGTAAGCTGCCAACAAAAACAGCAACAACAGCGCTGCCACAGTGCCGTTTGGAGTATGAGGTGTGTGTGTGTGTGTGGGTGTCTGTTTGTGTGTGGGTGTGTATGCATAGAATCCCACAGCTGAACAGAAAATGTTGCCAAACCGAAATGAAGCGTTGTCATGCAATGCTGTCGCCCAGACCGGCACACGGCGGCATTGGGTAGAGCAAAACAGATTGTGGACTCAGTGCAACGAGAACATGGCGCCTCCGCGGCCCCTCTACCTTCACCTCGTCGCGTTTATCGCTTTGAGTCCGTCGCCCACTCACGCACGGCATGCCGCACGGCGAAAAGTTAAAGTTTGTCTGCTGTCAGCCAGCAGCGTTGCCGGAGGAGGTGTGGGTGCGGTAGGTGCGGGAACCGACGGACGCGGCGACGCAAAGTGAATAGCAGTGGACGGGGTAAAAGCCGTAGCAGCGCCGCAGTTTCACTTGTGGGGATTGTGGGGATTGTGGGTGAGCCGAGTTTTACAAGCTGGCAGCAGTGTGCAGCGGCAATGCGGGGTGTTGCGGGCGAGGGAGAGGCAGAGGACGGCAATGTGTTCCACTCCATTTTGACGTTGCTTGTGCGGCTGTGTGCGTATGAGTGAATATGCCATTGTGTATGAATGTGAGTGTGACAAACGCAGTAAATGAACATTTAAACTGAAATGGCAGTTTTACCATGTTCAATGACAGAGTTGCCACAAGGCATGTACGGGAATTTATTTGGAAAACTTGCCTTAGCTAAGTGAAAAACTAAATTGAATTGGAATTGGTAGGTAGAAGACCAGGAATAGTGGTGATTTGAATGAGTTGTGGTTAGTTTAAGTAAGGAGAGATTTGGTGAATATGGAATGAGTTGAAATCAAATGAGATAAGATGAAATGTGTATAGATAAAACAAAGAAAATAAAATCAGATAAAATGGAAAAAAGAAATGAAGAGGGTAAAGTAAATGAAATAGAAGAGGGAAAAGTGAAATGGTCTTAGTGGAACGTTGTTGTCATTTAAGGTTAGTTTAGGTTCTGTTCTGTTTGAATCTCTCTAGATCGAAGTAAGCTAGTAAGCTGAGAAAAGATAAGGTGTAATGTATTAAAACTATATGAAAGCAGACCATAGTACGGACAAGGTACATAGAGCAGGTAGGTAGGTTAAGAGGCCTCCTCTAGGGCATCACTTAGACCATGGGGCATTACTACCTATTTAATAGGATAGAGTAGTGGTGAAAAAGACGAGGAGGATCAAAAGAAGGTGGGTTCAAATGACACAACGTAACACACGTGTAGATGAGATAAAACAGAAAAAAATACTTAAGTACATACTTTGATTTGGTTTTCAAACATGAGATGACTTCAGATCATACAAGATGGGTTGAATTAAGGTGAGGTCAGGTATGGTTACGGCAGCCGCCGTGGCTCAGTTGGTTAGTGCGTTGGACCGCGAGTCGCAGGCAGCAACCTCAGGTTCAAATACTGCCTGTAATAACACCTAAAAAAATAACGGGAAAACTCGTTTTCTCTTTCGGTGGCTGTCCTCTCAGCTGGAAATGGCAAACCTCTGAGAGTAAAAATTGCCTATGATAAAGCTCCCAACCTGCCGTTCGGAACCGGCATAAAACTGTAGGTCCCTTCAACCCGCGTACAAATTCACACGCACAACACGGGTAGTTGCGGGAAGCTAGGCCTTAGTCTCGCGTAAGCGGGCTGTCGTGCCCGTCAATTAATTAATTAAATTTAATTAAGGTATGGTTAGATGGGATCAGACCAAATTAGATAAGGTGAGGTATGGCGAAATTAGATCAGATGAGTTTAGATGAGTTGAGATAAGATACAAAATTATGATGTGGGATCAGATAAGATTAGTAGAGATGAGATGAGATGAGATGAGATGAGATGAGATGAGATGAGATGAGATGAGATGAGATGAGATGAGATGAGATGAGATGAGATGAGATGAGATGAGATGAGATGAGATGAGATGAGATGAGATGAGATGAGATGAGATGAGATGAGATGAGATGAGATGAGATGAGATGAGATGAGATGAGATGAGATGAGATGAGATGAGATGAGATGAGATGAGATGAGATGAGATGAGATGAGATGAGATGAGATGAGATGAGATGAGATGAGATGAGATGAGATGAGATGAGATGAGATGAGATGAGATGAGATGAGATGAGATGAGATGAGATGAGATGAGATGAGATGAGATGAGATGAGATGAGATGAGATGAGATGAGATGAGATGAGATGAGATGAGATGAGATGAGATGAGATGAGATGAGATGAGATGAGATGAGATGAGATGAGATGAGATGAGATGAGATGAGATGAGATGAGATGAGATGAGATGAGATGAGATGAGATGAGATGAGATGAGATGAGATGAGATGAGATGAGATGAGATGAGATGAGATGAGATGAGATGAGATGAGATGAGATGAGATGAGATGAGATGAGATGAGATGAGATGAGATGAGATGAGATGAGATGAGATGAGATGAGATGAGATGAGATGAGATGAGATGAGATGAGATGAGATGAGATGAGATGAGATGAGATGAGATGAGATGAGATGAGATGAGATGAGATGAGATGAGATGAGATGAGATGAGATGAGATGAGATGAGATGAGATGAGATGAGATGAGATGAGATGAGATGAGATGAGATGAGATGAGATGAGATGAGATGAGATGAGATGAGATGAGATGAGATGAGATGAGATGAGATGAGATGAGATGAGATGAGATGAGATGAGATGAGATGAGATGAGATGAGATGAGATGAGATGAGATGAGATGAGATGAGATGAGATGAGATGAGATGAGATGAGATGAGATGAGATGAGATGAGATGAGATGAGATGAGATGAGATGAGATGAGATGAGATGAGATGAGATGAGATGAGATGAGATGAGATGAGATGAGATGAGATGAGATGAGATGAGATGAGATGAGATGAGATGAGATGAGATGAGATGAGATGAGATGAGATGAGATGAGATGAGATGAGATGAGATGAGATGAGATGAGATGAGATGAGATGAGATAAGATGAAATGAGATGAGATGAGATGAGATGAGATGAGATGAGATGAGATGATATTATACATTAAATGAAATAAGTTAGGTACAATGCGGTACGCTATGGCAAGAAAAAGTAAGGTAAGATATAGTGGGTTATGTAATGTAATGTAATGTAATGCAAAGTTATAAAATTTAATCTAATATAATGTAATGTATTGTAATGTAATGTAATGTAATGTAATGCAAAGTAATGTTATGTAATGCAAAGTTATGTAATGTAATGTAATGTAAAGTAATGTAAAGTAATGTAATCTAATGTAATGTAATGTAAAGTAATGTAATGTAAAGCAATGTAATGTAATGTAATGTAAAGTAATGTAAAGTAATGTAATCTAACGTAATGTAATGTAATGCAATGTATTGTGATGTAAAGTTAAGTACGATAAGGGTAGGGTAGGATTGAGTAAGAGTAAGTAAGTAAGGGGTATTTTGCAATGTGAACTAGTATGATGAGAGGTGTGAAATTAAAGGTACACTGAGGTCTAAGAAAATAATGTATGTGATAATGTAAAGTGCGGCAGATCCGCGCAAGATTATGTAATGTAATGATGCGATGTATGTTGAAATGAGTTAATATGAACTGAAAGATGAGATGATGAGATGAGATGAGATGAGATGCGATAAGATGAGATGATATGCGGTGAGATATAGTGCCATGCGAATAGATGAGATGAGTTTAGATCAGATCAGATCATCAGATCAGGTCAGATCAAATCAAATGAATCACGTATGATAAGTAATATACGGTTCGCTAAGATATGTTAGATATTTAGTATAAGATGCGGAAAGGTTTGGTTGGATATAGTAAAGTATGACGATGTAATGTAATATGGAATAAGATAAAGTTAGATGATGAAATGTGAGGTAAGTTGCGTTAAGGTATGATGGGGAACGGTGGTCAGAGGTAGATAAGATCCTAAAATGTGATGTAATGTAAAGTTATTTGGTATAAGAAACGAAAGGCAAAGTGATATAACAACCGTACAAATCCGCAATTCGAAATGGGTAAGGAAGTTAAGGACAGGATAAGATTAGCAATATGAGTTAAGGGTATATAAAGTAGAGCAAAAAGAGGTAAAGCTAGGCAAGGTTATGTAATGGAATGATATAATGTAAGTTGAGATAAGTTAAAATAAGGTTCGGTGACGTAATGTAAGAAAATGTGTGGTGAAGTTTAAGTTTAGTTTAGTTTAGTTTAGTTTAGTTTAGTTTAGTTTAGAGGTAAGTTTAGTTACATGTGATGTGATATGATGTGATAATATGATGAGAGTTATATGTGATGTGATGTGATGTGATGTGATGTGATGTGATGTGATGTGATGTGATGTGATGTGATGTGATGTGATGTGATGTGATGTGATGTAAGTTAAGATGAGTTAAAGTAAGGTAAGGTAGTTTAAGGTGATGTAAGTTTAAGCAAAATAAAACAAACGAAATAAACGATTTATTATGAGATAAGTCAGTTGTTTTTTTTTAATTTCTTCTCAATATTCTTCCTAACGGCCATTCAGTAATTAACAAAAGTAAATTTTGTCTCTACTATTTTTAATCGAAGTATTCCAGCGATCTGGCAATCCAGTAAGCGAGAGTAATTTAACGTTGGCAATAAAGTTGATTGCAACTGAATTGAGTTTGTTGTTTTCTTATGTGTGTGTGTGTATTTATTGATATCACTTCGATGCACACACACACAGGCACACTGTGATGCGCACACATACATACTTAGTGCCATTAGAACATATGCGCCAGTGTTTATTTCTATCACACACAGGGACATTTTTTATTAAATTTTTTTCTCCACGTTTACGCGTCGATGCAAACACATATTGACACGTTTTCGTGCAAACAGACAGCACACATTGTGCCAATACAATGTCTGTATTGTCACACAGCGACAAATGCACAAACACGTACATGCAGTTTGTGCGCGCGTGTGTGCGTGTGTGTGTGTGTGGGAGGTGTATGTGTGTGGCGATATATCCATTTGACACTTGGCAAGAATATCGGCGTACACAATATAACAATTGTTGTTTTTCGTTTGTGTTGATGTTCAAATTGTGCAACGCTACATGCAAAAACAATACACACTAATGCATACATACATAGATAGACACATGTATACATCTATGCATACATACGCTGCAGAGACTTACAGAGCGGCATACAACGTGTCAACAAAAGTTAAAAGGACCTTTCGTATACTTTTTTGTTTTCTCTTTTCATGTGCACGTCTGTGTGAGTGTTTGTGTGTATGTACACACATATTAATAGACACGAGGCTGGCACGCCGTCAAACGGGCCCAACAGCCCGACGTACGACTGAAAGAACCGACCGTTGGCTGCAGCGCCAAAATGTGTGTGCAAGTTGACAACTTGTGCGACCGTCTGTGCGACAGCGCGACAACACGACGCAGCGCATTTTAACCATTGCAAAGCGTGTCCTCATTCACTTCATAAATTTTCTCAACGCTTTGCGTTGTCGTTGTTGTTTTCGTTTTATATTTTCTTTATTTTTATGTTTTATTCAGTTTGCTTTTGTTTGTTTCTTTGCATTACTTTAGGGAAAATGTTTTATTTTTGTCATGTCATGCAGTGTTGTTGTTGCTGCGGGTGGCAAAAGTTTTCAGCGCCCATGTTGCAACAACTTTGGCGACGTTCATTTGCAACGTTTTGCTGCTAAAAGTGGATGAATGGGTCGAGGTAGGCAGACTGGCAGGCAGGTGGCTGCAGCAGTGGCGTCTTGTCTGAATTATTAATTGTCATTTCAAGTAATAGTCGCTGCCGCGCCGCAGTGTGCTGAAGCGATGCTACGCCTAGCAAGGTGGCACGGGGCGTATGAGTGACATTTAACTCAAAAGTTTCCTCACGTTTTTACTGTCTACTCAAAGCGTTTACAACGCCTTACCGCAACTATTTGCACAATAGACGATTGTGGTCCCACTTGGCGTATGAGTGACTTTTTCTTCGTATTTCACAACCCACGCTGCTGTGTCTGTCCATTTATTCTTAGTCATTGCACTTTTATGTTATCACCTCAAATTGTACATTTCTGCTTCTTTTCCACTTATTCTTTCTGCGCATCTTCTACGCTTTCGCTAGTCGACAAAAGTCGAAAACCGCTCCTGCATTGTGCTCTGTTTTGTAGATAATTCGAGTTTGTTTTTATGGCGTCTCGTGCAGCTGCTGTTGCTAGGATTATTATTATTATTGTTGGTGCCGCAATATGCTGCAACCTTGGCCAATGTGCTGCTGCTGCTGCTGCTGCCGTTGTTGCTAATAAAATTGTTGCTTAATTCATTTTGGGAAATTCTAAATATTTGGTTTGATGTTTGGCAACCTTGGCAACATGCTAACTTCTAAACTTAATTGCATTTAACTGTAATTAAATTGGATTTATTTTCAAACAAGTATCAACGAACAAAACATGTTCGGCTTCAAGTTTTTGTGCGTTGAGTTGAAATTATTTTAGACAGTTTAAAACTAAATCATTTGTGTACTTAAATATCTTTAATGTTTAGTTTAAATTATTGACTTGCTCCAAGTAGGGAGTGAACTTTAATTGCAGTTACTTTTTCAATGCACGGTGTTGATGTTATTGTTAAAAACAAGCAACGCTTGTCAGCGTTTTGGATCCATCAGCACTCGTTCAATTTGTAGCTGGAAAGTTGTACTACATGAAGTAACAGCACACGTATAGATACATGCAGCTGCCGCTGTTGTTGTTGTTGTTGTAGTTGCTGTTGTGCTGTTTCTAGTAATAATGATGAAGCATAGCCACGACGCGTGCTGAACTCTTCGAGTAAAACCTCTTTAGTTGGCTGAAAAAATGTTATGAAGAAATTAACTTTAATTGCATTAAAAAGATTCAGTTAGCGTTGATTGTGATCTACTCGTTGCCTGTTTTCCTAGGTAGACACTAATTTTAATATCCATTCAATGTGAAGCTTTAGCTTCCTAAGTATTGATAGAAACACCAATGTGCTAGCTCACTACTCGAACTTTTAGTCCCACGTATATATTTTTCGCTGGCATAAACCACCTCAGTAGATAGTCCGCTTTGGCATAAATTGCACCAGGTTTTGGTTTAAGTACAAAGAAAGATAGATATTGGATGGATATATCATGATATTCAAAGCTACTACGACTCTATTTAGAGGTATTGCTTTTCGGTTCCTATATTACAAGCTAAGATACCATACCCATCCATATACCCAATATCTACCCAACACCCAATACTCAATACTAAATTCCCAATACTCAAAAATCAATTCCCAAAACCCAATACCCACTACCAACTACCCAATACTCAATACCTAATACCCAATTCCCAATAATCAATACCCAATACTCAATTCCCAATACCCAATTCTTAATACCCAATACTAACTACCAGATACCCATTACCCAATACCTAATTCCGAATCATCAATTCCGAATACTCAATTCCCAATTCCCAATACCTAATACGCAATACCCAATTCGCAATAATCAATAATCAATTCCCAATACCCAATATCCAATACGCAATACCCAATACCTACTCAACACCCCATATCCCATACGTAATACCCAATACCTACTACCTAATACCCAATACTCACTTCCCAACAATCAATACCCAATACTCAATTCCCAACACCCAATACTCAATTCCAAGTAATCAATACCCAGTACTCAATTCCCAATACCTAATTCCCAATAATCAATACCCAATTCCCAATACCCAATTCCCAATACTCAATACCCAATACTCAATTCCCAATACCCAATCTCCAATATCCAATACGCAATACCCAATACTCAGTTCCCAATACCCAATTCCCAATACTGAATACCCAATACTCAATATCCAATACGCGATACCCAATACTCAGTTCCCAATACCCGATTCCCAATAGTCAATACCCAATACCCAACGTCCAATACCAAATACCTAATACCTACCCATTACCCACTACCCAATACCCAATTCCCAATAATCAATACCCAATACTTATACCCAATACCTAATACTCAATACCCAATATCCAATACCCAATATCGAATACGCAATAACCAATACCCAATATCGAATATCCAATACCCAATACCCAATACCCAATACCCAATACCTAATACCCATACCCAATGACACTTACGGTTTCTTGGTAGATGTTCCTATTTTTACTCAGCTTTTTAACTACTTGGTTCAAACCCATTACGCATATATCCTTCTACATCTACAATATCTCTATATACCTACCTAATCTATATATATAACATCATACGTCTATCTCAACGTGGGTTCTACATTGTTTCTTTGTACAGTCGTTTCGATCTCGAACCCTCTTCCAGAACCACCACACTCTTTCAAACCACTTCCGTTAATCGCAACATGCCTTTCGATAAAAGTATAAAAGTTTCCAATATAAACTCGAAAAATAATTCTTTCAACCTTACTAACCTCAGATTTAAGCATGAAAATGTCTCTCTTAACTTTTTCATCATAATAAAATCCTTTTTGTTTCTCCACTCAACTCCCTCTTTATATGGTATGAGTACATCCTTCGGTTTTTTCTTTAGGCAGCTTGTCATTATTAACGAAAATTCCTTTACACGCACACTCCTTCGATCCCCTGACATGCCTCCTCCAACCTACGAATATTTCTCCGCTTGTCTCTACATATTGTCCCCGTTCCCCCCAATGGCTGCTTAACACCGCAACATTCTTAATTAAGTGTATTTAATATTTTCATCTTGTCTGCAGCTGAGGTGTGCACCCACACTCACTTCGTATTATACTTCCTCAGCCACTCCTCAGTACGCCCAAATGTTACGCTCCTGAACTCACATCGCCACAACGCAAACCAACAACTTTTCGCAATGTGCCGCTCTGCGTCGCATAAACTGCCGAACACCATCAACCAAAGCAACAAAAACATTCTACCAAAAGTAATAATGAAAACAATAACAACAACAATAACAATGCCAGCATAACTACAACGTCGCATCCTGTCGCTGTGTTGTTTTGCTATTATTGTCGCCATTGCTGCCTGCAACAATTTACCGTTATACCGCTCTCCTTGCTGTGCTTTGTTCTTTATATATGTATATAAATATATGTATATGTATATGTATATATTTATATATATATATATATATATATGTATTTTTTATGCGCACCTTTTACGGCGCTTTTTTAAGTCGTTTCACGTAAAAGACAACAAACACGGCGCCAACAATAAAAGCAACAACATTATCAACACCAACAACTGTCGCACTGGCATGAGTAACAATAACAACAGCAACACTTATGTTGCCATTGTGCGATGCGACTCCAGGACCTTTTCAACTCATACTCAACAACGCATTGCCTTCAGCATCTTCGAGTTGTTCCTTCCTTCTTCTTCTTCTTCTCCACCCCAACTGAAAAACTTTTATGTAGTTACACATTGTGCGCTGTCACTTTTGGTGTTGGTTTTAACTTGTTTGCTGTTGCCTGTGCTGTTCTTGTTGTCGTTGTTGTTACACATTTCACACGTGTTGTTGTTGTTGACTTTGTTGCCGACATTGCTGTTGCTTTTATTATTATGTATTTATAACAGCCGTTTTATATAATTATTAATGTTGTTGCTTTCATTATTATTGCCAACAACATTGTCATTGCGCCGCTGTTGTTGCCGACATTGTTGTTGTTGTTGCTGTCATTTATATTGTCGCTGTCAGCGTTGTGCCGTGTCAGCGCTGCTACTGTTGTCGTTGCTTCTATTAGTGCCGCTGTAGTTAGTGTTGTTGTGCTTGCGCTTTGAAGCTTCAAGCCCATTCTGACACCCACTCGGTGCACTCGGCTTCTCAAATCGTCCACTCATTCTTCGCCAACACACAGCACCATCTGCTCTCTTGCTGCTATTTTCAGCATTTCTTGTTGTTTTATTTGCATTGTTGTTGTCACTTAAGTAATAATTTGCTTGCGCCAACAGCAGCACCAGCACCACCACCCCTCACTCTCCAACTGTTCTCATGCCCGCCCATCATTTCTTCTCTTCTCACTCCAGCTCTTTGCTCCACTTCACCGCCACTCCAACAAACCTCCACCAGTCGGAAATGTTGTCATGTGCTTTGCATCCGCATTTCGCGCTACTCCAAACGTCGACAATTTCATGGCGCATACAACAAGAACAACAACCATACAGCAACAACAATGGCGCACATTTAGACAATTTTTGCATAAATATTGTAATTTGGTTAAAGGGCGACAGGCGACAACGTGGCAGCATCTCACAAACTTTTAGGTTAGGTATACATTTTTGATGTGCAGCAGCCTCTTCATTTAGGCAGCCATTTTGTGTGCTGATGCTGTTTTTATTCAACATTTTTTTTTGTTATTCTTGCCTATTTGCCATGTTGCGGAGCGCGCGCGTAACGTGGCAAAAGGGATTTCGGTGGCAAATTCATGAGGCAATTAAATTTTATGTGCGCATAATTTCAAATGAAATTTCGAAGCATATACTTGCGCGCATAAACCTTCTTTTGCGCATGGGCACGTAGCAATTTGGCAATATGTGGCATTATTTGCAGCAACAAAAAACATGCAAAACGTGCAGGTGAAAGCATATTAGAAAAAACAACAACAACAGTTGATTGCAAAAATATGATTAACGGCAGCGCGTACAAAAAAGCGTTTATTTGAAAACAAAAAACAACAACAAAACATTAAATGAACATTACAAAAAACTTTGTGGAATATTTTCAGTTAATGAATTTGCACGAAATTTATGCGAGGAAAGAAAAACAAACGAGATGAAATGTATAAAAGGTCTATGGAAAGAAGCAAAGGGAGGTAGGTAGGAGTCAGTGGCAGATCCAGGGGGGGTTGGGGGTTGAACCCCCTCCTCCCCGAAATATAGGATCGACTTTAAAACTACATACAAATTATAAATATTAAAGAATTACTTTTTGAAACCCCCCACGAAATCTTTTTCTGAATCCGCTCATTTCATAGTGGTACCACAAACAGTCGATCATAGGACATCTCACTAATTGAAGCAGCCAAAAGGATGCAAAAGGTCTATGGAAACGTTGCTGACTTGTTGCTGGAAAAGATTTTCTATCCAGCTCTGAATGAAACTTCTTTCAAACTTCTTTGCTGTAAGACACGTAATCCGATTATTGTTAGGTGTGGACCCAAAGCATGGCTAATAAGTAGGACTGCATATTCTTGACTGGAAGGAATATATTACATCGAGAAAATATTACAACGAATTTTCGATCCTCTTTTTGAGAACTGTTAATGGATATAGTCTGGAAAATGATTGGGACGGACATAAAATTATGGGTCTTCTTACTGAAAACTGTGAATGAAGACAGAAATTCAACCAAGAATTATACAATTTATATAAAGACGTGGGATATAGTCTGGAAAATGGTGGGGATGGACATTGGATTAATGGTCCTCTTTGGGAAAACAGTGAATGGAGATGGAAATTCCACTAATTTATAAAAAGACGTGAAAGATAGTCCGAAATATGATTGGGAGGGGCATACAATTATGGGTCTTCTTACTGAAAACTGTGAATCAAAACAGAAATTCAACCAAGAAATATACAATTTATATAAAGACATGGAATATAGTCTGGGAAATGATTGGGATGGACATCAAATTAATGGTCCTCTTTGGGAAAACAGTGAATGGAGACGGAAATTCAACCAAGAATCATATAATTTATATAAAGACATGGGATATAATCTGGAAAATGATTCGAATGGACATCGAATTATTGGTCCTTTTTTGGGAAAACAGTGAATGGAGATGGAAATTCAACTCATTTATAAAAAGACGTGAAAGATAGTCCGAAATATGATTGGGAGGGACATAAAATTATGGGTCTGCTTACTAAAAACAGTGAAACACGAAAGAAATCCAACTTAGAACTATACAATTTATATAAAGACGTGGACGTAGTCCAGAAAATGATCGGGACGGACATCGAATTATCGGTCCTCTTAGTGAAAACTGTATATAAAGGCGGAGATTCAACCAAGAATAATGCAATTTATATAAAGACGTTTATAAAAGATTGGGCCGTACTCAGATTTATCGATCCTCTTTGTGAAAACTGTGAATGAAGGCGGAAAAAACATTATATAAAGACGTGGAATATAACTAGTCCCGAAAATTACTGGGACGGACATAGAATTATCAGTCCCCTTAGTAAGAGCCGTGAATGAAGGCAGCAGTGGCACACACAGGATTTTATTTTCGGAGGGATTTGCAAACAACTTTTGAGCCCAATACCATTTGAAATTATATTTTTCATTAGCAATTTTTTTTTGAGGGTTTTAAAGCCCCAAAATCCCCTTTGTGTGCGACACTGGAAGGCAAAGATTAAATCTTTCAACTGAATTATACAATTTACATAATGACTTGGACTCAATCCGGAGTATGCATTGGTCCCCTTCAGCCTGTGGAAATAACACCGCAACTAAACGGAACTTCGAATCACAGGATCACGCTCAGGATCGCAAAGAAATGGCAAACCGAACTTTCGCTTTTAAAGACCAGGCAACCACTAAAACCAGATTGTTTGATTTCACAAACTCGAAGTATATCGTTCAGGAGCGTACAAATTTTAAGGTTAGCATGGTTCAGGCGTTGATTCAGAACCGTTTGGAAGTCGTTTAAGAAGAGGAAGCATGCTAATGGTATATGATTTTTTGTACGTGTAATACTGTCTGGAACTTTGGCAAAAGAATTGATTTTTGGAAATTATTGAAACTCCAAGTCTTGCTGCAGGCTTGATGTTTGGCAATAAAAGACAAAAGATTTAGGAGAAGTACTCTCCATCGAACACTTTCCCTACAAAACCTATCTGCAGGCTTTAAGACGTAGCTACATGAACTCGTTTTCAAGCCAAATAATGTATGATGAATTAGACCCTAACATGATAGTTCAGAATCATTTAGGACTGAAGCAGATCTTTCCGTAAAATAAAAATACGCTCATAATTTATATGAAACTTTAAAGATCTGTGAAATTGTACATATTTAAAGAAGAAGAAAGGAAGGTAAGCTGACACTTTATATAACCTATATGAAACCTAAAACTGCCGTATTTTTTATATAAAGTCGCAGCTAACCTTTCTTCCTTCTTTTTTATATCAAAAAGACGGCATTACCTGCTGAGTGGAAGATTGTCCAACAGTACTTTCATATATAACACTGTGCGACAGCATTTTTCACACCGGGGAAAATTCATATGTGCGTGAAACTACATGAAACTTCAAAATTTTGAAGGGTGATAAAAAATAAAAAATATAAAAAATATATTCGTTAAAATATGGCGATATGTGTATCAAATGAAAGAGGAAAGGCTCACAAATTTAAATAAAATTAATTTGTTATCTATTTGTAAAAAAAGGGTATGAAAAAGATCCTTTGAAAATTTTAATCCTTTATATCCTTGAAAATTTACATCGAATTTTCTTGAAAATTAAGTATGTTAAACCCCAAAATCTCCTTGATCACGTGTCAAAATTTCATTATTCTAATTTTATTTTTTCGAAAGTTTTAAAAAAAAAAGGCGGAAGCTGCAATTCCAATGAAGTACAAAAATTTAAATTTATTTGAGTATCAGTATTTTAAATAATAAAAAGATCCAAAATCAATGAAGCGAGAATAATGAAATTTTGACACGTGATCAGGGAGATTTGGGAATTTAACATACTTACTTTTCAAGAAAATTTTATACAAATTTTCAAGGATATAAAGGATTAAAATTTTCAGAGGACCTTTTTCATATCATTTTTTTACAAATAGATGAAAATAAATTGTATTTCAATTCTTCAGCATTTCCTCTTTCATTTTATATAAATATTTTTTTTATTTTTGATCCCCTTCAAAATTTTGAAGCTCTTTTAAAAGGACAAAGGATCTAAAAATGATAAATTGAGTACGCAGTATTACTATGTTTGGTCTCTAGTTTCACGCCCATATGGATTTTTCCCGTGTGAAATTTTTTTTTTAATTTTTGTCGCACGGTGTAATCTATGGAATTTTTTCAAGAGAGACTCTCGAAATGTTATAGCAGCCATAATAGCAACATTTGCCAAATTGATTGCCATTTGTTAAGTATTGTACGGCAAATCATCATCGAAAGTTATAGCTTTGAACAACGTATGCAAATCGTCCAATTTTACTATTAAAATCCTCATATTTGAATGAGTGGATATGCAAATAAGCAATATTGCTGCTCCATGCATAAAACTTCAGGTGTTAAGTAGATCACACAAACAACTCTATCAGTGCGAGCGCTCTACACGTTGTATTTCGTATGGTTTCAACAACTCGAAGAAAACATTCCAATCATTTGTTATGCCAAGGCTGGATCAGTCCAAGTTAGTCTCCACTAAAACAAAACTAACGCATTCAACTGAACTAACTGAATCTGTCCACTTAACGAAGCTATGAAGTATTATGGCTCATTATTTTGGAATGAATATATTTATTTAATAAATTCGCCAAACATTTTCAAAAGCACACCGGCAGTGGTTTTTGTAGACATTGCAAAGTCAAACAAAAGGTTAAATTTTAGTGTTTTCAATCGAATTGCTGTTTTACTAGAAATTCCAGTTTTATTATATTGAAACAACTAAATAAATTGTTTATGGTGCATTAAGTGCGTTGGGCTAAACTTCGCATTGGATTTATCGAAAATCATTAATCAGTTTTACGAAACGGAAGCACCAACTTACGACACTTTGCTGTCGGCTGCATTGTCTAATTGAATGAATGATTGATGGGCTTGAATGCTTGATGTCGTTGTGTATCATTGCGTATTTGTTTATTGCTTAGCAATTGTGTTCATTGATTGATTGATATTGATTTATTGATGGCGCTGAGCACTTGTGATTTATCGAGACCTTTGCCAACTGCTCAAGCAGTCAAAATGACCGGTTCGCATTGATTTGAGCTAAACTTGAGTGCTGCGCATTATGTGTAAACTATATTACTAAAGTTTAATAACATCGAGCACTAGCAGTGGCCAATACGTCATAGTTTGTTGGCTGACAATTAACTTGACCCACTAACACTGGTCAAACAGGCCTCAAATTCAGCCAACGCCATCTCAAACCGATTTGACGTAACGTTGCGTTATTTCGGTAATGCGTTGTTACTTTTATTATAAACCAACTAATAACAATAACACTTTCATTAGAGTGGCCTTCCGCACACACTGTCTGTCAGTCCTATCGCTTCGACTCGCAGGTCATGCTGCCAACACGGTTTCGCTGGCTTCTGTTTATTTTCTGCTGCGCTCTAAGGACATCGCTGCCAGCCCGTCAGCGCGGCCAAATGCCAGTTGCCAGTTGGCAGCGGATGTTGCTCCGAATTTGTGGGTCGAGGCCAACGGCGGCGTTGACATTGTTCGCATTGAGCGCTGCATTGTTGTTGGTGTGGTTGACTATGCGACAAGGTGAAAACGCCCAGAAATGTGCGCAATGGCGTGCAATGTGGCCGCTGTGGGGGAATGAAATGAGGGTTTGCTTGTCAGGGTAGAAGGGCACACAGAACGCTAAGAATGCGTAAAAAGGTATGAAATTGAAGGTGACAGCTTTAAGTAACACACACACGTACACAATCGTAATTGTTTGCTATAAAAAATAAATAAAATGTTTGTTATGAAAATATAATTAGACTTGAACTAATTTCAAGCAAAATAAATAATACAAAAAACAAAAATTAGATGTTTATTTGACTTGATTATTTTCCTTAACTTGAAATTTATATTGTAGAGACAAAGTTGTTCAATACGATTACATTAAATAGAACTGATGTTTTGCTGAGTGAAAGTGACTGCTTCGAGGACAGCTCATAGAGGCAATAGGCGCTCATTGAGGTAGCACAGAAATTCGAACTCAAGTCCCTTTGCTCATAAAACCAGTTAGAGATAACAACTATTTTTTATTTTTTTTCTTATTAGTCAACAAATAACAGCTTTTTTTATTTTTATTTTAGTTGTTGTGATAACAATTAATGCTGATTTTTTATCATTAAAATTTAGTCAGTGACTTTAACTTATAAAAGTCATCAATAAAAATCATTCAGTGATTTTTATTTATAAAAGTCATCAATAAAAATCAGTCAGTGACTTTTATTTTTTAAGTCATGATTCAGTGACTTTTATTTTTTAAGTTATCAATAAAAATCATTCACTGACTTTTACTTATAAAGGTCATCAATAAAAATCATTCAGTGACTTTTATTTATAACTAAATGTCATCAATGAAAATTACTAAGTGACTTTTATTTTTTGAATCATCAATAAAAATCATTCAGTGACTTTTATTATAAAAGTCATCAATGAAAATCATTCAGTGATTTTTATTTATAAAAGGCATCAATAAAAATTAGTCAGTGACTTTTATTTTTTAAGTCATCAGTAAAACTTAGTCAATTTCTTTTCTTTTTTAAGTCATCAATAAAAATTAGTCAGTGACTTTTATTTTTTAAGTCATCAATAAAAATCATTCAGTGACTTTATTATAAAAGTCATCAATGAAAATTAGTCAGAGACTTTTATTTAAAAAATTCATCAATAATCAGTGACTTTTATTTATAAAAGTCACTGAACACTTAAATTTATAATTTATAAAAGTCATCAATAAAAATCAGTCAGTGACTTTTCTTTTTTAAGTCATCAACACAAATCATTCAGTGACTTTTATTTTTTAAGTCAGCAATAAAAATCATTCAGCGACTTTATTATAAAAGGCATCAATGAAAATTAGTCAGTGACTTTTATTTTTAAAGTCATCAATAAAAATCAATCAGTGACTTTTATTTATGAAGGTCATCAATTAAAATCAGGCATTGACTTTTATTTTTTAAGTCATCAGTAAAAATTAGTCAGCTACTTTTATTTTTTAAGTCATCAATAAAAATTAATCAGTGACTTTTATTTTTTATTATAAAAGTCATCAATGACAATTAGTCAGTGACTTTTATTTATAAAAGCCATCAATGAAAATTGGTCGGTGACTTTTATTTTTTAAGTCATCAATAAAAATCTTTCAGTGACTTTATTATAAAAGTCATCAATGACAATTAGTCAGTGACTTTTATTTTTTAAGTCATCAACAAAAATCATTTAGTGACTTTTAGTAATAAAAGTCACTAAACCCTTTAACAATTTAAAATTTATAAAAGTCATCAATAAAAATCAGTCAGTGACTTTTATTTTTTAAGTCGCAATAAAAACCATTTCAGTCAAAATTTATATAAATACGCAATATGCAATTTTTTGTAATTTTTCGTTTTTATCACAATGAATTTCAACGAACTAGTATAACCAGAAGTTGAATCTTGAATTATTTCCTACTTCAAACATTGACAAACTCTCGTCTTTATGACCAAAATTATGTCAAAATTTAAAAACTTAATTTAAAAATCAAAACTCTATTTTTCCTTTTTAAATATAAATATTTTTTAAAACTATATTTATAAATATTGTTAATAAATAAATAAATTGTTAAATATTATTCTATTTTGTGTTCAGCATCATCAATCACTAAACATATCTAAATTAAAATTCGATATAATAAATCAAATCAAACAGCGCTTCGCTCACTTCAACTATAAATAAACGCCACATAGAAGCCATTCGCATTTAAGCTTTCTCCTTTAACATTTCCTCTTTAGAATCCCACCATTGACAACAACTGCAACTAGCAGCAGCAATGGCGCCCACACACCACCGACAGTGCTAATCCACACCCACGCCGCCAGCTGGCGGCTTGCGCGCACCTCATACTGCTGTCTGTCCATCAGCTGTCACATATCCTCTTCGACTTGTTGCTATATATTATATATATATATTAATGTAAGTATATATGTAGGCAGTGAAAACAACCAAACAATTTCATGCGCCCGACCCCTGCCAGCGTCGACTGCCTGCAGCCGCAGCTTTCGTCAGCAGCCACCAACAACAATAACAACAACCAACCAATGCCATAATCTAAACAATTCAATAAAAGTTTATTCTGCCATTATTATCCTTTTCATTGCCCAACTGACGTAAAGCGCCGCACGCCCCTTAACCCACGCACCGTCTCAGCCGTCAGTGTTTTCATTCGTCTTCGGTTAACGGCCAATGACGTCACCGCGTCTACGCACACATATCAAATGCTCGCACGCCCAGCCCCCAGCAATTGTCAAATGCTACCGCTCAGACGTTCAGCTACACGCTGTGCGCCTGCAGGAATGCGCCAGCAGTGAACTTTAGCATTTACGCAACCGTCACCCGCCATTTGCAGTGTTCGCCACATCAGGCGAGCTTGAAAAAGCCAAACAAATGACAGTCGACCACATAACGTTAAAGTTATGTGTATGTGTGTGTGAGTGTGTAGGTGTCAATCGAATGACTTTGGCGCATTTCTAGCTTTTCTTCTTCATATTTAATGTTTGTTATTTTGCTGCCGCTGCCGCTGTTGCTGTTGTTGTTATTATTGTTGTCATGTTGGTAATTGCCGTCCAAGCACCTCTTCGGTATTTATGGTTGGAGAGTGGAGTTGTATTTTGCTTTTCGCATAATTAATAAGAAAAAGTTAAAAGGAATTGCTGCACGTTGACGCAGCCAGCAGCGCCAATGGCATTTGGATTTGTGGCGCTTGGTTGGGAGAAGATAGAGAAAAACATCTGGAAATGAGAGTATGAACCGTTGTGGGAATATCGATTGATTTTTGTGACATTAAAGCTTCAGTGTTGTGAGAACCATTGCAGTAGTAAAACTAAAATGAGAAAGAAGCAAATAGATCAAGTTAGTAAGTAGAATTGATAGAGGCAAGTTTACAGATATTGGGCTAGAAAGAGAGAGAAGGCTGCTAAGTAAAAAGGAAAGTTCCGAAAATTTTAGAAAAACTTATACAGTTTTTCGCTAGAACCACTTTGCGATCGTTTATACGAACTGCATTCTACAAATGACATTAAGAATGTTTTAGTATGTTTCGGCAGGAGGATCACAATTTATGTTTTAATTTATTATGTTTAATTTATTTAATAATTTATTTTATTTTATATTATTTTATTTTATTTTATTTTATTTTGTTTTATTCCATTTTATGTTATTTAATTTTATTTTACTTTATTTGATTTTATTTTGGTTTATTTAATTTTATGTTATTATATTTTTATTTTAATTTGTTTTATTTAATTTTATGTTATTTTAATTTTATTTCACTTTATTTTATTTTATCTTACCTTATTTTATTTTTTTTATTTTATTTTAATTTATTTTATTTTATTTTATTTTTTTTCATTTTATTTTATTTTATTTTGATTTTATTTTATTTTATTATATTTTATTATATTTTATTTTATTTTATTTTAGTTTATTTTATTTTATTTGATCTTATCTTATTTTATTTTTTTTATTTCATTTTATTTTCTTTTATTTTAATTTTATTTTATTTTATTATATTTTATTATATTTTATTTTATTTTATTTTATTTTGTTTTATTTTATTTTATCTTATCTTATTTTATTTTTTTATTTAACTTAATTTTATTTTATTTTTTTCATCTTATTTTATTTTCTATATAAAACAAATTTTATTTTATTTTATTTTACTTTATTTTATTTTATGTTATTTTATTGTATTTTATTTTTTTTTTATTTTATTTTATATTATTTTATTTCATTTTATTTTATTTTAATTTATTCGATACTATTTTATGTAATTTTATGTTGTTTTATTTTATTTTTTATTTTATTTTATTTTTATTTTATTTTATTTTTTATTTAATTTAATTTTTTTTATTTTATTTTATTTTATGTTATCTTACCTTTTATCTTATCTTATCTTATTTTATTTTATTTTTTTTATTTTATTTTATTTTGTTTTAAATTTTTTTATTTTATTTTATTTTATTTTATTTAATTTTATTTTATTTTATTTTATCTTATTTTATTTTATTTTATTTTATTTTATTTTATTTTATTTTATTTTATTTTATTTTTTATTATTTTTTATTATAAGATAAGATATTTTATTTTTTTATTTAATTTAATTTTATTGTATTTTTTTCATTTTATTTTATTTTCTTTTATTTTATTTTATTCGATACTATTTTATGTAATTTTATGTTGTTTTATTTTATTTAATTTTTATTTTATTTTATTTTATTTTATTTTATTTTATTTTATTTTATTTTATTTTATTTCACTTTATTTTATTTTATTTTATTTTATCTTATCTGACCTTTTATCTTATCTTATTTTATTTTATTTTATTTTTTTATTTTATTTTATTTTATTTTATTTTTTTCATTTTATTTTATTTTATTATATTTTATTTTATTGTATTTTATTTTTGTTTATTATTATTCTCTTCTATTCTATTCTATTTTATTCTATTCTATTCTATTCTATTCTATTCTATTCTATTCTATTCTATTCTATTCTATTCTATTCTATTCTATTCTATTCTATTCTATTCTATTCTATTCTATTCTATTCTATTCTATTCTATTCTATTCTATTCTATTCTATTCTATTCTATTCTATTCTTTTCTATTCTATTCTATTCTATTCTATTCTATTCTATTCTATTCTATTCTATTCTATTCTATTCTATTCTATTCTATTCTATTCTTTTCTATTATTTTCTATTCTATTCTATTCTCTTCCATTCCAGAGGTAAGAGTTGAGTAAGACAAATGTCTGGCAAAACAGCCAACGACTAGCAAGGCCCGTTGTGATACCTGATATAACGAAAAAACTTACTCTTCTACGCTTTCTACTGAAGGTCATTCAGCCAGCCAGATAGCTGGACAAACTTTAGCTGATTCCTTTATCTGAATTGATGCAAATGTTGAAAAATGGGACACGAAAGTGTTTTTTCTAATTTTTTGGAACAAAGCCGGACAAAGGCAGAGCTTGTCTATGACTTCTTATGATAGAAGTCCCAAAAGCAATAAGCATCGTGTGTCAGTGATGTCGTCTACACATCGATAACAAGTCTCTGGTACGATGGAGAAAAGTCCAGGGCCAAGCTATTTGGCTATTTTGCAGATATCTGCCATTTTCTCTCCCTATCTCTCTTTCCTTTTCGCAGAAATTTAAGCATGTCATTATTTTGCAAGTGCAATGTGGACTTCCTGCGAAGTAAGTGGATGGATGCCCTACGAAATGACTTGTCTTAGTAAAGAGAACAAAAATTATTATTATTACTATTACATATTTCCACTCGCAATTCAATTCATTCTACTGGTTTTGACTACTTTTTAATAAACACAAAAATGTGTATCCATCAAATGCAATGCTTCCCACTAGTTGCTCAGTCAGTTGTTAGTTTTTAACGTGACATAACTTAATGATTCCAACAAATCTCGTATTACTTGCATTTGTTTTGTTGTGTTTGCAAAACTAACATTTTATGTTGCCCTTCAGGCCACACAGCACAGCGATGTGTTTGTGTGTGTGTGGGTCCTTCGCTCTTCGCCCAGCTGTCGCACAAATCGCATCGGATCATCGCTTACATTTTTACTGCAGCAAAAATGGCTGGGAAAATGTTTTCTTGCAAAATGCTAACATTTTGCTGCAGTAACCTGTGCTGCCACTAGTTGGGCAGGGATGGAGGCGCAGCTGACGGTGATGCGGTAACTGAAGCTATCTGCGAATGCGCAAAGTGTGGCTGCCATCGAACTCATACTGCCATTTCGGTTAGAAGGAATTTTGCATTTCTGGTCGCTGCTCGCACACGGATTGTGTGTGAGAACGAGGCGCAAATAGGGCGACCAGGTTGCCGCGAAGGTGGCGGCGGCCGTTGCCGGCACTCGAGTTCACAAACAGGTTCACAATGTGGCTCGCAGCCCAACGCCGCCAACAAACCGCACACACACGCCGCGTTGTACTTTATTAGTTGAATAAACGTCACAAAGACGTTTGAACGTGTTCACAATTAAAATACAGGGTGCTCAAGGGAGGAGATGGCATGTAGAGAGTTTCATAAAGATAATCCATTACTCTGCTTTTATATGCGATACGTGTAGGGTGTTACAAAATTAAATAAGTGTAGACATTCTATTGATATTCTTACTGCATTTACAAGGTGCACTAAATATTTCATTTTTATTTTTAATATTATTTGTTGTATTTTTATGCGTTTGATAATTTTTTCGTTTATTTTTTTATTATTTTCTTATTTTTTGATAGTACTTTATTCATATTTTTGCTGCATTTCAAAGGTGCATTATTTATTTTATTTTTAGTTTTAATATTATTTGTTGTATTTTTTAAAAGTTTGATAATTTTTTAGTTTATTTTTTTTATTATTTTCTTATTTTTGATAGTACTTTATTAATATTTTTACTGCATTTCAAAGGTGCATTATTTATTTTATATTTATTTCTGATATTGTTTGTTGTATTTTTATGTGTAATAATTTTTTTTATTTTTTATTATTTTCTTATTTTTTAATAGTAATTTTTTGCTATTTTTACTGCATTTACAAGGTGCACTTTTCATTTAATTTTTTATTTTTAATATTATTTGTTGTATTTTTTGTATGTTTGATAATTTTTTGTTTTAATTTTTTATTATTTGCTTAGTTTCTAATAGTATTATATATTTTCATATTTCTTGATAGTACTTTATTGATATTTTTACTGCATTTACAAGGTGCATTATTTATTTTATTTATATTTGTAATATTATTTGTTGTTTTTTTATATGTCTGATAATTTTTTATTTTATTTACTTATTATTTTCTCAATTATTGATAATACTTTATTGATATTTTTATTGCATTTACAAGGTGCATTATTATTTTTTTATTTTTAAATTTTTTTGTTTTATATGTTTAATAATTTTTTATTTTAATTTTTTATTATTTTTCAATAGCACTTTATTTTATATTTTTAGTTTTTGTTTCTTTGTAAATTAAATCTAAGTTTTATAAAAGTTTTGTACAGCAATTTTTGTATAGTATTTTTTTTTAAATTACGACATCTTCTAATAAATAAGTATGTTTTAAATGGAGAAAATTGTTTCATAAAATTGCATATGAAAATAAATAAAAAGTAAACTAAATTCACTGCAGCACCCTGTATGTCTCATAAGCAATAATAAACTTGAGGAATTTTTATAAACTGTCGAAATAAAAGAATCAAAACGGCAGCACGGCACACACATTCACACATATTGTACAATCTCAAGTACTGACAGAGTGCAGAGTGCGGAAGAGAGCGACCGGCGCGCAAAAGGAAGTTGGCGAGGGGGAGGAAAGACGTCGACTGCATTGAAGGCAAATTTCTGCTGGAGTTGCAAAAATGCAAAACTCAGCAAAGTCAGCAGCAAATGAAGCAAATAAAGATGCGCAAAACATTCACAGCCGATACGACAACAACAACAACAATGACAGTAAGAAGAGAAGCATCCACAACAACAACAAACAGAGCCAGCAAGTCAAAGCAAAGATTAAATTCAAATAAATCGACATGGTCGTTGGAAATGAAAACATTCACATAAGTCGCTACATCAACAACAACAACAACAACAACACCAGCAACAGAAGCAACAACAACATAAGCACTGTAAAACAATAAAAGTAGCAAAAATTAAACGAAAGCCGACAGTGGATGCGGCACACAAGAGCAGTCAGTTAAAAACAAAAAAAAACACCCAAAAAAGAACACCAACAACAACAATAATGATGACAACAAGAAATGCGACGAGGCACAGCAACTGAAATTGCAACAACGACAATAACAACAACTACAACCGCAACGACAGCGAGCGCGCATTCAAATGCCGCATGCGCAACTGTTGGTGCTGTTGTTGTTGGATTATTGTTGTTGTTGTTGTTTCTTTATACTGCAGCTACAGTTTCGGCCGATTTCAACACTTGGCTGTATTTGCGGATGCTGAAGCGCGCAAAAGTCTGCCCGGTCGATTGCCTGCAATGCGATGCGCAGAGCTGTTGCTGTTCTTATTTTTTATATTGTTTTTGTTGTTTTCTTCCTGTTCTTTTCATTGGTTGAACGGGTTGATGTGTTCTTGTGTGTGTGTTTGTGTGTGTGACTGCGATTTGCGCCTGTGCGACCAATTTGCGAATATTTTCATTTCAATTGCCGTTGCTGTCCACTTTCTTGGTTTTGCTGTTGTTGTTGCGCTTTACCTTGGCTCGAGTCCAGTTGCGCTCTCAGACTGTGCGCCTTCGTGGCCTTAACCTGTGCTGTTGGCTTTGCAGATTGGCTGCAACTGCGTTGCCAATAGTGCCATTGTTGTTGTTGGTGCTGATTTTTATTGCAATGTTTTCATTGCGATCAATGATGTGGCTGCCGTTGCTGTTGGCCGCCGCTTGTTGCAGGTTATCATGTAAATGTTGGTGTATTTGCGCGCGGCCATTGACACAGGTCACTGATGCAACAACAACAACAATGACAATAACAACAAAACAATCAAGAACGCAACAAGAGTGCCAACTTTGGTGCCAACAACTTTTGCTGCCGCAATTGTTGATGATGTCGCTTATTCTTGTTCCCACTTATTATTGTTGTTGTCTTTTTGTCCTGCTGAACTTTTTTACTGCCATAGGTTAACGTTTTCTATGATGACAGAGTGCAGTTTGGTTGCAGTAGTGTTATTGTAAATTGCTTTTACTAATAATCTTGATTTCATAAGTATGCTCGCTGTTCTTGTCTACAATTATGTTGTTATTGTTGTTGTTGTTTTATCTGCTATTGTTGTTGGCATCATTGTGCGCCATATTGTTGAATTTGTTCTTAAGCGACGTGCGCACAAATCCATGTTGCCCTCATTTATTCGCTTTATTAAGTCTTTGTTGTTCTTAGTTCTGTTATCGTTGTTGTTGTTTTTGTTATGGTTTAGCTTCTTCTGCTTCTTATCCGCATCACAACCGCCGAACGTCATTACTCATTCGTTTATTTGGTCTTATTGTGCTTCCCTTTACAGGTGTTTGTCGCGATGAGCGCCAATTTAAAATGAATTTCCCCGCTCTGCCACCCCCGACTGCCGCACACCCACCGCGCCGCCGGCAGACAGCCGCAAGTAGACGCATTTTATTTCGCTGCCGCCTGCTCGTCTTTCAGTTCATTTCGATTTTATTTCATTTTAATGCGAACATTTGCTCGCCGCACCGTTGCGATCATCGCCATCGACATCGTTTTCATCATCTTCGCCAACAGCAACAACAACAAAAACAAGAACGATCGACGCGGCAACTTCAACTTCAACTCGACGCGCACCCAGGCACGATGGAAGGGTATCATTAGTATTTTTAGCTTAAGCGTCGTCGCCTCTACCTTCGATAACATTTCGACAGGCGCGCAGACAGGCTGGCGGACGGACAAGCGGCCAGCGCGCCCAAGCTGCTGTCTGTGTGCGGCAGCGGCTGCGTCGATATGAATTAAAAACGAAGCAAATAAAATTTATTTACGATCGTTTTGTCAGCGCGCATCGCGGTGCCCATTGCAGACTTTTTAATTTCTTGGAATCCCGCGCTTGCGCGTTGCACGGTCGCGAGCTGTTGTTGTTGCTGTCGGCTGCAGTTTGTAGTGAATGACCGGACAGCGAATTAACAGAAATTTTACTTCTTAAATGTGACAGCAGCGAACATGAAGCGAACTGCAGTCGCAACAGACGAGCGATGCTTTTTTGGGTGCTGACAATGTGGATGGACTTGAAAATAAATTATTTTCATATATAATTAAATGAGTTATAGACAACTATTAATGGATTTTTATAAATAGGGAATGAAAGAGAATTTCGAAATTTAAAATTAAGATAAAAAATATGTATATGTTCAACAAATATCATAGATCAAAAAATTCCTAGACAAATACCTTCATGAGGAAGTAAAGTAAGACCGCACCTATAAGTGCAATCTTATTGACTTACTTAAACGGGTTGAACACTAAGCTTTCATAGCGTATAATACCCGCAAATGTTGGCTACTTAACCCTTTCGCTATTTTGTTGCCATATGGCAACATGCCACTTTGTGGACGTCTGCATCCTCTATGGTTGCAAGAATACATTTTTTTTCGGTCCTTGGAATAGTTTGAAGTGTAAGGAAAAATACGAAATTAATAAACAGAATATTTAAGTTTAAGGAAGAGAAGTATACACGTTTTTTAATGGTATATCTTAGTGTCCGACCGAAACCACTTTTTTGGGCCGAAACCGAAACCGAAAACGGATATTCGGTTTTTTTTTAATATTCGGCCGAAACCGAAACCGAAACTTTCTAGTTGAAATAAAAATCACCATATCAAGCACTTGTTTCAACAAACGAATTTTACATTAAGTAAATAAAGAACAAACAAACAAACATAGCATAAATAAATAAATACTTATTAATAAAAACAATTTATTCATTTTTTAAAAACGTAAACAAGAAGAAATCACCCTTTCGTACCTTACTCGCTAATATTCAAAATTAAATAATTTAATATTATATGCTAAAAAAAGAAGTTTATTTACATTGCTGGCATCTTAATTACTCCTCCTTTTACTATATATCTGCTACACAATAAAATGTAAAAAATATTCTAGAAAGTTTCGGTTTCGGCTATTCGGCCATTTTTTGGCCGAAACTGAAACCGAAACCGAAACCACTTATTTGGGCCGAAACCGAAACCGAATATTCGGTCGGACACTAGTATATCTTAGAATAGTAAAGGAAGAAGAAGCAGCCAAATTATATAACTTTTTAATTTGACGTTTTCTTTCAATTTAGATACTTTTTTTTTAATGTTGGCTGAAGTAAATGAAGAAATATTCAAATTTTCGTTATGCGTAAAAAGTTTTATGTTTAAGTAATTATTACAGCCACAACAATGTGGTTGCTTTCATAGAAAAACACTCTAAAATACAGGGTCCGAGTATAAAAATTAAAAAAATGTCTTATGGAATGTTCCTAATATAACCACATAGAAGCCTAAAACGTAAAATTTAAAATTTTATCTTTCCCCAGTAAAAACCTGTAGCGAAGGGGTTAAAGGGGATATGAACTTAAGGTGGAAGGTACTATAGTCGGTTTCATTGTCTTAAAAGTCTGGTGCACTAACTTTGTCAAATATGGATGCCAATGTTTACCATATTGCAACATGTGACAGGTTTGTTTTTGCATTGACATAACGCACACCTGCGCTCAGTTCTGTCCTGGTCGGCGTTGTGTTGAAAGCAATTACTGAAGAACTCGCTTGACAAGGTCCAATAGGACTTGGTTTGTCTTCAACTTCAGTAATTTTTTACATCCGTTTGTCATTCAATACAAATGACAGACTACTAAAGACTGATAGCAGTTGGACAAGGGTCACTGTGCCAGCTACCGACAGGAAATCTGCAATATTCTTGAGATCAGTAATCTAACTGGTATACGGTATTTTAACTAGTGACCTCTAATATTGGCCAAATTGAATCGGTCTACCGATTGGCAGCGTCTATCCCTCAATTCATCAAGTCAAGTCATTTCTTGCGCAGTTGTTCCGCATTTCCAAAGATAAAAGCTCTGAAATCCAACAGATGGCCTCCCTGTGGGATATGACTTCCTCTTCGTGCACTGTAAAGCGAGTCCCCCATGGGGTCAAATCATTAATTACATTCCCGATCCAGTCAAAGTTGGCCTGAGATGCTCATGACACCCTTAGAATGTGGTCATTTGTCTCATGATTCAACGCATCAACTGACTTCTTTCCATTACCGCCACTGGTCGCAGAGCGGCAACTTTTTCGCTATTCGATGGCGAGAAATGCTTGAGCCAAAAACCAAGAATTCGCACTGGCAGCACGCTTCCCCGCCACTTGGGCTGCTGCCGGAGCTGCGCTTGTGCCTTTAGGGGCAGTGGCGCAGCTGTTACGGCTGCTTTCCTTTGATTGCCTCGCGAGCTAAACGGCGTGGAAACTCCCGTGACCTAACTCCCTTGGAAATTTCCGTGTCCTTGGGAACTCCCGTGTACCTGGGAACTCCCGTGTACCTGGGAACTCCCGTGTCCTTGAGAACTTCCGTGCCCTTGGGAACTCCCGCGTCCTTTGCAACCTACGTACCCCAGGCCCGCCCTGGACCTTTTAGAGGACACGGTTTCAGTAGGGCCGATGATTCCACATGATTTCTCACTTAAGAGCATCAGCAGCTTCTTACTACCTGACTTGCTTCTATTTACTTACCCGAAATCACAGTGGGATCATTCAGCCACCGCAGTGGCTTTCCAACGCAGAGCCTCCGAAACTGGGGAATCTTTTGTCTCTGAAGAAGAAGAAGATATCATGGTAACGACCTCATTTTACTGCAGCACGCGCTGCCGCTAGTAAACGCTGGAGATTTCAGCCTCCAGAATCCGTGTCCCTGCCGCCGAAGCGGGTGAATTGTCAGCTGCATAGATTCCACATGGAGTAATATAATTATCGTTACTCATAGCCAAGCATAGTTTTAATTCGGGTCTCCTACCTAGATGGTACCCATACCATCAATGCGATAAAGAGACAGACATAACTTTTGTTTCCCCTACGAGGATCCCTGAAGGGTACCGAAATGACGTTGATTGTACCCTGCGTCTACCACCCAGGGATGAGATCAATGGAATATCGTGGAAATCCAGACGAACAAGACTTAAGCGCAGTCTACTGAAGCAGACTGCAGTCTTAACCCTTTCAGAACGGAGTTTAATTTTGAAAACCAAAATACTTTTTGTGGAAATCTTCTCATGTTATGAAAGTTGGGACTAACAAATTATGTTGTATACTCACAAATACTGAAAGCTTTCTTTTATCCGGGAACATATAATTTTAATAAATATTTTTCATGGGTCATGGGATCTGAATAATTGTTTTGAGTGGTATGAAAAACTTGATGGTACGTATTATCCTAGTAGTCACAAAGGGGTTAAAATTATACATATACAAATGTCGCTTTGCAATGAGCTAATCACTCAAATATTTTTAAAAAATCTGTACTCAATGAAATGAAATTCGATTTTTAGTGAATTCAAAGGCAGTGTTTTCAATTTCTAAAATAAGAAAAGCAAGGCCCATTGTACAGCAAGCTACTATATGTCATAAATATCTGAATGAAATTCTAGATCGATTATCTGCATTGTCATTGTTATTTTAGTGTCAAATCGAGAAAGCACTGCGCTACAAAAACTACCTGAGCACTCAACTTTTAGTGCCACCTAAGGAATATTGCTTGACTTATAATTGAAGAGCACTTTTCTGTGACATGATTTTTTCAAAATTTCTTTTTAAAAAAATACTTAATTTTCCTTAATATCCAGACGGTACTACCCCTAATATGGAGTACACCTTGGGCGCTGGTTTCTTAAAGCAAAAACCGATCTCTCAGCATTTGCGCAATGCATTTTATCAAAGCGTTCTTATGTGCATTTTGTATGGCCTGCAGTTATTTGCATGACGCATTTTGTTCTTTGCAATTTTTACATTGCAGTTTTATTATTAAAAATGTCAGTCACACATTTTACGCAAAATACGAAATGTAAACTGTTGATGTTTTCTTTGTCTGAATTATTAAAAATGTGCCTTTGTTAGTGTGCGTAGTGTGGTCGTTGCTGCAGATGCATGCAGCACTTTTCGCTGCGTCTTTTGCTGCGGACAAAACACGCGTGCAGTACCTAATGACTCCAGGTGAAATACTTACTTACGCACACGCATGTTCGGTCGAACGCAGCGGCTTTCATCTGCGTCGTTTGCAGCTGTGTTGGTGCGCCGCGGGCCGTAAGACAAGCCGAAAAAGAAGAACGTCGCACGGATTGGAGCCTAAATCCCACAATTGTGCGTTTAATATGTCCATCGCAATACAACAACAAAAGCACACCAAATAAATAAAACAGCGAAACGGTAACACAAGCAACAACATTATCGACTTGACTTTGTTTTAAATATGACAGCGCGGCCAGATACGTTGCACAGACTGCAACAACAACAACAATAACTACAGCAGCCACAATCAACTGCAGTCTGGTTCTGATGTGCGGATGTGCAAGTTTACGTGTGTGTGTGTGTGTGTGTCGGTGTGTTGGTGTGTAGGCAGCGGGCGAAAGGAAGCAATCGCAGCAAACCAAGTGGAAGAAGATTGCGACAAAAACGCACTCTTTGATGTTTTCAGCAGGACTAGTTGTTGTTGTTTGTTGTTGGGTATTTTTATTCGTTTGTATTTTTTTACATTTTTTGTTCTTGCAGCTTTTGAGGTTCAGCGTTTTTTTGTTCGATTTTTGTACTTCGCTCTTGAAGGTTTTTGCTGTGTGCGCTTGCTGACTTTTCAGCGCTGCGTTGGCGCTGGGTGTGTTTTGCACCAATTTTTTGCCTTCTTTCTGAGTTTTATTTAACGTTTTTCGTTTTGTTTTAATGTTTGCATTTTGTTTTGATTTTCATTTATTTTTTCTGTTTATTCTTTATATTTTTTTTTATAATTTCTTTTTTAAATTGTGGTAAATAATTTTTTTCAGCACTTTGTTGTTGTTGTTGCTGGCGCATAAGTCACTTTTATATCTTCCTCTTGCTTTAGCTGTCGTCAGTGTTGTTGTTGTTGTTGTTGTTGCTGTTGTCGGTGTTGTTATTGTTATTATGTGTTGTTGTTGTCTGCGTTGTTGTTATTGACGTTCTGATATTAGTTGTTGTTGTTCGTTAAAGAATTTTAATTGAAACGGGTTTAAGTTTAAGCAACTGCAATTTTTACGAATTTCTGTACGCCGCTCCAGCGTCACTTCACCACTTCATCAAGCGTCGTCTTATCGCTGCTACGTCTTCGTACTGGCTGCAGTTGGACTGACGCGTATTGTGTATCTTACGCTTATAACTTTTTGATCTCATGTAGATTCCTTTTTGCACCCTACAGTGAATTGCTGCGGCATACACAAGTGGACTTGTAACACCTCGGAAAAGACATGTTTGATATAAAACAATCCATATAAACATGATCCGAAACGAAAGGAATTTTGATCAAACTACATGATTGCATCTGTCTGTCTGTCCGTTCAAGCGTTTCTTCGTCTCCTCACTCGGTGGCGCACACTATAACCCTTGAGCGCGTCAAGATATCGTAATTCAAACTAAACAAACAAACTGTTCAATTAATCAAAATAATATTTTATAATAATAATAATAATAATAATAATAATAATAATAATAATAATAATAATAATAATAATAATAATAATAATAATAATAATAATAATAATAATAATAATAATAATAATAATAATAATAATAAACCCGCAAGGGCATTTCTCTGGAGAGAAATGACGGGTGTAACGACCCCGCGAGTCCCTAGTTCCAGGCGATGATACGAAAATCCCGCCAATGCCTAACATGCCGGCTAATAAACTGCAAGTCTGAAGGAAAACTGTGAACCCAGAGCGAAAACTGTAAAGCAAACCGCAGAGAAAGGAAAACACCTTGACGTGTATGGCGAACACGCGGACTCAAGCTAGACCCCAGAAAGGGTTAACCTCCCTAATGGGTGGCCAAATGGTTCCAAATGATATACAGGAAGCCTCGGACGAGCGCCGTAATGGTCGAGGACGGCGCGGGACACGGCAGCTCGACTGTGATACCGACACTAACCGCACTAACACCCAACCTGTTGAAGATGTTTTGCCAATACAGACGGCAACCACTAAAACGGGAAAACCGCGGCAACGCATTGCATGGACAGTACAAATGAATACAGATGTGATGCGCTGCTACTACAAATGTACCAAATTAGAGACCGTAAAAACAGGATACCGCAGCGAAATGCATGAAAGTTTTGTCAGGCAATACTCTCAATATAGCAGCAGAATCTCGGAACAAAGGCTTATGGACCAGAAGCGGTCCATATTAATAAACAAACTACTAACTGATTTTCAAATACAGGAGATAAAACAACAAATAGCAACGGAACTAGACAACAACAATGACCAAACACCCAATACAAATAACCCAAGAGAACCCCTAGCAAGTACCCACAGCCATGAGACATCCTCCAACCCAACACCACCGGAAAACACACAAAACACAGAAGACAACATAAACAGTATACTACAAGCACAAAGTAGCTTCATTGACAATAATACCGAAAATAACGACAACGAGAATCTGATACACACAATGTCTACGGAAATGGAAACAAACATAACAAAATGGGAGGGAATCGATCCATCAAAACGACTACAGATACCAAGACTATATTATAATGAAAACAACACAACCCTCTTAGATGTAATGAATAATCAGATCTTACCGAATTTCATCAACAGAATCAATACACTCTCCGATATCCAACTCGTCATATATGCAGCGGCTAGTACAGTGATAACATGCAACAACCAAACCATGAAACAACCGAAGAACAGAAACAAAAATAACCGAAAACCAAAGTGGAAAATAAG
The DNA here is from genome assembly GCA_963668005.1 of Melieria crassipennis. Classification (NCBI taxonomy): domain Eukaryota; kingdom Metazoa; phylum Arthropoda; class Insecta; order Diptera; family Ulidiidae; genus Melieria; species Melieria crassipennis. The sequence continues at coordinate 112,359,326 of OY764962.1, read as the reverse complement.
ACTAGAAAATAAAATAAATACACTTAGAAAAGAAATAGGACGGCTAACACAATATAACAATGGAAATAGATCAAAACACATCTTAAAACAGTATCAAATAATGCAACAAAAACACACACAAAAATGCGGAAATGCCATAGATCTCACAGACACCCTAAAACAAAAACTCAAGGTATATGCAGCCAGGCTACGCAGGTACACAAAATCAAACGAACGTAAAACACAAAACAGACTATTTACGCAAAACGAAAAACAGTTCTACCGAAAACTACAACAGTCTGACAAACCCATCATAAACCCACCAACACGGGATGCAATAGCCAACTACTGGAGCAGCATATGGTCAACCCCACTACAGCACAATCACAAAAGCCAATGGATACAAGATGAAAAACAAAGAAACCAAAATCTTGCACCACAAAGAGACTATCATACTATCATAACAATGGACAACCTAAAAAATACAATAAATAAGACACACAACTGGAAACACCCAGGACCCGATTTTACACACAACTTCTGGTATAAGAAACTCACAACACTACACCACCGACTCCTAACACTCATTAACGAAGCAATAGCACAACCCAGTAAACTCCCGACGTTCCTCACAGAAGGAAAAACATTTATAAAAGCAAAAAACAATGAAACCAATAACCCTGCCAACTATAGACCTATAACCTGTCTACCCACCCTATATAAGATCATAACATCAGTAATAAGCAATGCTATAAACGAACACCTGACCGCACAAAATATACTCACCGACGAGCAAAAGGGATGCAGAAAAAACAGCCAAGGATGCAAGGAACAACTAATTATAGACTCAGTAATACTTCAACAAACATTCAAAGAACACCGAAATTTGCACACATGTTTTATAGATTACAAGAAGGCCTTCGACTCAGTACCACACAGCTGGTTAAAAGAAGTTCTTGAAATCTATAAAATTCACCCAAACATTCGAGCTTTTTTGAGTGAAACGATGAAAACGTGGAGAACAACAATAACCCTGCAAACAAATAACACATACATACAAACTAATCCAATAGCCATAAAACGTGGAATATTTCAAGGCGACTCACTAAGTGCACTATGGTTCTGTGTATGCCTCAACCCTCTATCAAACGTGCTAAAGAACACAGCACACGGATTTAACATAAAACACCAGAAGACTACCAAACACACGATCAATCACCTACTTTATATGGACGACATAAAGTTATATGCAGCAACAAACAAACAACTTCAAAACCTAATACAAATCGTTCAAAAAATGACAGAAGACATACGAATGGAGTTTGGTATCTCAAAGTGTAAGACTCAACACGTCGACAAGGGTACATGGACAAGCGAAAGTACAGGCGTCACGATCGATAACGAACAACTTGAGAACCTTGAAAAACACGAAACATATAAATATCTAGGTTTCCAACAAAACACCCGAATAAATCACACTCAAACAAAAACAGAACTAACGAAAAACTACAAACATCGTCTGAACCAAATACTCAAGACATCTTTAAACTCCAGAAACTTATTTAAAGCAATAAACACATACGCAATAGCAATTCTAACGTACTCCTTCGGCATAATTAGCTGGACGACAACAGACTTGGAACGTCTCGAAGTTCTCACACGGAGCCTACTAACAAAACATAGAAAACTTCACCCAAGATCATGCATCCAAAGAACAACACTACCAAGACATGAAGGAGGAAGAGGCCTAATAGATATACAACAGTTACACAACAGACAAATAACCAAACTTAGAACGTATTTTTATCAAAGCAACAATCAACTACACCAAGCAATAGTAACAGCAGACAAACAATACACACCATTGTGCCTCAATAATCCCAACCTACAATTCAACACACATAATATAGAAGACAAGAAAATCGAATGGAAGCAGAAAGAACTACACGGAAGACACCCAACAATAATGCAAGATAACAATATAGATAAAACAAAATCATACACATGGCTAACAAAAGGACAGCTGCATCCAGAAACCGAAGGGTTCATCATGGCAGTACAGGACCAAGTAATACAAACTAAAAACTACCTTAAATACATAGTGAAAGACCCTAAGACACCAACAGATAAATGTAGAAAATGCAATATACAATCCGAAACGATACAACATATAACAAATGGATGCCAAATTCTCGCTGGAACACAATATACTGAAAGGCACAATATAGTTGCAAAAATAATACACCAATCCGTAGCAGAAATACACAAATTATTAGAAACAATAACACCATATTACAATTACCACCCCGAAACAACATTAGAAAACAATACCATTAAACTACTTTGGGATAAAACACTACACACAGATAAGACAATAACCTACAATAGACCAGATATCACATTAATCGACAAAGAACGAAAAGTTACATATCTTATAGAAATAAGTGTTCCAAACGACAATAATATACAAACAAAATACACTGAAAAATTAGGAAAATACCACCAACTAGCACAAGAAATTAAACGGATATGGAGACAAAACGAAATAAAAACGATACCATTTATAATCTCATCGACGGGAATACTACATAAATCTTTCATAACAAATCTAAAAGCACTAGGAATAGACCAAACAAGACATCATTGCATTCAGAAAGCGGTTATCCTGAAAACATGTAATATCGTACGCAGCTTTTTAAATATAGACTAACATGACAAAATAAAAATAAATAAATAATAAAAGAAAATAGTACCGATACAACTTGCAGCCCGAAACTGCCGTTGTGCTCGGTGAAAATGGACCCCGCCTCGCGCGGTATGCGGGGGGGAGAGTGGCGTGGGAATAATAATAATAATATTTTTGTTCATGAATATTTGGAATTGTAAAATGTTTGTGGCCTGCCTTAATCTATAACGGACTACTGTTCTTTATCTATTTTGTCAATTTTTTTTTTTCAATTTGATCATATAAAAAGTATCTGCTATTTTTTTACAACATATTGACACCCACAAATCTGGCAACACTAGTCCATTTACTTCAAGCGAACACACTTTTCAAAGGAGCCATTTCAGGCTACATTTTCTGTGAAAACATTTATTTAATTCGTTGCTAATTGTAAAAACTTGAATTGATTCGAAAATGAGTGAAAATTCTCAGGAAGTACACTATGTGATGCTTTCTTACCAAAGAAAGTATAAAACCGATACAAAATTATGCCGAGCAATTTGTGTGGCTTACAGTAAAAATGCGATGAGTGAAAGTCGGGCCCAGGTGTGGTTTGCTCGATTCCGTTGCGGATATGTCAATATAAAAGCTGCACTTTGCTCTGGTCGGCCAATCATTGAAGAAGATGATGAAAATTTTCAATTGGTGGAGCAAGATCGACACGCAAGCTGTCAAAAGATAGCAGAGACACTAAACACTAACCATAATACAGTTTGGGATCATTTAAAGAGATCAAACTACGCAAAGATGCTCGATGTTTGGGTACCACATGACTTTACAGAAAGAAATTTAATTGACCGAATTACCATCAGTGAAACGCTCCTAAAATGCAATGAAATTGAATCATTTTAGAAGCGCATCATTACGGGCCATGAAAGGTGGATTCAATACTAGAATATCCAACTCGAGTGATCATGATCAAAGCGCTGTGATCCTTCACAAACGAATTCAAAGCCGAGATTCAAGGCAAACAAGTTTATGTTGGGTGTTTGCTTGGATTTGAAGAGAAGGTACTCGTAACTGTCTATGACGAGCTGCTTCAGCCGGGTGCACAAGTTAATTCGGTTGTGTACTGTTCTCAACTTGAACGCTTAAACTAAACAATCAAGGAAAAGCGACCAGAATTGTCCAACAGGAAAGTAGTTGTGTTCCATTCTGACGAAGCCAGGCCACACACTTTTTTGATGACTCGAAATAAATGGTCGGAACTTGGTTAAAGAGTTCTCCGTGCATTCTCCGTCCGACTGTATTTTGTTTCGGTCTCTACAAACCTCTCTTAATGATATGAAATGATATGAATGAAATTTACGACCGAGGAGCCATTGAAAATTACTTGACTAAGTTTTTTGCTTACAAAAAAATGAAATCCTTTAAAGATAGATCATAAAATAGATAGATCATAAAGATAGATCATAAAACTACCCAAACAATTTCAAAAGGTCATTAGTGACTAAAACTGATTTTGAATACAAATTTTAGTTAAAAAAATTACTATATATGATCCAATATTATTTTCTCCCATTAAATCGTTCATATCGCAGTTTACAGTAGAAAAGATTTTGACACGGCTTTATAATAGAAAAAAACATGGAAAAAATATTTTGTCAAAGGGTTTCCCATTGGCATTAACCCAAAACCCCTCAAATCGCTCTCTGATTCATTGAAGCCCATACTTTTGGTCACTTTTTAGCCATTATTGACTACGCTGGACACTACAAAAATTGTCATTTTAAATGTGTTGCTGCCAATACAGCAAAGATTTCCTAGAATTTTCTTTTTTTAAGTTTGATTCAGGGTTAATTTTTTAAGCATTATGGCACAAATGATAAATAATTTTTAAAATTTCCCCTCTTTTGTCATACAAAAAAGAGGCCATCAGTCAATCTGGTTCGCTTGAATAACACTACTCGACACGAAAAATGCTCCTAAAAATAAAAGTCTTTTTTAGACTAATCCTCGGCTGAGGAACACGAAACTGAAAATCAAAAAATTTTCTTTAGAAGCGTATTCGAAAAATCTTCGAAAAACACGTTTTTTCCCTCTTATTTCAGTTATGAGCACATATCTCGTAAACCAACCATCCGACCAACACAAATGACATTTGGGGAAGTTACTGACAATGAAAGTTGAAAAATTGAAAAAATGAATTTTTTTACCATTTTCAAAAATTATAAATTTTCGAATTTTCGTTTCGTAGTCTAAAAAATACTTTGGTTTTTAGGAGCACGCGATGAACCCATTCATATAATTATTTACTTATCTTTCTTGACATGTAGGTCATAAATATGTCGACCAAAGCCAACTAAAGTACTCTATCATCTCTTTTGTGCTTCCGTACGACTTTTTGGAAATACTTACATTTTTTCATAATTTTTATGAAACTACCCGAAAAATTTAAAAAATCATTAGTAATGATAGCCAAATATAACTTGACTAAAATTTTTTTTCAACAAAGACTATTTCTGTTCAAAAATTGTATGATCCAATATTAAGAATTTTCTCTCATAAAATCATTAATCAATATATTTATTCACCTATATATGTAAAATCTGTCATAACATGTAGGTCATAAATATTTCGACCAAAGTCAACTAAAGCATTTTATCATCATTTTAGTTTTATTGTATAATTTTTGGAAATGTTTAAATTTTTTTTTATTTTTTTATGATTTATTTTTGCGGCTGCGTTTACTTTTAATGCATCGCCTGCATCGTACCTGATGTTTTTATTTTATGCCGTTCATCTGTTCTTCATATAATTTTTCGTTTTTTTTTTTGTTATTTTCTTCCTCTTTCTTTTGTAATTTTTTGCTGCTTTGGAAATTTTTTGTGCAGTTGATTTCATCATAAAATTTCAATTTGTATTTAAAAGCGATGGCGTACGCAGCAATAAGCGTCGATATGTAGATACGCCAAACACACGCACACTTGCACACTGACTGACTGACTGACTGGCTGCTGTGGCATTGGAAGGAAGCAGCTGCTGTAATTCTTGGAAATTCCTTAATATTTCTTGGCGGCTCAGCCAGCTCATCGGCTGTGGCTGTTGGTACGCTGCAACATGCCGCCAAGTGAAGATGCACCAAGCGGAACGAGGAGCAACACCGAGAGACAGTTTATAATTTTTGCTGTCGCCTTTTTTATTTTTTTTGTATGCGTTTTGTTTTTTGTTGCTTGATTACCTCAAATTTACGAGCTATATTTACAGTTAAACATGCATCGCAACAGCGGCAATAACAAAACAAAAAAAAAAACAAAGAAACAACAGCAACAACAACTATAACAATAAATATATCAACAGCAACGGCAGCAGTCACCGTAACAGCAGCGAAAGCATAAAACGCTGTAGCTGTGCCGATAAAGGAGCAACAACAACAGCAGTGGCAGCCGCTGCATGTGCGACAGTATTCATAAATTTAATTGAACGAAATTAAAAAAAAGCACGGCGCGCATGCGCACCACAACTCGGTTGCGATAAGCTGCATACACACACACACACATGCACTCACATTCGCACTAGCACTCTGCTCAAACTTCAACTAATCTGCGCTTTGTTGGGCAAGAAAAACAATATTTCAGCGGCATCATTAGAATTTCACTCGTGGTCATTACACTGAGCAAGTTTTGGTTGTTGTTGTTGTTGTTGCTGTGTTTGTGTTTGAGCCCAACCGAGGTCAATACAACGCATGGAATTCGATACTTTTGCATTTTGACTGGCCGCCAGCAGAAAGCCAGCAGTTGCACGGCCAGTGCGCGCTGGCTGCTGCCACATGCAGCATGCTGCATGCCGCATGTTGCAAGTGGCTATTTGCACAGCTTAAATATGAGTGTATGCTGCAATCTAAATAGCCACAAACAGCACTCGACAGCCACACAGCGGTGCAGGCAGGCAGGCAGGCAGACAGAAGACAAGGAAGCGCAATTCGCATGCCAAAACAAACGTGCAACGTCTTCGGCAGTGCGGCATGCAGCCAGCCACTTGCCACCACACTCACTCGCCATTCAGCCGACCACAAGCAACGGCAGCGACTGAAACTGCTCAACAGAGTCGGACTCTGCTTTCCTGGTCGCATCTATTGCGGGTTGTTTATGTATGTATGTGTGTGTGTGTGTGGATAATAGGTGATTTGTCCTATAGCCAAACTACAGCAACAACAACAACGAAAAACTCATAAATAGTAAGTGGCAAAAGATGCCAACAGCCGCCAGTACGAAATGAAGTTCGGTCCAACACGAACTGGGCGCGCGCTACGCCGCACATTGGGGTAAACATGCCAAAAACCCGCGCATTACGGCTGAACTAAAAGTTACGGGCCCAACTTTTTTTTATTGTTTCGTAATCTGCATGCATGTAGTAGTCAGAGAACCTTTTTTGCATGGAAATTGGACCGAAACTGGCTGCTGTATAGCCATTCAAAGTTGGGTGTTTTTATACTAAATTTCATTTTTTCGATGCAACTTTTTTGATGGTGATGCTGAAATGTCAATTAAATCGTTATTTATAAATATAATCAAATAATTTTTATATAATTAATTTTTATATATAATTCAAATAATTCTTTTACATGGCACATTTTCTTGTAAAGATATAAGTTCTCAAAGTTTGGGCAAAAACGACGATTTTTTTGGAAAATGTCCTACATTCGTGGTCTATAACTTTTTTGGTTCATCATGGATCATCGAAAATCTTGAGTAATAGTAAGTAACAACCTTAACAAAAAAATTATACCCAACTTGTCCGCGGAAAGCTGCGGAATGGTTAGATTTTAGGACTTTAATTCACTTCTCCCGGTAAGAAAATAAATATATTAAAACCGAAGACTGTTTAACGCGCGTATGGGTCGGTACGTTTATAACACTTGGTACATATGTATACTAAAAAAAAAAATTAAGTAAAAATAGCTGTGATCAGGTGGTTCAGGTGGTAAGAATTAATAAATATGCTAAAATAAAATATTTCTTATAAATTTGTTCGGCTGGTACGCAGGATGATTTTCGAAAGAGGCAATATATTTCAATAAGACTTTGTAAAGAATTTACAAGTGGCCTAACTAAACTCTGACGTGAAAATAGGCATGGTTCGCCCAGTTTTAAGTAGGGTTGCCATATAAGCGTATTTTGTTAAATAGGAAAATTTATATACTAACCAATGTCATCTGCCCTTTTTTGGTTATTTATAACGGTAAGTGGGCGTGGAACCGTTATGAGCCGTATCAACCCATTTTTCCTTATTAAATGAGAGAGATTAATTGAGATACATAAACATAATTTTAAACATTTATGTAATTTATGTGAACAATAGAACGGAGGCGAAAAACGGGGCGTGACTACAATCCATAGTATTCATAAGTCAGTTTGGGTCGATTTAAATATATAATACTATAAGTAATAATACTATAACTTTGGTTTTGTTTTTACTAAAGACGATTTTAAAAATGCCTAATTGCCGACTGTAGGGTGCCGGTGCACGGTACAGTAAATAAAATAAAATTATGGTGGACAAATCTCTGAAGAGTCCAGAAGGAGATGTCCAAATTTGAGGTATTTATCTTTAACCGTATAGATACTACAGCATAAAATGGGCAATGCGCGGGTTTTTGGCATGTTTACCCCATTGTGCGCCGCAGGACAGTGTGCACATAAGGGGAGATTAAGATTTTGGGGTTTTAAACCCCCAAACACAAAAATTGCTGGTACAAAATATATTGTTTCGAATGGTATTCGGCTTAAAAGTTGTACGCAAAACCTTCATCCCCTCCACAAAATGAAATTCGGTGTACGCTCCTACCGCAGGATATGACCATGAACTGGTTTTCAAAACGATTTCTTCATACATCAGCAGGAAAATTGTTTTATTTTCTAAAAATTGCATGCATCATTGCTGAATTTTCCCTGTATTACTTACAGTGGGCGTGGTTATTTGCACATTTTAAGTCATAACAATGTCGACAAATGCTAGTAGTATTCAAACAGATCCTTGAAAGAGGTTAATTAACAACTAAAACGAACAAACAGCTCGACGCTCAGGCAAATGATCGACACTCGAACACCAAATCAACCGCTTAACCCTCGACCTATCATGATGTGGCATCGAAATAAAAAAATTAGCTGCTAGCAAATTTTCAGCGATTTTTCTTTCCTAAGTGCGCTTAAAACAACAAAAACAAAACACATTTTCAATGGCCGCAACAACACAGCGAATAGCGGCAATAACAAACAGCAGCAATAACTTAAATGAATCATGCACAAACAACAACATTAATAACAACAAGTGGCAAGCGATAATCCCATTAACAACCGACAACAGCAACAATAACAACAACCATCAAAACAATTTTTCGCTGGGCTTAAATGTGAACGAAGCACGCAGCAAACGTTGTTGCCACCGTATTTGTTTTTCGTTTTATTATTATTTTGTTGTTGTTAAGGCATATTTTTATTGATTATTGTTGTTGTTGTTTTTGTTAGATAATATTGCATTTCCTTACATTCTTTTTGTATTTTTAAACTTCTTATATTTGTTTGTTGTGGTTTTTGTTGTTTTAGTGTTGAGTTTCTATGTTGTTGTTGTTGGTTATGGATTTTTTTTTTTTGTTGTTGTTGTTATTGTTGTTTTTAGCTGTGTATGTTATTTATTACATGTTGTTGTTGCTGCGTTCATAGTTTTTATTGTTATTTATGTTTCTTTGATCATTGTTGTTGTTGTTTTTGTAGTTGTTGCTTATTCACAGCAAACCAATGCAAGCGGTTTCTCTTCGCTCAACGACTTTCCAACATTCCATTTCTTCAGCTACGACTCCTGCCACTTATTTTTCTCTTCTTCTTGATTTTCTTTTAGTCTCCTCCTCCCCCATTTGCCTCATTCTTCTTGTCTTTAAATCTGCCATCATTTCTCTCTAATTCTTGGCCCGCTGCCTGCCGTTCGCCGCGTCGTCTAATCTCAGCCGACCAGCCTTTTAGCCGTTGGCCTTCAAATGCAACTAACCTCAGTCAGCATAAACAACAACAACAACAATAACAGCAACAACCAACAGCCATTGCTGCCAACTAGCCAACACACCGTAACGCCGTTTCATTTCATCTGCGGCGATCGTCGAACTGATCCGTCGCCGCAGCTGTGTGCGGCTTTTTAACGCCAGCAAAAATAAATCAAAATCATATAAATCCCCACAGTCGCAACAATAGCAACAACAGCCACCACATACTACAACAACCAGCTTAGAAATAGAAGTTCACTAGCCAGTCCTGCGCCTGCCGCTTCCAACGACTCGATCTCGACGGCGTTCATACACAGCGAGCCGCTGAAACTTTTATTGCACCGCTGCCAACAGCAGCGACATCGTCGGTCGCATCGCCTTCAGGCTCTGCGGTGTGTTGTGTGCGATGCAGTGCGGAATTTCCGCAATTGCATGAAATGCACACGGTTCCTTTGCTGCTGCTGCTGCTTCTTCTTCTTCTTTTCGGCTGTTATTAACCAAGTCCGGCCAACTGGTCGCAACATTTCACCAGCCGCCATGTGCACGTTGCGAACGGCCCGCGGCAAAGTTCGTCGCGCTGTTGTTTGGCTTTCAACGTTCGGCCAGTGGGCAGAGTTGCTAAAACAGTCGCCATCGCCGTCGTCGTCGTCGTCGCAACCTTGCAATCACGTCAGATCAACAGCCTGCAGGCGCGAGCGTTGTTTCCAGTTCTCTCACTGGCTGGCGCTGCCACTTCTACTTCTAGTCGCATTGTTTGCTGTTATTGTGGTTCCTGTTGTTTGTTGTTGTTGTTGTTGTTGTTATTATTATTGCCGCCAGTGTGCAATTTTTAAATGTTGTGCCGTTTGGGCAGGCGCGCACCGCGACCAGATAATTTCCCGTCGTCATGTGAGTGTACTCGTCGCTGAAGAGTGCGCCGAGGTGACAATGATAAGGTGGGCAACACTAATTCAGCTGCCTGACACGCCCACAGCGGGGCGTTATAAATTACTCTTTTAGTTCGCGTAATGACACGTTAGGCTGTCCGCACTTTGAGTTGTTGTTGTTATTGCTGTTGCCCTTCGTCAGCCACAGCGCGAGAGGGTGACATGAAAAAATCGTAGGTAAGTGATCTCTTTGTGATCCAAAACAGTTTTTTGTAGGTCGCCAGAGAGAAGTTAAATTCGATCTTCAAGCAGAGACGAGAACCGCAGGTGCACGATGTATAAAAGATATTTGAGTTTTTTTTTAACTCAATAAAGGAACAAAGTGGAATTATGGCGACGATCTCAGATGGGCCGAATTTCTTCGAAATACTGCATTTGAAAATAAAGAAAGTAAACTTAGACTTAGCAAGTTCAGTGGACCAAAAAACAGGACCTTTGTCCTGGGTCCATTGTAACACCACAAAAAAAGGAATAATGTATCTCTGCTGGAAGTCATTCGAGAGCCCAATTGAGTGAGTTTAAATTGTGAATGAATCCTTGAGGTGACTTATTTTGGCTGTGCTTATGTCATCCATGTTGTCGAAGAATGGTGAATATAGAGTCTTTCGGCAGCATTTAGAGAGAGACTTATGGTATCCTCTTCTTCTACATTTTGTATGCTGTTCGACTAGAGAACATCCTATCAGCAATCGAAGGGTTCTTACAGTGCTAATGTTTTGTCCTCTAAATGAGTGTTGTCGTGCCTGAGATTAAAAGTGGGCCAGAGCTTCTTCGATCAAACATTTACTTCCCGCCATTTCAGATCAACGCTCATGGTTTGTGCTGTATTCTGTCTCTAATCTGTCTGAATTTTTGTGAGTTATTCGGATAGAACATCGATGCTGGTTCAGCATTACAAATTTTAAACTTTTTGTACTTTTTGTGAGGGAAAAATTTTGAAAAATCGAGTTCGATAGAAAAAAAAAATTTTAATTTTTTTAATTTAAAAATTTTAATTTTTAATTTAAATTTAAATAAAAAAGTTTTTAAAATGCGATTTTAATAGGAAAATAAAAGTATTTGATTTCATTAGAGAAATTTGAATATTTACTGAAACTTTAATACTTACTTAGTTCTTAATTCTCAAAATTTTTAATTCTTATACTAAGAAAAATTTGAAACAAAACTTTAATACTTACTTAGTTCTGAATTCTCAAAATTTTTAATTCTTATACTAAGAAAAATTTGAAACAAAATTTTCAAAAGAAAACTAATAAAATTTTCAACTTTTTGTGAATGAGAAAATTTTCAAAATGCGACTTTAATAGCACAATAGGAGTATTTGATTTTATTAGAGTAATTTCCATATTTACTGAAATTTAAATTTTTAATTAGTTCGTAATTCTTAAAGTTCTTCATTTTTAAACAAAAAAAATTTAAAGCAAAATTTAAAACAACAATTTTATATTCAACTTTTTGTGAATGAGAAGGTTTTTAAAATACGATTTTAACAGCAAAATACGAGTATTTGATTTCAAGTCACTGAATGATTTTTATTGATGACTTAAAAAATAAAAGTCACTGGCTGATTTTTATTGATGACTTAAAAAATAAAAGTCTTTAAATAATTGTTATTAATCACTTTTATAAATAAAAATCACTGAATGATTTTTATTGATGACTTAAAAAATAAAAGTCATTGAATGATTTTAATTGATGACTTTTATAAATAAAAGTCACTGAATGATTTTTATTGATGACTTAAAAAATAAAAAACATTGAATGATTTTTATTGATGACTTTTATAAATAAAAGTCACTGAATAATTTTTATTGATGACTTAAAAAATAAAAGTCACCAATAATTGTTATCATAGGACAACGAAAATAAAAATCGAAATAAAACTGTTGTTTGTGGACTAATATGAAAAAAATCAAAAATAATTGTTATTAAAGAATTTTTAAAATATAAAAAAATAATAATTCTTATTTTTTAATTTTTTCGTAAAAATTATAAAAAAAAAAATTTATTGCCAAGTTTGATTCTCCGTGCGAAAATAAATGTATTGATATATTTCATTTATTTGCATGATTTTTCCTTCATAGCAAAATATTCAATTGTAGTTTTCATAAATAACTGTTATCTCCGGTCCCTGGTAAAAAAAAAGACAATATATATTTGAAATTTTCGAATGTCGTTTAAATTCTAATGTCTAACCGAGGCTTTGCGTGAAAGAAGATAGAGTCGAAGAGGCTTTTCCTTCTACAAAGTAAGTTTGAAAATAATTTTGCCTAAGCTTGACTTGAATCTAACATATTCAAAGTTTGTTATAACTACGAGACAACCGGCGCCAAGCTCGCACCAATGCCAAGTTGTTTTTATTAATATTTCAAGCTACTCTCTTTCCAGCACTCACGGCAGTGCTGTCTTGTCTTGGACATTTCCAGAGAAAGAAGCCAAACAAAAAATTATATAAAACGCCAGAAAAAAGTTTCTGCAAAATAAACCCGTAAGCAAACTTTGGCATCCAAACGATGCTTTAACGATGCAAATACTCCGCAAGTGCAGCGAGAGCGGCTCGTTTCGTGCATCATTAGCACAGCGAACGCGGCAAACGGCAAACGGTGAACGGCAAACGGCAAAGGCACAACAGCGACACAAGGAAGCAGACACAGTCAGCAGCCATGCAGCATGGCTGCTGCTTCGGCTGCTCCGACTGCTGCTGGTCAAACATTTGTCGACTGTGGCAGATACGTTAACGATTGCTTGCCACTAGGCAGCACCGCACCAAGTCTTGCAAAATACATAAAACGGTTGCAGGCAGCACCAACAACAACCACCAACCGGCGCGCAGTGCGGTGCACGTGTTGGTGCGCCTGCGCAGCGCAGCCATTCTTAGTGGCCAACAATCCGGCAATCCGACAATGCAGCAATCCACACATGAGCGCCCGCCGCACAGTCGCAGTGTGCAGCGATTATGGACGCGGCCCTTGCGACCGCAATCGCCGGCTTCAGGTGTCGTGTATTTTGTCAGCATTATTTGCGCTTAACTTTCCGCTTGTTTGTTTCTGTTGTCGCTGCGGCTGTGGCTGCACTCGGCCAGGCAGCGAGCGGCAGCCGCACGAAGCGACGCACGCATGCGGCAACCGAGAGAAACAGTTCAAATTAAGCTAAACTGGTAAAATAGTGGACAAACATTGCGCAGACCACAGACCAACGAACCAATGGCCGGTCGAGCGACCGACGGACCGACAAACGCGCGGCCGATGAGTTATTACAGGGCATCGTTTTCAGCACTCAACAGCGGCCGCACAAATGTCTGCGCCCATACAAAAACAAAAACAAGCAACCGCACAAAGCCAAAACGAACTTTGCAAACGAAAACAGAACACAAAAAAAAAGCGCACTGCAAGAATTTTTATTTGCAGAAATGCGCCTTTGGCCGCCGCCAGCTAATTCGACTTTCTTGCTGGCAAATTTTTACTCAGTCTTTTCTCTTATTTTTTTGGTTTTATTCCACTTTTGCTTTTCTTTTTCTTCCTTTTTTTATAGTTGGCAATAGTTGGCGGCCAAGCGGCAGGCAACGAAGTACGAGGCAAAGGCAGCCGTTGTGTGTTGGTTGGCCGATTGTTGTTGTTGCAGTTGTTGTTGATTATGCGCAGGCAAACAAGTTAAAAGGTTGAGGGTATTTAGGAAAACTAAATATTGAAATGCAACAAGCGTTAAGTTTAAATGGTGTTTGCCTGTAAACACGCGTACGATGCGTTGCAATTTTCAATTATTTTTCCTGGTTTTTGTTTTTTGTTGATTAGGTAAACATGACAGGCAGAAGCTTCAATACTTAAAGGTTGAATTTAAATGCTATGAAGGCACTAAAGGCACTTAAATGTATAATCTAGATTTATTTCAAAAATTGCAAATGGCAAATATTATTCAAATAGTTGGCTATTCCAGTATCGATTTAACAAATCACAATTAAAACAAAATATTTATTTTACCAATTTTTGAAATTTTTAAAATTTGTTGTTGACAAAATTGTAAGCATTCCAAATAAATTAATAAATAAATAATAATAATAAATAAATACCTGTCCATGAAAAAAATACAAATTTGCCATTCGCACCCACAACCCTTTGGCAAACGTTCCAAAGTTCTAATCACTGCCAGGACGAATGCTTTACGACAAAAACCAACAACAATTCAACGATAAGATTCAACAATAGATTTAATAAGATTTCAACGATCAAGACTCAAGCAAGGATCAAACCAATGAACCCTTATGCATTGAGTCCTGTAAGTGAAGATGCAAAGACCATTCCGAAGATGTCAAACTCTATTATCTTTTTAATAAAATTATATATTGTGATGATAATTTATGGGCATTTATCGGCTGCAGCAACCTTGCATAGTTTTAGGGGCATGGCAATTTTACGGGAATCATAGGCAGTATTTTATATGTAGAAAATGTGTACCAAGTTTCAAATGAATCGGTTTATTAGTTTTTAAATGACAGTGAACACCCCCCCCCCCCCCTTAATGATATTGAAATTATCCATATCTTATAGAGAGAAGTATTAAATTTTTTATATCTTAAGCTAATAAGGTTAGAAGAACGAAATTCAAGGCTGTAGTAGCGTACATAGTAGTCCTTAAGATATATTTAAACAAAAAAAATTATTGAAAATTTGCAAGGATATTCAAGGATAAAGTTTTAAAAGGACATTTTCAACACCTCTTCGTCCTTTTGCACCAAAACAAAAAATGTTCTAAGATTTTAAAGATTTTTCCCTTTCATTTGATACCCATATTTTTATTCTACAATGCGCTCAAGTTTCAAAATAATTTTTTGAAATAAACATATCTTTGAAATTTCAAAGTCCTTTAAAAAAAATCTTGACGTCAGAGAAAAAACTAAAAACGCAGTTTTACTACATTTGGCCCCTACTTTCGCGAGTATATAGATTTTTTCGTGTGTTTTTAAATTTTTTTTATTTTTGCCGCACGGTGTAATTTCACAATAAGCTATATGTTGTAGTTGATCGCCGATATCTGATTCAATAGTCCAACGCGGTCCTCAAGTATTATTATTTCATAATTTGTTTGCCTATTTTCATTTGACTGTTTTTGACTGCTGGCCTTTTGTTGTTGTAGTATTTAAAAGGATCAAAAAAGTCACTGATAACATTTCTATGCCACAAAGAGAAACACGACCATACTTGTCGAATAATGAGGCCACCTACGCAAATTTTGTTGTTGAATTTTCAACCATTTAATTCCTTTCAATGCTAATCTTAATTCCTTACTACCCACAAATCAATTCAAATCAACCGCATCCTCGTGAATGCCACACAAAGCCAAATTGCAATTTCCCGCACTTACTGCATCGACTGAATTATTTCCTAATTTGTTGTTTTTTTTTTCTTCTGTTTGCTGCAAAGCTTCACTTTCATTGGAACGCAAGCATGCTGCCATACAAATTACTATATATATGCATGTGTGTGTTTGTGTGTATGTGTGTGAGTGACAACTTTCTTTCTTCGCCGCAGATGTTATACAATTTGTAGGCATGCAAAACAGCATTGCGCGTCACTGCCATATCATCATTTCGCACCCGTGCAGTGTCGTAATGCCGATCGGTAATTACACACCAACAAAACCCGCACAGAGCGACTGGCAGGTCGCTGCATTCACCCGAATGGCAATTGCCAATTTTCAGCGCGCCAGTGAACGCACCAAAACGACGCATGCGCAGCCGCCAGTGGCCAGCAGCGAGCAGTCAGCGCACAGCAAAACCACAAAATAAACATAAATGGTCGTGTGCGCGCAAGCGGAAGCGTAGCGACATTATTTTGCATATGCAATGCTTTTATTGCTTTATGATTTCAGTTCAAAATGGGCGGAAAACCGTGCGCCATATACCAGTTTGTATGTATGTATTTATAAATATATGTATGTAGCTATGTTTGTGAGAATCTCAAGGTTACAACCGCCACCCAAATGTGGGCAACGCACGCACAACACAGACGCAATCGCGCATTCGCCACAAGCACAGCAATGCGTTTTATTGGCGCAACTAAGGAGCAGCAACAACAATACAAACAACAGCGACAATAATCACAACAACAACGTAGTAAACATGTCGATCGGCACTTGTAAGCTATGTATCACTTTGCCACGACTGACAACAAACCGTATACAACAATAACAACAACAACACGCACTGAAAGCAGCTGTGCTTCTGCACTTCTGATGGCTGTGGCTGTGCATGAGCGTTAATTAAAAATCTTGCAACAAGTTTGCGTTTAATGCGAAAAGAATGAAGCAGCATTGAGGACGAACGCATGTTGGAATTTTGCAATCGGCCAATGGTGACTTGTTGACGCGCTACTGGCAAATGTTTGCAGTTGAAAGAGAGTGAGAGCAAAATTAATTCATGATATCACAATAATATTCTTATAATAGTTTTTTCAATAGTAAGATTTTCCAAGCATATACCATATGTATAATTTTTAATTTTTTTATTTTTAAATTTGAGGTTAAGTGGAATAATTTAAGGCGTGTGTCGACAACTTTAAAGTTGTTGTACGTGTGTGCGTTGATTATTTCAGTTTAAATATAAGATTTTCTTAATGAAATTTTGAGGTTAAGGGGAATAGTGTAAATTTTAAAGCGTGGTAAGGCGTTTTTCTCACGATATGGTTTTTGCAAGTGTGTGTGTCAGGCTTAATTTTTACATAGCTAACGTAAAATTTAATTATGTCTGTTTAAATTTAATAAATTTGAGGTTAAGGGGAATAATTTAAACAGTAAAGCGTGGTAAGGCGTTTTTCTAACGATAAGATTTTTATGAATTAAAGTGAATACAAGAAATTAAAGCATTTCTGATCAAATTGGGGATTTACTTATTAAAATTTGAGGTTATGAAATGCAGATTTCATGATTAGACTTGTGGCTCACCACATCGTTGTTGTAAATATGTTTTGAAGGCTCAACTTTGGCGTAGCTAAAAAAAATTTTATTTTAAGTTTTTTATTTAAAATTTTTTCTTTAAGGTGTTTGAGGTTATCAGGTATTTAAAGTTAGAAGCTTGTAGATTAAGTTCTAGAGTGTTTTGTTCAGAATATCATTACTGTAAGTATGTGTTACAGGCTCAATTTTGGCGTATCTAACACAAAATTTGACTATAACTATTTAAATTTGCAATTCTCTTTTTAAAATTTAAGGTTATGTACTTATAGACAAGTTTTAGAATCTATTGTTCACTATATGGATACTGTTAATGTGTTCATTAGGCTCAATTTTAATTTTTCTACTATCAGTTACTTTTTGACTTTAATTATTTTTATTAAAAATCGAGGATTATTTAATTAAAATTTGAGGTTATGAGATGTCAAAGCGTATAACTATATTACGACTTTTTTCCTATCCTTTTTAGAAATATTTCCTATCTTTATATTTAATTCCCTAACATACAACTCAATTAGTTTTACTCAAGATTTACTCATAGAAATTTGAGGTTATGATGTGAAGGATTAAGTTTTATAGTCTGTTACTAATAATGATGATGATATCATCATTTTAAGTGCATGTTTAAGGTTCAACTTGGAATATCTCAATAAATATTTTACTCTTAATATTTAAATTTGAATTTTTTTATATTTGAGGTTATCGATTAAATTCTAAAATGCGTTGTGCACGATATCGTTGCTTTCGCCATTAGTAGACTATGTCCTATCCTTTTTTTCACTTGTCTAGCATAAAACACAATTCTTTTTATTCAAATATAAGATTAACTCATCAAAAATTTAGGTTATGGCATCAAGAATTAAGTTTTATAGTCTGTTACAAATGATGATGATGATATCATAATTTTAAGTGCATGTTTTAGGCCCAACTTTGGTATATCTCAATTAAATTTTGATTTTAACTTTTTAATTTTGAAATTCTCTTTTTATAATTTGAGGTTATAAGCTGATCGAATAAGTTCTAAGGTGCGTTGCTCAAGATATCGTTACTGTCAGGGGCGTAGCCAGAACTTGGTCATGGGGGGGGTTTTAAAATTTGTTTTCGCCAGTTTAGTTTACGTGTTTTTTAAAGTTAACTAATTAATTAATTGACTGGCACGACAGCCCGCTTACGAGACTAAGGCCTAGCTTCCCGCAACCACCCGTGTTGTGCGTGTGAATTTGTACGCGGGTGGAAGGGACCTACAGTTTTATGCCGGTTCCGAACGGCAGGTTGGGAGCTTTTTCATAAGCAATTTTTACTCTCAGAGGTTTGCCATTTCCAGCTGAGAGGACAGCCACCGAAAGAGAAAACGAGTTTTCCCGTTATTTTTTTTAGGTGTTATTACAGGCAGTATTGAACCTGGGGTTGCTGCCTTCGACTCGCGGTCCAACGCACTAACCAACTGAGCCACGGCGGCTGCCGTTAAAGTTAACTGCACCTTCCAAATAGGGCATTTTGTGGTGGCTTATGCGACTTAATGCATTGGATATTAAATTTTTCCCGTTTTTTAGTAAAAAGTTCATGAAATTTGGTGCACTGGAAGCGAAGTTATTGCACAAGTTACAATATTAACTTTTGTTTTTAAAATTTGTAAACTTTAACCGAAGCATTTCAATTTATGAACCAAGTTTATGGTGATGATTGCTTATACCGTGGTGGAGTTCATAAGTGGTAAACGCGATTTAAAAACGATTGTCAGGACATAAATAATGACCAACGAGTTAGCCAACTGAAATCCGCGATCACCGTAGATTCCATCAAAACTGGGCGGTAATTCATAAAAGATTAGCCAAAATCTTCATTGAAATTCTTGAAATTGGAATTAACCCTCGCTTTACTACCCAGAAATACCCACCCGAGTGATCTTTTTAATATTCATGTTTCATATCTGCCGGAGTATTTAGCAATGATTTCGAATAACTCCACAAATTTGAAGGTAATTTTCAATAACATGAAGAACTATTTTTTTTAGAAATCTTGTTTATGTTTAAACTTGAATTTTGTCATTTTGTATACAAAATACCTACCCGGTTGATCCCAGGTGCTTTTGCTGCCATTTTGAATAAAACTCACAATAAATTTTTTTTGCGTACCTTATTACTTACGTAAATAAACTATCTGGAATGAAATTTTCTAATATTTTCCATAGTTGCAAAATAAATCATTAAAGTTAGGCCTTTTTTCGAAAAACCAACTATCGCCAGAGGAAGATACTAAATACTGACGTATGAAAAAATGTATATATTATTATATCTTAATTGTGAGTTTTAATCAAAATATCGGCGGAAGAGCCTGGGGTCATCCGGGTGAACGACATTGTTAAACGACGTAGGTATACAACAATTTTTGGTAAGGCGAAGGTTAAGCATCTCAATAGCATAAATTTATCGATAGCATTTTAATTGAACATTTGGCTATCGAAGGATGCCATCTCATCGATCGACACTTGTTTTGACTGTTTTTTGTTTACTAAAAGTCGAATTTTAACCATCAACCACTCTTCGTTTTCACCTGATGCGGCACCGTGCGACTTTCACCTATTCAAAAAATGCATTTGCCGATGAAAAAAAGCTTTAAGAGAACGAGGAATCCATCCAAAAGGCTTGTACCGACATCCTGAAGGATATTCCGGTCGACGAACTAAACTACTCTTTATACATGTTTTTACATCATGCAAATCGCTGTATTGAGTCTAAACGGAACTATTAAAAAACAATTTAGTTTCGCCGAAAAAATTTTTTAGTATTATTCTTTTAAATGTTTAAGGATGAAAGACCTTTTTGCTAATGTGTGAACGTACATACGACGCATAGTGATTGAAAATGTTGACAAATTATAGGCTATGGGGGGGTTCTGACACCCTAAACCCCTCCCTTGGCTACGCCCCTGGTTACTGTCGTTGTTATTTGAAATGTTTCCTATCCTAATTTGGACTTCTCTAAAATAAAACTCAATAATTTTTATTGAAGTGTAAGATTTACTCATAGAATTTTGAGGTTATGAAGTTAAGGATTAAATTTTAAAATGTGCTGCTTGCCATCTGATTATTGTAAGTGTGTGTGAGAGGTCAAATTTTGATATTATTAGCGTGAAACATGATGATCATTATTATGGATTAATTTAAAAAGTTGTTTACTAAATTGTGAGGTTATGAGGTCTTGAATTATGTTCCAATGCGTGTTGTTTATTATCTGATTGTTCAAGTCCATATAGCAGGACCAGTTCTGATGCTGCTAATACTAAATTTATTCATTAATATTTAAATATATTTTCTTTTTAAATTTTGAGGTTATACACGTACAGTTAAGCATTAAGTGATAAGCAACTTTTGTAACAAAAAAACTTTTTTTTAATTTTTAATTAAATTCATTTTTTTGGTACTTTTATTTATTTTATCTCCTGTTGTCTATTTGATCTTCTTCTCCTTCTACTTTCTTCTCATTTAGCAACTCTAAAATTACTGAAATGGTTACTTAACCCTTTCCGGTCAATTTCCACATTTCTTGAGATAAAAAGTTGAGAGTCAAAGAGTCAAAATATTGACTCTTATTGAATATTTTAGCAATAAAATACAAAAAAAAATTTAAAAAATCATTTTGGTTGAGAATTACAGCTTCATCAATTTTGTACGATAATTGAATTAATGAATTTTTGGTTTCGGTTTTTTATGTTTTATGAACAATTCATTAATTTTTTTTATAGAAAACATAAATTATAACAACAAAAAATTAAAACGTGATTTCATTTTGATCGAAAGTTATATAAATTATATATATAAACAATTGATTCACATTCATATTACAGGTGTTGTTGTTGCAAAGCCCTTTTCCTCTCAATAAAACACAAAATCAATTAAAATTCGTACAGTTTTTTAGAAAGACACTGAATATAGCCGATTCTTATTATCGTAGTGGGAGTGGCAAGTACGCATGTCTAACCTTACATAACCTTATCTGCCCAGTAAAACACAAAATCGTATAGAAATTCTTACTTTCAATCGAAAAGTGCGGAATAGTCGAATTTTATTAGCCACGTGGTTAACAGATGGGCGTGGCAGGTAAGCAAACGCAAAAAATCTGTTACCAAACCTATAACTTAAAAAAATGCAAACTTAACTTACAACCGTTGTTTTCCATTTATACGATATATCGTACAAAGCTTTCCAACCTCTGCCGTCATTTGTACGATATATCGTACAATTTTTTGAAAGACTCGGGAAAAATATTTAGACGCAATCAACTGAGATTCAAACTTTGAAATTGTTTCGCTTTTTGGTACCAAAAAGTATTACATATTCAAAAATTCCTACCCAGAAGTACCGTCATTTGCTGGTTTTTCAAATTCTTTCAAAAAGCTGCTTACAAAACGCACTCATACTGTGTAGCCACGGCTATTAGGATTTATATTTTTAAACAGAATGATGCAACACAGCCTACTTAATGAAAATTAAAAAGCTGTTGCATAAATACTGTCAAATAAAAAATCGTCGAAAAAATTGTACGATACATCGTACATATTTCCGGAAAGGGTTAATTATAATAAAGTATCAAATCCCCTCAATTCGGATTTTTTTAAATCACCCAAAAGTCCAAAGAGCCCGAAATTGCCCTTCTTGAACTTCTCTCCTATGCTGATCGTCCAGTGCGTCGAGTGTGCATGCGCCACACGCCATGCCACAGCAATTCTCGCGCTTTCAACTTGCTCACTCTTTTTTAGTGCTATCGCTTTCGCTCAGCTGCTGTCTCTATCGCACCAGCCACCGTTGCCAGATAGCTGAAATTGCTGCCGCGCGACATGGATACTAATTAGTTAAAAGCTAATTAATTAAAAGACCACTGCCAGCTCTGCCAATCGACTGACTGGTTGGCACCGTTTGTTGTCGGTCTTGCTGTGACGTGCTGCTACTGTTTGTTGTTGCTGCAGCACGCACAAATCAGTACTAGTCGCTGTTGACGTAGCAATTGCTGGTTATTGGTGTATTTTTTTCATGTTGTTGTTGTTGTTGACATTATTAAAATGGCACTTGTATGTCCACAAACAGACACACACACATGCACACACAAACGTAAGCACGCATCGAAATGAACAAACGCTGACGTTGAAAATGTCAACAACACGCGTATTGATTATTTATGACTTTAATGCGGTTGTCGTCAGACGCGACAGCGATAATGTGTGCTGTGCGCATGCGCCGAGCAAAATGCTGAGAGCCCGAATGGCTGACTGCGCTATGGCGCGCTAAGCCGTTGGTTGTTGCGGCCTGTCAGTGCGTTGGGTTTTTTTTTAATAATTTAGTTGCTGCTCAGCAACAACTTCTAGTTTTTGTTGTTATATTTACTTGAATCTTTTATATGCAATAAAGTGTCATTTCTTAGGTTTAGTGCGCGACATATTTTCGCTGCAAACCTAAACTGGTTTGTTGCTGACTTGTTGCACTGCATGTTGTCGTTGTTGTTTTTATTGTTGCTGCTGCTGCATTTGCTGGCTGACTGGCTGGCTGTCTGACGACTTGGTTAACTGGCTGCTGCGCGTCGCCCCACATGATTGATTGAATCTCAATGTTGCTGCTGTTGTTGTTGTTGTTGTTGCAGTTGTTGCCCATACCAGCGCCAGTCTCTGTTGGACTCTTAGTCGTTTTAAACGTTTACTGCATTGCATTGCACTGCATTGCGGCGCTTGTGGTGTTTGCTTTTAAGTGACTGTTGACATGATTGTCGGTTTTGTGTTAATTACGGCTGTCGTTTAGTTTCGCAAAAATTATGAATGGTTGCCATATTTCGTAATTAAATGTGCGCGCATGCGCCTTCTCATCGACTTGCACGTATGCCTCTGTGTGTGTGTGTGTGCTTTCATGCGTGTCACTCTTAAACTGGCCGCACTGACGCTGACACAGAGCCAACGCTGGCTGCGTCTACACGCGCGAATTGAATAATTGCCAACGTTTTGATTAGTAAATTACATTTTTGATTTATGCCCAGTTAATTGTTTTCATGTCTCACATTTGCACAACTCATTGCAAATGCGATTATGAAAAATTCAACACGACAGCGTTGCCGATAAATTGTTGCACTCAAGTGGATTAATACGAAAATAAATGTATTTATTAGAATTTTAGTACATTCCTTTGCTGTTTTTATAATGAAATTTTTATTGGAAAAAGTTTAAAAATGAGAAAAAAAGACTATACAAAATGTACTGCAACTATGGTGTTAAATTAGTAATTTGTAGGCATTGCATGACACCAAGAAGGTTAAATATAAAAGAAAGAAGGTTAAATATTTTTCTGTAAATTGCATAACCAAGCAATTTTTACGTGGCACTTGATTTTAGTTACTCATACGCAGAGCTTGACGGCACAACACTTCGTTTTTCATGGTAAATTCTATTATTTTAGATATTTTGTGTGCAGTAATTAAATGTGGTTACTCATACGCCCCGTAAGATCTTCAAGTAGGTTTGTCTCACGATAGGCTCGTCAAAATAGGAAAAAGAGAGAAGTATTTTAGGATATTTGCTAGTTGTAGCCGAAGTATTTTGAAGCTAGGATGCAATTCTGCGTTTAATGGCTAAAGAACTCTAGTGTCGTCCAACTGCAGAAAGCCAATGTAGGTTGGGTTAGGTTAGGTCATGGTAGTTGCCTCTGTAAGAGACACACTCGGAGGCCTATTGTGAGGGCCATTGTGATAACACTTTGGCTAAAAGGCGAAAATGTTGAGGTTTAAGAGCCTTTTTGGTTTTTTGGCTGAAAAGCCGATTGTTGATTATCAGTTGTCTGATGTTGATGATTGTTCTTTATTCCAGAAAATTGTATCTGATATATTAATTATAATATTTCGAATGTTCCGCCCAAATTCCAAAGTCTAATTATATCGGTGACGCAGATCATTCGGCCAATTTTGCATATTCGAATCAGGAGACATAAAATATTGCGTCACTTGACCACTGGTGAGTGCGATGCACAGTGTTGCGAGTTCATATAGCAGAAATTTGAAATTAGGTTTACAGTTATTGTATGAGTAAAGAACTTACTGTGCAAAATTTCAATGAAATCGAACCAAAACTTCGAAAACCTCCCATACAAACGGATTTGAAAAAACTTCATATTAACAATGAAAATTGCCTTAGCTCATAAAAGCTACATTCATAATATTTCTATTTTAATATAAATTTATTTATAAATGTGTATATAGATAAAACGCGCTTTTTCCAAAGTGAGTGAAAACAAATCTCGATAAATTTCTCCACAGCTGCTCAGGAGTTGCTCTTAGAGGGTTAAAATCTTAGACTGATCCCAACTAATTTTTGCTCCTGAATATTTCTTTCGAACATACCTACCCCCTATCTCCAACATTTTAAATTAAAGTTCAAAAATTCACCTCCAGAGGGCACCTCCCATACAAATGAAGTTGAAACACCATTAACCCCGCTATTTCGAATACAAATTTTGTACCAATTTTGATTAAGTACGAAATAAACACTTAAACACATTTTCAGATTTGGCTTAATTCTGGCGTTGAAATTAATTTGAGCTTTGATGTATTCAGAGACCTATAGTAGAATTTTATGGCAAATATTTTCGTGGTAAATTTTTTCCTTAAAAAAACCTGTTTTACAGGACATTTTTGGTATTTTAGAAAAAAAGGTACAAATTGACCCATAAAAATAGTAGCTACAGGGTTAAAATGCTCCACAAAAATATTCTTCATAGTATTTTACATCAAATTGCTGAACCCATCATATACCTAAAATGTAAGGTTACATGGTTTTCGTATGCCGATTCAACATAAGAATGTGCAAAAGGGGGAAAACTTTGACCCCCCGCCCTAAAAAAAAAATGCAGATGTAAACCTTCAAAACGCCTCTACCAGAATCCGTCAGAACCTTGTTATTCTAAAAAAAATTTGATTTTGTTGTGCAGTGTAATTACGTGTATGACTGACAGGTCTCTGCCCGTCTGTGTTATATGTGTACTTGAACTAATGTTACTCATACGCTCCGTGTTACGCACAGTCTCCCATTGTTTGTTCAGATATTACACAATATTTGCATGTCGTTCACTATTCAGTTCAGACAATATTAATCATACGCCCCGTATTACAATACAAAATGTTCAAAATTTTTTTCTTTTTTTCATATTATAAATATACATTGGACGTCTAGTGTAACGAACTTTCCATTTAACGAATTTTCGATTTAACGTACGGCCAATTTTTGTCCATTGATGGTTCTATATTACGAACGATATTTTTATTTGAGCATTCACATTCTTTACAATAACAATGAATGTTTGGTTTTATCAAGTGAACGGTATCTCAATTGTTTTGGGTTTCGTTACGTTAAAACTTTCAAATTTACGTCAAATTCTGTTTGTATGCATTGCTGATCATTTTCACAGGTTTTGTTTTGCGTTCGGTCGGTTTTTTTCTTTTAAAAATTGAATAAGTGAAACTTATTTCTTCAAGAAGAATGGTTTAAAACAAAAAAAAAATATCGATCGATTTTTCGATTTAAAAAATTGAGGGTACAACATAAGATTCGTTATATTGGATGTCCACTGTATTACTTTTTGTTTATTTTTCTATTATTTTGTATTTATTTTTATTGTCCACTAAACTCTATTATTTAAATTAATTAATTAAACTCTAAAACACTAAAAACCTTCTTTATTTTCAGCTGCTTTTTGTGTAATTAAATGAATGTTGCATATAACAATAATAATGTTAAAACTTCTTTGAAAAATTGCAAACATTAGAAAAATTTTCACCACACGTCGTCTATTCTATATAAAGTTTGCTTATTTTGCTGCTAAAGCGATTTTCGTCGATTAGTGTTGCGCATACGCCCCATAAAGCGCACACAAAGCTTCAATTTAAATAGCTGCCAGATACTGAAAACCAAATTGAAATTATCAAAACCTAAAAAATAACAACAAGTATATTGGTAACAAAAGTTTATTTCGCTTGAAAAGTAAAAAGTTTTTACAAACATAAAATTAATTTTGTATTACCGATGCTCATAAAGCCAACCAACTACTGCTGCTGCTACACACACACACTCATCGTTGCAATTTTTTATGCATTTTTGGTTGATTTCTTTTTTGTTGCACTTTTCGCTTGCTAGGTTTCCATTTTCGGACTTTTGTTTTTATGCTTTTCAGTTTTAGTTTTCATATTTTCATGGCAAACTTTATGCACTGAAATTTCGTTTGGGTACATAAACGCAAACAACAACAACAACAACAAAGAGCAAATACAAACTTGGCAACACATAGAAGCGAAACACATAAACATACAAACACATAAAGCCACACAAACAAATACAGACAGTTGCATTTTATTAACTGCAGCTGTGTGAAATTCAAAAACTTTTCATTATATTCAACTAACTGCAACAACACACAACACCACCATCAGCAACAACTACAACTACTGACATATAAACAAAACTACAAACACAGACATGCACTTCACATTTCACTGCCAGCAGCAGTGCCTCAACTGTCGCAACCTGCTCCCCTCAACGCTCGACGACCGCCCGTTGAACTTTCGGCAACATTTGCCACTTGCTGCTTAAGCTGATTGTTGTTGTTGTGCTCGGTGTCTTTGTTATTGCCCAAAATTGTTATTGTTTTCATAGTTTTTGTTGTTTTCGTATTGTTTTAGCTTATTTTGATTGTTGTTGGAAGTGCAACTGTCACAACGTAATCGTATTTACCAAATACACAAACAAGCTAACACACTGGCTGCACGTTGGCTTCAGTCCATACATACATACATACATAAACATATGCATTTGTTTTTGTATATGTTTTGGGCTTCATATGCGACACACACACACATATTTATGTATTTAGCATTTCGTTATGTACGCAGTAGAAATATTCATATATGAACGAGTGTGTGTGCAAACACATAAACAAACAAACCATACGCGTCCACACACACAAACAGAGAGGCATGCATACATACATACCAGCACCGTTAGCTGCGTACAAGTGCTGTTATTTAATGTTAGGCCAACCTCAGAGCAGCCCATTATATGAACGCACAGACAATTGTCTGTTCACTCGCTCACACACACTCACAAACATATACAAATACTTATGTAGTGGTGCCTGCGCCCATGAAGTTTGTCATTTGAATTTGTGTTTTTGTATTTATTTGCAATTGAGATTCCTTTGTAACTCAATTTTGCAACGTAATAAAATATTTACGCACAGTCTCACGCTCACACACACACACATATATACACGAGCATACATGCACATTCACCTTTGTTAAACGACATGTAAATGTTAATTTATTTAAAGATGAAGTATTGAACTTTGCTCACATGTGGCAATGTTTCACCTTCACTAAACCTTAAAGCTGCCTGGATTTAAATGTTTTTCGACTGGCTGCTGGTCTGTCTGTTTGCTTACGTGTTGTCTGCCCGCTTGTTTTGCTTTATTAGGCAGCCATTTTTCGTTTCAATTTTATCTTTTTCTTTCTTTCATTCCCGATCTTGTTCATATTATGTGTCACTCGCTTGTCACCTTGCATTGGTTTCACGTGGCGTATGAGTGATATGAAATTTAAATGTGAAATTCTTTGTAACAGTTCCTCGTCTACAGTTCGGAGAAGCTTTTAAATAATTTAAAAATAAATCTTGATACTTTTCTATACAACGATGATAATGTTCTCTGGTTTGCAGCAAGCTGGGCCCACATAGAGAAAAATCATAATTCCATTTAAAAGAGACTCAACAAAATATTTTACACATTTTTATGTAAATATGTGACATAATATTTCATGTGATGACACCTGGAATCTTAGAGCTTGGGTAATTCTAATGTCCTTGAAAAAAAAGTGAGGTACCATGAACTGACAGAATAAACAGCATTAAAAGTCACTCATACGCCGAGTATGGCAATGGAATTATCATTCGCTTGAGGCTGCATCGAGTGTGTTCAAATTGTGTTGGCGGCGTTTAGTGCCAAGAAAACCAGATTAAAGAAAAATCTATAAGGAATGTAACAAAAAATCCATAGTTATGGAAGAGATTTTATAACATCTTAAATAATGTTGCCAAGCTTCAAGTTTTTAATTATTACGAGATTATTTGAAAAAGTTCCCGATCTCAACATTTAGATTGCAGCACTTATCAACAAAAGATGGGAAAACATTGTGTCCTCCTTTTAAAGGTATTCAACAAAATTTCAGCCATTTTGGCAGCGCAGTTGTTATTCGACAATGACTTGAGTCATGATAAATCGATCGATGTGTTTTTTTTTTAATGGAAAAACATCGAGCAAGAGAAGTTATTCAATATTTGGTTTTGGCAAATCAAAGAGTTGTTGGACTCTGCCCAGCATTTAACTCCGTAAATTTGTAGACAGCTAAATTTAAACGAAACTTTACCAGCTTCGGAAGCGATAAACGTTCAGCACATCCAAAAACTGTAACCGCTGACGAAAAAACATCTCTCAAGTTCACTAAATGGTGCTGCACAATTGCCGAATTAAAGTAAGAGAGGTAGCTAAGGCTTTGGACAATATCCAAAAAAATATGTTTGCCACATATAGAATTTACTAATTACTTAGTTACTTACTTACTTACTTACTTACTTACTTACTTACTTACTTACTTACTTACTTAATTACTTACTTGCTTACACTTACTTACTTACTCACTCATTAACTTTCTTACTTACTTTCTTACACTCATTTACTTGCTTTCTTATTTATTTACTTACTGACTTACTTACTTGTTTACTTACTTGTTCACTTACTTACTTACTTAGTTACTTACTTACTCACTTACTTCCTTTCTTACTTACTTACACTTACTTACTTTCTTTACTACTTACTAACTTACTTATTTACTTACTTACTCACTTACTTACTTACTTAGTTGCTTACTAACTTACTTACTTTCTTACTAACTTACACTTACTTACTTACTTTCTTACTTACGTACTTACACTCATTTACTTGCATTCTTATTTATTTACTTACTAACTTACTTACTTACTCAGTTACTTACTCACTTTGTTACTTACTTACTCACTTACTTACTTTCTTACTTACTTACACTTACTTACTTACTTACTTACCTACTTACTTACTTACTCACTCATTATTTGTCTTACTTACTTACTTACACTCACTTACTTGCTATGTTATTTACTTACTTGTTTATTTACTTACTTACTTACTTCCTTACTTTACTGAAAGCATATCGTGTTTGACACTTCTCAGACACACGTTTGAGAAGTCCAACAAAATCTATTATATTTTAAGAGACACGTCAATCTTTCTATCACTTTGATCAATTTCATTAAAAAATGTTTTTAAAAAAATAATCATTTAAAAACGAATATTTGTTTGACAAAATGTCTCATTATGGAGGCAATTTTCAAATTATAAGATCCTGTTAAATGTTCGCCAAAGGCAAATCATTTTACACTTTCAAACTTACTTTTGTGTATTAGATTAGCTGGTTTCATTTAAAGCTGCATTCATAAATAGCAAACTTTTTGGAAAGCAAATCCAACTGTTGCTACTATGGACTACATTGACTTTAATTTCTCAAATCAAAAAATAAGCTAAAACATTAGTGCAAAAATGTTATTAGTGAATTCTTTGGTCATACTAAATTTTCTAATCATGCAAAGATTTATTTTCGTTGAATGCTAACAAGTGTGTCCTAACAAAATTTAGCTAATAATTGATTTCCAAATATCCATCAAACAAAGACTTAAACAACCAACGCTCCTCCTCACAGTGATTCTATCTCTCAGCCAAGCTACTACTCACACTTTGACGCCATTCTCAACTCAACACTGAAGAGGAAGCAAGTCACATTCAACTGCATTTTACTGTAAGAAATCTTTTTATATGCACAACGCATAAACATTAACTTTTGCCAAAAAGCAGCAACCAACAAACTATGCTCAGAATAGCAACAACAATTTCCACTGCATTAAATTTGTTGATACTGACTACAAAAAAGACAAAAAGAAAGCAAAATAAACTTTCAACAAAAACAAAAACATAAAGAAAACAAAGCATGAGTCGCAACAATAGCACTGCCTGCATGCCACACTGCAGTGTCGGTTTCTGCGCCAACACACAAACACGCCGCTGCAAGAATTGCTGGTGTTGTTCCACTATCAGCAACCCTGGCAAGTGAGCAAGTGTGAAAATGCCCGCAAGCTGTAAGCCACACTACACAAATGGCTGCAAAATGATATCGAAAAAGCAACAACCACACAAATTGGCAAAACAAAAAAACAAAAATAAAAATCACATATTCGACTTGCCAAAGTGCAATGGCAGCAATTTTACTTGGCGAATGTTGCACGAAATTGCTTTTTGTGTCTTTACTTAATGCGCTTAAATTGGTGCTGCAATGCTGGCACACACACACACATATATACCTCGATATATTTCTATACAGATCTGCACACACTGCAGGTATGAGAGAATGCACACTTTGTTGTTGCGTACAATTCCTTCCGTTCCCTCTCTCTCGCCCTCTCTATCTTGCTGCCTTCTTGGCTGCTACTGATTTTCGACACTTTGCCCTTTGCATCTATGGACATTATTGTTGTTGTTTTTCTTATTGTTATTATTGTAGCTGTAGTTGCTATTTTTGTCACTTTTATTGTGTGTTTTGGTTGCGGTGCTTTGCACTTTGCGAAAGCTGCATATTAAAATCATGATACGAGCATTGGAGACCTCACGCACACACACACACACCTATCCTCATGCATGCGTGTATGTGTGTGTGTGTGTGTTTATGTATAGTTGTGTGCAGAACATTTGCAATTTACGAAATTACAAGTTAAACGCACATTGCAGCAGCAACTGGAAAAGGTAATGTTGTTGTTGTTGTTGTTGCTGTTGTAGCTGAGGGAAAAGAGCAGCAGGTACATGGCAGAGATTTGGGTAATTTACAAAGTGGCAGCACCACACACACACACACAACAACAACAATACCACACAACATATCCTTTTAATATTTTAAATGTTTTTTATGTGTGTTACACTTTTTTTGCATTTGATTTTTGTTTTCTGCATGCAAACATCGACAAGCTGACCTCTGCATTTGGATGAACGACGCTGCAGTAGCGAAATGGCAACAACTGAAATTGCTGCATTTGATGTTGTTGCAGTAAGGACTGGACTCCATGCAGTAGACTCCATATTGGCATTGAATGGAAAGTTCATTGCAGATCACTCATACCACCCGTTGGCCTTGAAATGGCATGGCATAGTTGACAAGAGGGCGCCAGCGCTTTTTATGCACTTTTTAGCAAAACATTGAACGTCCTGAGGACCCTCAAGTTTTATGGCAAAACTAACAACAGCTGAACTGACATTCTAACAATATTTTCGCTTTGAAGATGCTTGTACAATCAGGTTGAAACTTCATAGTTTAAACATAATAAAGGTTTCATTTACTTGCAACGATGTTCTATTAACTTGAATGACAACACAGTTTGCAATTTTAAATAAACACGACACACACATCGAATTTGAACAATGAACATATATGACACATTTAAACACCAATCAGTCAATACAGATGATTTTTAGGAGCTCAGGTTAGATTATGCCTCACATAGACTTAGTAGTACAAGAGCAGATAGATAAGTCAGAGGCTTTTTGAAAAAAATAATTTTTTTTCTCAGCAAAAAACATTTTATTTCTCAACATATGTAGTCTTCTCGTAGTTCGATACATTAAGTTCAGCATTCAAATAATAGGCTTTCTCAAGTTCCTCAGTGAGATGTTGCAGTGATGACCTCTTCATTCAACTCAAATCTCTTACTGCCGAGTAATTTTTTCAGACTTGGAAACCGGAGATAGTTGCAGTGAGCTAAACCTGGAAAATATGCTGTAAAAGATTGCCGCTTCTAGTCCAATTTATGGGTTTTTCCATGACGACATTTTTGCTTCAAATCAATGTCGAATCTTGTGCCAATGATTATTTTACCACTGATGAATGTAAAACACCATTATCTTATTGGCCAACAGACCTAGTTTGGTCTTTTTCTTCTTCTTCTTTCTGCTCTCACTATTGACTGGCCTTTGGTGCATTTGATGCAAAAATGTTGATGGATGATGACCAGGGAAAGGATTTTGTGGAAATTGCCTTTTTTGTTTGCTAGATAGAACATTTCTGATTGAAAATGGGCACGAATTAGGTCCTCCTGATTAGAAATCTACCACTTTTATTTTGCCTTTTTTGGCCTTAAAAAGGCAGTTTGCCTTTCTCACCCATAAATGCCTTTTTTAGTGCCTATTTTACCTATAAATGCCACAAAATGCCTTTTTCAAGATTTGTCGAGCGCCTTTTTGTTTTCCTTTCGTTTTCAATATTTTCCCCCTTTTGTTTCGCAAAAATACCTTGAAACTAAAAAAAAATTAAGTGGCAACATTGCAATTTCATTACCTTATCGATGCGTTTACATTGATTTGATCATTCCTAAGCCGTTATTTTTTGTTGTGCAGTGGAAAATTTAAAGAAAAAACATGCCAAATGTGGTAAAAGTACGCTTTTATGCTTTTATATGAGAAGTTAAAATATGAATTTAAAATATGTGCCTACATTTCAATTAAAATATCTTAGTTTTTGTTTTTAAACTATCTTTGAAAACCTTGATGTTCCTTTTCTTTTACAAAAAACGAGGTATAAATATTGTATGTTGCATACGTCAGATGAAATAAAATTATTAAAAAATACATACCGTTTCCTCTTTTTGTAGATTTTCTAGTATTTTTTTCTTATTTTTAAATGCTTGATTTTGCGTTTTTAACAGTTTCCCTACCACTTACCTCGTACTACCACTTACGTCAGACTCTACTCGATGAATTCTTTCCTTTTATAAGTCCATTGTTATTGTATTTTTCGAATTTGCAAACAATAATGAAAAATAATGAAAAACAAATCTTTTAAGGAAATGTTCGTTTCAACAAGCAGAAGAAATACGTTTCGCTTTTAATAGTCCCTTGTGCTGCCCTGGTTCCAAGTTAAAGTCCTCTTTTTTGATGGACCTGAACAATCTACTAACCACTGCTCGATTCTTAACCCTTTCGCTTTTTTGTTGCCATATGGCAACATGCTACTTTGTCAACGTCAAAGCCCTTTATGGTTTCAAGAATACATTTGTGTGTTGGTCCTTAGAAAAGTTTGAAGTTTTAGGAATAGTACAAAATTAATGAACTGAATATTTAAGTGTAAGAAATATACACATAGACGTTTTTTAAATGTTTTATCTTTGTATAGTAAAGAAAGAAAAAGAGGAAACAAATTAGAGAAATTTTGAATTTGAATTTTTACTTCAATTCAGATAAATTTTTAAAATAAATTTAGCAGAAGTAAATGAAGAAATATTCAATTTGTTATTATGCTTAACAAATTTTATGTTTTAATAATTATTACAGTCACAACGATTTGGTTGCTGTCATATGACAATATTCTAAAAAACAGGGTTCGATAAGAAAATTTACAAAAATTAGTATGGGATGTTTCTGATATAACCACACAGAAAACTTAATTGACAAATTTACAATTTTAACTATCCTCATTAAAAACCTGTAGTGAAAGGATTAAGGGGGTTTTCTCTTTCTCTATGGTAGATAGATGTTGTTGGTATTAAAGTGCATTTAGATAGGTGATGATCTATTGTGTCCCCTACTACTAATAACAGTTAAAGAACATCGTCTAGACCTACCGACCTAATAAAGTTTTGCAACTCACGGGGCTTCAGGTGCATGATGTTGTCTTCTACAGGCGCACGTAACGATTCCTGCTGCGATATTCTGCATCACATTGCATTGTGCGGTGCTTACTCGGAAGTCTCCTCGGCTATTTTGCAGAGTCTACAGACGCTTGCCAGTTCGAGACCTATTGTATGCAATTGTTTTCTAAGTCTTCAGTGCCCAGTTAGAAGCCCAGTGACCTGTCTTTATTGGTCTTTCCTCAGTCTGAGGCATGCTTCACTCCATTTGAAGTTATAACCATTGATGGAGACGACCTGAGAGCCGAGGCAACTATGCGGTGATTCAGGTTTCTGGTTTTTTTCCTTAAGCCTTAGTGACTGTGCTAAAGTTTTCATGTACACTTCAATAAAGGTCTCTGGTCCAGGAAGAGCCAGATTTCCTAGCAAGATTGTTCGTCTTCTCATTGTCGTCTAATCGTCTGTGTTCTGGGACCCAAAGGACTTTGACCTGGTTGTACATATGTCACCAGTTTCTTCAATGCCTCTATGCATACCAGCACTTATTCTTTCTATGGTAACACACCGGGCCCAGTCTGACCCATATTAGCTCCCTTGCGAAACCTAACTTTCTACTCTGTTTTTCAAACGAGCCAAGGCGCAGGAGTTACACCTATTAATGCGACGCGTTGCATTGGTTCTGGAAGGACATAGAGGTTAGGAAGTTAGAATGTTGGGTGAAGAATTTATGAACTCTTGTTTTGAACCCATCTTGATCAAAAGATTCTGGGCGAATTTTTAAGCAGAAATAAATATTTAATCTCAAAAAAAAAACACTGTACCCACAACTAGTAAGCAAAGGGAATAGTTAAAATTTTCCACAAATTCTTAAATATTGCAAATGCTCATTGCAGTCGACCGCATAAGCGCTGAGTTTCGCTGCTTTCGGTGCATTTTCATTTATGTTGAAAATTCTACAAAAAGATTTTATGTATCTTCACTAATTTCACTATTTTCAGCTTTAGCTGTGACATCAAAAATGTTGCGGTTTCAAGCAACGAACTGTAACAGCTTTCACACACACATGCGCACTTTTACAGCTTACGGTTTTTGTGCATCTCGTTTACGCAGAAAATGAGGGCAAAGCAGCAAAGCGAAAACAGTAGCGAGGCAACGAAAAAACACACTCGCGGCCATAATGGCAGCAAAGAGGCGAAGAGTGATGACGCAAGGAATGAGGCGAGCGGGACACAGCACGTTGGCATACTAAACCATTTTTATATGTTTGGTATTTTTTGATATTGTTTTTGTTATGTTTCTAAGTATAATTTTAAAATGTTTTCCACTTGTGACAGTGTAATTTAATTTTTTGTCACACACACACACACGCGCTGTAGGTGGCTAAAAGCACACACAACGGCCTGCGTGCATGTAGTCAACTTTTTGCTGCTGCAACAATTTAACCACTTTTGACCGCATGAACTGGCGCAGCGCTGCTGACGTTAACTGCAGCAGCGACAGGGACATGAGTGCATTTCGCAGTTAACACGGCAGGATAATAAAGTACACACACACACACACACACATGCACAAACTCGCATGCGTACTTGTATATCTTTGCACATGAGCGATAATGCATGTGCGGCTTTGAGGCCGAGAGAGAAAACATAAAATTATTAAATTTCAGGGCAGCGATAAAACGACAGAAAAACACATTCAAAAAATCGCAAACAGAAAATGTGGCAGTAAAAAACATTGCCATTTTATTTACGTTCCATGTATTGACACTTTTATTGGTTTCACATTGCGTGTGTCTATGTGTGTGTGCGGGGCCTGTATAAACAAGCGCAATATAATGTAATTATTTTAAAATTTATTATTTAATTAATTTTAATTGTAATAATGCGCTGTCATATATGCAAAAGTGGTCCACCCCTCGCTCGCCACTCACTGACCGCGCTCCCACTCGATTGGCCAATTGTGAGTGCACTACATTGTGGTTGTTGTTGTTGTTTTTATTTGGTCGATGTGCTATTTGGTTTGTTGTGGTTTTCATTGCTTTTAATTTATTTGTTCGCCCCGCCAACCCACCAGCCCGTCAGTCGCTTTGTTTGCTTATTATGTTTGGCGTTTGGGAATGACGTGGCAGCCGTTGCTCGACAACAGCATTGCCACATTATTATCAACACTTGACTGCGTCATTATTTTCATCGTCGTCGTCGTCGTCGCCAACATCATTTGCATTGATTGCATTTTCATTGTTTATTCACTTTGCCCGGAATCTCTGGTGGCATTGTGAAAAAATTGAAATTGCGCTGTAATTTTTGTGAAAATTTACGCAAAATATTTGCGAAAACATTTCCATAGCCGCGCACAAACTTCGGTGGCGGTTCATTGGTTTATTCTGGTTGATAATTTTGTTCCTTTCGTTTATTTGTTGAATTTTTTCAGTAAAATACATTTGCCAACTCCCTACTCGATGTTCGCACATAATGCAATTAAATACCACAACGACAGCAAAAACAACAACAACAACAACAGAACATGTAACAGTATTTTGTGTACATATTTATGTGGAAAAGTAAATAAGCGTACAATTGTTGTATTTCTGACAGATTGCTGGCAACTGTTTGCACAAATGCCAACTTCAAAGGGAATATTGGTAAAATTTCGTGGGTTTTATAGCTGAAGTTTTTTTATTTTAAGTCCACTTTCGAGCAGTACGCAGTGATAATTTCTACTATTGGAAATCACACCTAAAAGTACACCAAAGTTTCGTATGTTAATCATTGATTGCTGATTCGCAATAAGCTCCATGTGTGCATTTTAGACTATGAGATTGTTAGGTGCATACTTTTAGGCCGTACAAAATTAGCTAGCGTTGGCTTAGTAAATGAGGATATGACAAATTCCCCTGCAAGAAATCGGACTGGTCCAAGTCTAGTTTTTCAACTGGTCACTTGACAGTCATATATGACCTCAGAATCGACTCGTTTTCTTGTAGCAAACTCACCCTTTTAACATGGCGGTGTCCTAGGCGAGGGTCAATTGTCCCCGTCTGCATCCATTTGCAACTAGTCCAAGGTTAGTCCGAAGTAAACCAGTTTTCAAACCAGTTGCAAAGCGACTAGTTTGCAAACTAGTTTATTCTGGATTAGTTTTCTAATCACTCGATTTTTATGTGAAAAATAAAACAATGCATTTTTTAAATAATTATTTTATTTTAAAAATGTTTAAAAATAAAAACAGAAAATCATCGCGAATAAAAAAAAATTGTTTGTGCATTCAAAGATGAACCAAGATGAACTTCGACTAGTTGACACACTTCTGCCGGAACTGTTTGGGGGACTTCGCCTGCATTTAATAAATAAATAAATGAATTAAAGAATAATTTCATAAATAAATAAATAAATATATTAATACATAGCTCTAAGCTGCTGCAATTCGTTGCTTTACGCAACCACGCAAAATTCTAACTGAAATCATTCAAGACAAAACGTGCAAATCGAGCAAACTTCGTGTCATATTTAGAAACAGAAAGTTCGAAAAGTTCAAACATTTCTACGTTGTTGTTGTAGCAGAAAAATCGCAAGATCGGCCTTAACAGTATTTTTTGCTTCTCTCACCTCTGTTTCGTTTTTCTCATTTTCATGTCTCTTCTCGCCTATGAACGCACACGAAGAACATGAACGATTAGAAGCGAACTGACTGACTTCTGCGTCCGCTGACAGTCACTTGGACAACTGGTTGTCAAATTGACTTACAAAAAACCAGTTGAAAGACCAATGAATTTTGGAAACCAGTTGTCTCAGGTCCGACAGGGTCAAAAGGTATTCTCGCAAGGGGGATTTTTTTTTAGCTATTTTTATGAATCGAGAGTAGGAGACGAGATGGTAAGAAAGGGAGTTGATTTGCCTACCAACAAGGTGGAAAACTCTATGATTCCCTCGATATCTGCCCTGTATATGTAAATTGGCCGGTTGACCAAAAAAGAGAACTGAGAACTGAAGACTCCTCATAGCATAGTAGAACCAATTCCAGCACTTGCCGGGCACTTTTGCCCTCCTTTTTCTTGTCTCTGTGTCGAACCACTATTAGACAGCTCGTTGAAATCATCACTGGGCACTGTGCCATTGAATCTATGCATATCAAATGGCTCCTCTCCAGTAATGTCGGCAAAGCGAAGCTGCGAGATGAAGCTGGAAAGAAGAGAAGAAGGGAAGAGTTAGAAACTCTACATAGAGTCCGACCGATTAATCGGCATCGGCTAGTATCGGCCAATAAAATTGGTATCGGAATCGGCTAGTATCGGCATCGGCCAAAAAAAAAGAATCGGCATCGGCCTTTTTTGGCCGATGCCACATTTACTTTATTCAAAATAGTCCCTCTTGGATTCAACGATTTCCACGGTCTAAAAACATGTCGACTGAGTGTTTCAGATCGTCAACCAGTATGTCCTTCAGGATGTCGGCATAAGCCTTTTGGATGGCTTCTTAGTCCTCAAAACGCTTTCCTTTCATGGAATCATCATCGGCAAATGCATTTTTTGCCTAAAAGATAAAAGTTGCAAAAGTGCCAAATCAGGCGAATACGAGGAGTGATTGATGGTTAACCCTAATTCCCAGAATTTTAAAAGGGAACGTATATCCAGAAGTGAGACTGTCAGGCTTATATGAGCTAAATTACTGAAAACATTTGTTTAAAAAGTACAAAAACTGTATAAAATGTTAAATTTATAAATGCATTATAATTCTAACATTCCATTAGAGGATTACATAAAATAATGGAATCGGAAATCTTTTGGATTTATCACCATTTGAAATCTTTAGTAAGACTGTGAGGCTCAATTCTGGGAATTAGGGTTAAATTCGATTCTTAGTTAAAAAAAATCAGTTACTAGTGTCAATCAATGAGTTGGCTTCAGTCAGTTTGTGCAAAACAAACTGTGAATCCACTTTTCGATGGCCAAATGTTCAGTTTAAATGCTTTAAAAATATGTTGTTGAGATGCTTTAATTAAATTTCAAGAATTTCAATGAAAATGTTGACTGATCTTTGATGAATTCAAGCACAATTTTGATGAAGTCTGCAGTGATCGGGGATTTCAGTTGGCCAACATGTTCGTCATCATTTATGTTTTTACGACCGTTTTTAAATCTTGCGTATACAACTCACCCTAAACTTGGTTCATTAATTTAAATGTTTGGGTAAAAGTTTAAAACAAAACTTAATATTGGCTCCTTGTTCGATGCTCATTTCTGTACCGAACTTTCACTTTAGATGCACTTATTTCGATTCCAGTGAACGCTCTAAAGATTATCACTTATCTAAAAAGTTTAACTAATTATTAATTTTGTAGAAATCTCCAAGAAATTTGCCGCTCAGCAAACACATATCAATTGTTATTGTATAGTTTTAGGCTTCAGTATCAAAATGTATACAACACACTGGCAAACACATGAAAATTGCTCGCACTTCAAGTAAAACTGTTGGCCGCCTGTTGCTTGGCCACGAGAGCCACCAGCCATCAACTACTCTTACATGCAGTGCTGCACACACACACACACACATACACACAGCGTGAGACGTGTCTTGTTGCGGTTGCTGTCTGCTATGAAATTAACTCATTACAAGCATGTGAACGCACGCCGCATCAAGATGCACTCAAATATGTGCACACACATACATCCACACACATAAATGCATACATACGAAGAAGAAGGAGATATTGAGATATGTGAAAGCGTTGCAATGCGCAGCAGCTGACCAAGTTTACGCAGTGCTCAGCCGAATGTTGTAGTCAATTTGTATTTTATACCACATGCACACAATATTACGCACTTTGTGTGCATATGCAACGGATGTGCATTAAGTAAACGCATTCAGTATTTGCTGCAGTGGCAGACACTTGCCGGCAGCCGCATTGACGCTGCAAACCAATAATTATCCACAACCGGCAGCATTGTTGCTGCTCTTATCGTCGCCATCGCCGACACAGGCAATGCCATGGATGCCAGCAACAACAACAAATGTATAACAGTTGTAGGAAGTATCGGAACAGCGTAGCACCAGAGCTGAAGTGGCGAAACGGATTCGGTTGAATCCACATTGTTGACGTCCTATGGCCGACAACAACAATAAACATAATCACAGCAACGAGACCAGTTGATCGGGCGGCTAACCACAGACATATAATTGTAAAGATACAGATTCGATATTAACTCTACTTGGATTTGAGTAAATGTCAGCCGAAACATTTAATAAACATTTTTGAAAACTAAACAATTGCCTGAAAGTTTACAATAGAAATAAAGAGGGGGTTTTACTGGCAGTATTGTAGATAAACATTAGAGGTTTTTTTATTACAAAGCTAGTTAATCAATTAGTTAGTTTTGAGATCTAATTAGAAGAGCCGAGGAAGACGCTAAATTGAAAGCTGTAACTGCGGTAAAGCAAGAAGCCTGAAAATATACTACAAATAACTCTTAATCTATGATATATATATAAAAATGAAACGTGGTCCGTTCGACTGCTTATAACTTGAAAACGACTGGACCAACTTGGATACTTACTTCGGCGGGTTTGTTTGAAATTGTTACGTGAAGGTTTATAAAAAAAGAAAAGTTGGGAAAACGGGGCGTGGCACCACAAGAATACATTTTTAGACAATAACTTTGGAACCATAAGTCACACATCAATTCAATTTGGTACAAACTTAGTATTTAATCATGTCCTTCAATAGAGGGAATAAGGTGGGTATTGAACAAAGGGGTGTGGCACCGCCCATACAACTCAAATCTTCTAAATGGAATAGCTTCGGAATTGTAAGTCGCACAATATTAAAATTTGGTGTACCGTCGTTTCATAGATGTTGTTGAATCTTGCAACGGCACCATAAGATAACCAACATCTGGTTACACTTATCAAGTGGTGACCGCTACAAGAATTCAAGTAACGGGCACGATAAGAGCGTGTGGCCAACATGTGGTGTCGGGATGCTCTTATCGTGCTGTGTATTTAGGCTGCCATGCACTTTGGGTCCTGCTACCTGCGTGCATGTGCAGGCAAAGAAATGTGTATATAGTGATAAGAAATAGTGTATATAGTGTAGGTACTAGCAAATAAGAAATATTATAAATAAAGGCTCCGGGCGACCGGAGCATTAGTCTAGCTTCAAAGTTGAAGTGAAGTGGTTTTAGTTCGGAGTGGAAGAACTCAGCGTCCAGCGACCAGCCCCCTGCAGCAATAAACATTGGTGACCCCAGGAAACGCACTTACTGCGAAGGAAAAAAAGTAAGTAAGTAAAATTTAAATTAATTAAATTTATTGGTGAGGAAAAAAGGATAATTACGATATGGCAAAAGAAATGATTAAAAAGCAGGAAGAGCTTGGCAATGCTATTCTTAGCATCTGCAACCAGCTGAACGCTGAGGGCCGCAATGAAGGGCTTCAAGGGCAGTTGAGTTCGTTGTTCGAGGAGTTAACAGCGAATCACTGCATGTTAGCTCCCAAGCAAGCGCTTAGGGAGTACAAGGTGTATTTCGAGAAGAAATACTATGAAAAGGTTCAGGCACTGTACGAAAGTACAATTAAAAGAGTAGGTGAGGTAGAGGCAAGAGTGGGGAAGGGCGCGGTGAGTTCTCCATTTGAAAAGATGGAGGCGCGAACTGACAGCACAGGGAAATCGGTGTCGGCGGAGCGTCAAAGGAACCAAGCCGCATTGGTTCAGGCGAGGTTTCAAGGCACCTTAAAAGAATTAAAAAGGTGTCATGAACGCATCCAGATGGGATGGAAAGATCTGTCACGGTTGCACAAGTTCGAGGACCGGGCGACAGATCTTAAGTTCGAGTACAGTGAGTTCTTTGGAGAGGACGAGTTGTGCGAAGAATATGAGGTCCTAATGGATAAAGGGTCTCATATTGTGGCAGAAGAGGAAGAGAAAAAGCTGTTAGAGCAAAATGCGTCTCCTCCCTTGCCATATAGCCTGCCTCAAATTCAGATTCCCATATTTAGTGGGGATTATAGTAAGTGGATATCCTT
The DNA here is from genome assembly GCA_963668005.1 of Melieria crassipennis. Lineage (NCBI taxonomy): Eukaryota > Metazoa > Arthropoda > Insecta > Diptera > Ulidiidae > Melieria > Melieria crassipennis. Next base: position 112,316,987 of record OY764962.1, on the reverse strand, counting down.
TAGGGATATTTTCACTGAAATATTCCTTCATAAAAATGTGGGAGACACTCATAAAATGATTGCGTTAAAATCATATTTAAGGGGTGAGGCGTTAAGGTTGGTTGATCACTTAGGTATAAGTGGTGCGAACTTTAACGTGGCGTGGAATATTCTTCAGAGGAGATATTCTGATAAGCGGCAAATAACATCTAATATGTTCAGGAATTTGCTTGACGCCAGGCAAATATGTTCTCGTACGCCTGCGGAACTAAAGGAGTTGCACGACACAGTGTCGGCTAATCTGAGAGCGTTAGAGGCAACTAAGCTCTCAGATACTGAAATTAAAGAAGCGCTTATGCACTTCATAATTGTGAGGAAGCTAGACTCACACACAAAAGTTAGGTACGAGGAATCCTTGCCAGATTCAACGGAAGTACCATCGATAGAAAATCTTTTAGTATTTCTCGAAAAGCAATTCAAAGCACTTGAAGGAAGTGAGCGGTGGAATGCTAGTAGATTCGAGTTGCCAAATAGGGAAGGAGAGTTTAAATATGAAACAAATAGGACTCAAAATAAGGCAAGGAAATGTTTATTAGGTTGTGACAGTACGCATAATTTGTTTAATTGCGACGAGTTTAAAAATCTCGCAGTAGAAAAGCGAATTAAAGTAGCACTGGAAAATAGGATATGCACCAAATGCCTAAGGGAAGGGCATTTGTTTAAAAGCTGTGAGGTGGAACCTTGCCAAAAATGCAAGAAGTCACACCACACGCTGCTGCATAATGACAACTTCGGTAATAGTAAATCGAATGTTGCATTAGCGATAGGCAGTAATAAAAAGCGTATATTACTGGCAACGGCCTTGGTGCAAATAAAAAACCACCAAGGCAAATACATAACAGCAAGAGCGGTGCTGGACAATTGTTCCCAGGGAAGTTTTATCACGGAACAATTAAGTAAAAAATTAGGGTTCAAAACAAAATTGGCAAAAACAACCATAGAAGGGGTTTCAGGTGTAAAAACAAAAGTAAAGGAGGAAGTAATGGTAGAAGTAAAATCATCTCACAATGATTTCAAAATCAAAGTTGAGTCAATGGTTCTTCCAAAAATTACTCCAAGTTTACCAGGGGAAAAGATTGAGATATCTAATCTCCCAAAAGGAACTCCTTTAGCCGACCCGAAATTTCACACCCCAAATCAAGTTGACATACTACTAGGGGCGGAAGTGATGGGGACCATATTGAAGAACGAAAGGAAAAAGTATTTGAGCTCGAGTCTTTATATGGAGAATACGGCATTTGGTTGGGTGATAATTGGAACTGCGCCAATTAAGCATAAGGTAAAGGACTGTGGAACCACCAAACACGGGTCAACAAAAGGTGAAACGGAAACCTTAATAAGGAAAGAGCAGCATAAGCACTTTTCTAAAGAAATTAAAATGCTAAAGAAAGGGGAAAAAGTAGATAAGGAATCGAAACTAACCGCTTTATCTCCAATTCTAGGTGAAGATGGAATAATTCGAGTGGACGTTCGATCGCAAAAGACGGCAAAGTTGGATGACACGAAGCTTCCAATTCTGCTACCGCACAAATGTTTTCTAACAAAATCATTTATTTCAGGGATTCACAAAGAGAACCGGCATGTTGGAGCAAAAGAGTTGCTAGAACTCACGCGGCAAAAATATTGGCCGTTGCGAGGAAGGCAAGTAGCAGCGCAAGTTGTACGCGCGTGCTATAAATGCCCAAAAAAATAAGTCAAATGTGACTCTGTCTTTCAAAGAGAAACTCGGGTTGCGATCCGAAAAATTGGGTTTCTGCAATAAATTGCAGGGGGGCAGGGTGACCAAGGCCAGTTTCGCTGAAAATGGTCTTGGTGTCATAGTAGACGCAAGGATCAGGCGACTTATATGCGGCTTATCCTTTTCCTACAACGACAATTTAAAAGTATAGTTACTAAATTACAATTAAAAAATAAAGTTAAATTCAATTTAAAAGGAAAATAATATAATTTTAAAATTAAATTTAAAAATAGGTAAAAAGAAAAGAAGTTATACGATAAAAAAAAATATAAAATGGTAGCTGAGTAGTGAATCGGCAAATTAAAAAATGATTTAAAATTAAATGTAAAGACTAAATGTAAAAGTAAAGAAAAATGGCTAGTATAAGATGTAATATTAATTAAGATCCCACTTGTTAAATATAAGTCAGGGATAAATTATAAGAGCAGGGCAGCGGGGCTCAAGTTGAACATCGTGGGACCGCAGCAGTGATGGAGTACTAACGCTTGGACAGCAGCGTAATCTGGGATACTGCAACATGGTCGACGTAAGATTCCGCGGCCCATCGCAAGGGTGATGCCATGAAGAAGCTCAAAGTGTAATTCGTGCAGCAAGAAGGTTGCCGCGCGTACTGATGTCGACTCGCATTGACTGGCTGTCGAGCACTTAAATAATGTAGCCGAAACGAGCCACAAGGTCGGTGAACAACCTCGCAAATTGAAGGACGTCGTCTGGCCCAACTGTAGCAGGAACCAATTCCTAAAAAGGCTGAAAGCGCAAAAGGCGCAAAGCTAGAGGAATATGGTGGGGTGCCGAACAAACTCAAGAGGAAGTAGAAGTTTCTCTTCCAATTGATCCTGAGTACGGCAACCTTGGCAACATTGAGGGCGATGAGATTCCCACCAAGGTGGACAATCGCCTGCGTGCAACTGGGCAACTGGGCCGTCCTGTCAGCGCTAATTCGTTGTGTGACAGATATGTCAGCACGAAAATCGTTGAGATTAAGATCCTTGAAGCTCATCCACGAGGAAGTGAGTAACTTCAAGATTGCGCAGAAGCATGAGAGAGCCTCCCCGGATGAAAACGACTGCTTTATGCAGTAAGGCGACCGCAGTAGGAAAATGGTACTCTGAAGTTAGCAGACATGGCTTGCGACGCGCACCATCAACATCAGCACTTAGCTGCCAGTGTTCAAGTAGCTGGAGTTAAGAGGCAAAATTGAAAGGTGAAAAGATCGGAGATCCCAGTTGCAACACCAGCAGTAACCAACCGGCGCTTAGAAGGTCAGGAAGCTGAGGTCAACATCGCTGCCAGCTGCTGCCCTAGCTCTAAGAGGTTTAATAGGTTAAGAAAACCGCATGTCTTTATGTTGAAAGGCTACTCCTTTCAACGGGGGCAATATGTTGAATCTTGCAACGGCACCATAAGATAACCAACATCTGGTTACACTTATCAAGTGGTGACCGCTACAAGAATTCAAGTAACGGGCACGATAAGAGCGTGTGGCCAACATGTGGTGTCGGGATGCTCTTATCGTGCTGTGTATTTAGGCTGCCATGCACTTTGGGTCCTGCTACCTGCGTGCATGTGCAGGCAAAGAAATGTGTATATAGTGATAAGAAATAGTGTATATAGTGTAGGTACTAGCAAATAAGAAATATTATAAATAAAGGCTCCGGGCGACCGGAGCATTAGTCTAGCTTCAAAGTTGAAGTGAAGTGGTTTTAGTTCGGAGTGGAAGAACTCAGCGTCCAGCGACCAGCCCCCTGCAGCAATAAACAGATGTGTTATTCTACTGTTAAAATATTATGGGCGTTGAACAAGGGGCGTGGCACATATTTTATGATCCAATATTTCAGCAGAACTCTAAGTCGTACATCAATGAAACTTGGTATGAACCTACCATTTAGTCATATCTTTCGGCAGAGGGAATAAGGCGGGTATTTAACAAGAGGGCGTGGCTCCGCCCACACAACCCAAATCTTTTATATGGAATTGCTTTGGAATTGTAAGTCGCACAACATTGAAATTTGGTATTACATCCTCCCATAGAAGTGTAATTCTACTGTTAAAATGTAATGGGCATTGGACACGGGGCGTGGCACATTTGATGGGCACAAACTATCCGCATAATTTTCGAACTGTTAATCGCACATCAATGAAACTTAGTACGAACCTACCATTTAGTCATATCTTTCGAGAGAGGGAATGGGGCGGGTAATTAACAAGAGGGCGTGGCTCCGCCCATACAACTCAAATCTTTTATATGGAATAGCTTCGGAATTGTAAGCCACACAGCATTGAAATTTGGTACGAAATCGTCCCATAAAAGTGTCATTCTATTGTTAAAATTTTTGGGGACGGAATGGGCGGGTATTTAACAAGAGGGCGTGGCTCCGCCCATAGAACTTAAATCTTTTATATGGAATAGCTTCGGAGTTGTAAGCCGCACAGCATTGAAATTTGGTGTCCCGTCGTTTCATAGATGTGTCATTCTACTGATGAGATTTGATCGGCGTTGGTCAAGGGGTGTGGCACATTTTTTATGATCCAACAGTTATGCAGTACACACACACACACCAGTGAAACTTGGTACGAACTTTCCACTTAGTAGCACAATTCGACTAGAAGAAATTTGTGAGCATTGGACAAGGGGCCGTGGTACCGCCTCCATTTTTATATACATAGATTGTTTGTCCTGACTGACTGATTGATTGATTGATTCATCATCGCTTAGCCCAAACCGCTGAAGCTACAAATATGAAATTTGAACTGTAGGTACATCTTGAAAAATGAACCTCCGCTAAGACGGGATTTTTTGAAATTGGGGGTGTAAAGGGGCAAAAATGTGTTGTGTTGTATGAAGAAAAGTGATTTAAGAGACATATTGATTTCGAACTTCCTGAAATTGGACACGCGTTTCTCATTATTTTCAAAATCGAAATCTAACTGGATCAACGATGGGTTAAAAGTATGTATGGAGAAACAAATTTGTTTGGGCCTTTTGACTTCAAACTTGGTGAAAGTACTTCAAATGTACATAAAATAACTCGATACGTGTTTTTCATTTTTTCCGAATATTAAAATCGGACGGGTTTAACGACCGGTTACAATTTTGTATGGCGAAACTGTAAAAAAACATGAATTAATGGGGCCACTGAAATTTAAATTTTGTGAAAGTACTCTTAGTGAGAAATTATTTGACACGTGTTTTTCACTTTTTTGAAAATCAAAATCTAACGGGGTCAACAATGGGCTAACAGTTTGTATGGAGAACTTAGACAAAAAGCACTTCTATCGGGAAATAATTAAAATGTGCTTTTCATTTTTTGAGAAAATCGAAATCTACCGTGATAAACTTAGGGTTAAGAATTTGTTTAGGGTAAATGTGAAAACCCATGATTTAAAGGGCTTTTGACTTCAAACTTTTTGGAAATACTTGACATCAAAGATAATAGACATATGTTTTTTTTAATTAAAATCTGACGGGGTCAAAAATGGGTTCAGAATTTGTATTGGGTTGAAACAAGAGAGCTTGCGTGCGAAGCAGCAGGGCCCAGCTAGTTCAATATAAAAAACGTATCCAAACTCACCGCTGAAATTCTTACTGAACCCTGCGCCATTTTTTGTTGGCTTCATGAGGACAAATTACGCACTGAATGCGCCTCTTTCCAGAGCTTTGTTAGAGCTCAATGAACTCTTTCTTTCTTCGGACATTGATTCTGAGCTCCCTAAATCTGCCTTCATTGAGACGCAACCTCAGCCTTAATTAATTAGTTAAATTTTTTCTCGGAGGCCTTTAGTATATTAGGACACTCTGTTCTTTGTTAAAGTCTCTAAGAACTTTTGTTCATAGACCGAATTAAGGGGGAAAGCCACTGTGACGGGTCAAAAAATTAGTGATTTTAAACATTTTTTTTGACCGAGTAAATATAGGAATTTTTGGATCGGGTTTTTTTTATTTTATTAAGCAGACATCTAGTAATATTTCCACAAATTTTTATTAAAAAATATTAAATAGTTTAAACAATAGAGATGATCCTGTAGCGCTTGAAAAAAAATTCCCCCTCCATGGCGGCATCGATTTCTCAAAAACCCGTACTCAGAAAAAAAAAAAAAATTTTATTGTAATCTGTATGAATGTAGCTATCTTTGTACGTAGCCGTTTTTTTTTATTTTGATTTTTCACAAAATGGCGACCGATTGAAAATATTTCCATGTTTTCGACCTTGTTTTTTTGGTTTTGAGACAGTTTAAAAAATAGTAAAAAACAAAATTTTCCAAATCGGCTACGCTTAACCTTAACCACTACTAAGACGAACAAAACAAAAAAAAAAATTAGAAATCGGTTCATAATTGTTCGAGTTATTGATGCCGCCAGTTCAAAAAAAGTCGTTTCGAGAAAAACGCGTTTAAAGTTTTGAGCCCATTTCTCTCGTAATGAAATCATGTATCTTTTAAAATTTTCATACGTGTGTTAAACTATCGAGTCTTTGAAATTTTGACTTGAAATTTTGTACACATATTTTTGGATATATAAGCTTTGATTTAAAACAAAAAAAAAAAAATTTTTTTTTTTACCCGTCACAGTGGCTTTCCCCCTTAAATAAATAACACAGGACAACAAAATCGCACTTTTTTTCTGTTGCATGCAGTTTTTCTACTGTTTTTTACTAACTTGGGTGCGCTGATTTCGAATCTACCTTCAGATTTTTTGTAACAGCTCTAGTTAGTGAGATACAGGTACCGTGTAATTTTTCGGATTTTCCTCTACTTTTTCCATATTTTTTTTCGTAATTTCAAAACCAATAAACCGGTTGACATAATTTTCACCTTGTTGCATTAACAACACCGCACGGTTTCTTCTTCGATGCAATCTATTTTTATAAGTTTTAAAATTCCGCGGTAATTGGACCTCAAAGTCGGAAAATATGTCATTTAAAGGCGTTTTCTTTGATGGTCAAAAACATACACATTTTTTTGTAATTAATTAACGAGTTAGGTGTATAATGAAAGCCGATACCTCAAGCAATACAACACAGCCAAATTATTTGGCGGAATACACAGTCGCATCGAAATAATAGCAAAAATGTACCATAGTCATTTTCATCACTTTTCATACTTTTCCTTAAAAAATTAGGGGCCTCAAAATATGCTCTTTTATATGTTCCATTTATTGTCTAAAATACAAGCAAAAAACAAAAAGATTTTGAATTGCTCGAAACAAAAGAAATTAAAAACTTTGCATATTTTTAGGCCCCAAATTTTTTAAGGAAAATCTATGAAAAGTGATGAAAACAGCTATGGTACATTTTTGTTATTATTTTGATGCGAATGTGTATTCCGCCAAATAATTCGGCTGTGTTGTATTGCTTGATGTTTCTTCTTAAGATATTCAAATACTTCGTTACTTCATTTATAAAACCTGTGTACAATTTTCGCCATCAGAAAAAACGCCTTGAAATTCAATATTTTCCTACTTTGAAACCTTATTACAACGCCAATTTAGAACATATAAAATTTATTAATACCAGAAAAGATGGCGTTGTAAATGCAACGATATAAAAAGGATGTCGAAAGGATTATTGGTTCGGAAATTATAGTCGAAAATGTGAAAAAAGTTGAGGCAAATTCGAAAAAGTGAAATGCCCAATTTTTGCGAAAACTAGAGCCGTTACATGAAAACGGAATATGGTTTTGAAATCAGCGTGAAAAAACTATTCAGAATCATGTAAAAAACTTCATGTAACAGACATGCTGTTGTCCAGTGTAATAAATAGTTACGCAAAAAAACACTGCTCACTACCGTCAATCTTAACTTGGCCACTGTTTGTGCCGGCTTACGCAATTTCGCTTGACGGTGACTTCACTGATCCACTATTCAGTCACCATCCGCTTCAGAAATGTCAAGTCAAAAAATAACTTCCTTTCAAACTTCCTTTGTTATTCTAAAATTACTCATATGGAAAGCATCACTTTTATCATATTTATTTCATGCAAATGCTCACACCCCGCCTTAACACAGCTAATGCACTGCTAATGTGTTAATTGCGTACTAAATCAAAATTATCGTCAACAGTAATTGTAATCTTTCAATGCGCATCTGCAGTTCAGGCGAAGAAATCTTCCACTCAACTGGGCAATGATGGACACAACTCACAACAATGATATTTCACATATGGCTATTTTAATCTGTGCATTCAAACCAGCTTCCACACACACACACATACGCACACACAAGTCAACATGCGTACCAGTGCTCTTGGCCACACGAATATGCGGCCTGTAGACAATCTTGCAGATGCTCAACAAAGTGTCTTGCCACAAAATTTCAATGAAAATTTCACAAATGAAAAGACCTCTTCACATATCCGAGCAACAAATGTGTATTTAATTAATGTGATATGGCACACTTAAGATGTGGTTTCGTAATTACACAAACTCACCGAGAGGCTGATCAACATATTGCAATTGTTGTTGTTGTTGAGCTTGGAAGAAAGTCATGTGAAAATGATTTTATTTGATTTCAAGATAAGATTGACCTGTAAATGGCCGAATTGCTCAACCGGAAGCATAGCACACACTACTGCAGACAAATATACAAATGCATAAATGGATGTGTGATGCTATCATCTATGTTTACGGATTCGAAGCCTACATGATTGGATAGTATTTGTATGCATTATTGAATTGAAAAGCAACAGTGTAACACTTGCTGATGAATAGTTCATTGACAATGTGATTGTGTCAGTGCTACGTTTTATGATCATAACAAAGTGTCATTACATAACTAGTTGTATGTGTATGAATGTGTATAGTGTGTGTCAGTCAACAACTATTTACCTGAAATCCGATGTTAAAGAGAGTTGTATTAATTTCGAATAAATTAGTACTCTTCGTTACCAGGAAACGAGCAGAAAAGAACCGAAATTGAAACTTTAAATATCCCATTTCGAAACAGCCAACGATTATCTTGGTTTGTATTAGTATTGGTTTAGTATTTTCCAAGCGGAGTTCATGTCAATCTTCGAACAGTGTCACTTATTCTTCAATCTTCCAAACGAAGGACACTGCTGTCTTCAAAGAGCGTCAATCAAGCAGAAAGAGTAGACTGCAATCTGTGCCGCTACGAATTGGGTTAGGGTAACCAAAGTTTTTGCAGCGAATATGCTGATTCTATTATATCACCATATCATTTTCTTGACAACAATCGTTACAGGAATTCCCAGTTTGGTTAGGTTTGGTCAACCTACAATGTAATAATCCTTAGATTGATTCGCCAATCGACTTGGAATGTTCCAGACTTGGTTAGTTTTCGCAGTATAGATTCCTGCTTATCATATAGTCTTTTCTCGTTATGATGTATAAAGCTCCTGCACTAAAACCACAAAAAGTTCCTAGATCGACAAAGGGAGTAGAGGCGCCACTCCTTGCACGTTTGTTGGCCTTTACATTTCGCTCAATTCCAGCGTGTCCCGGAACCCAGAGGACCCATACTTGATTATAGAAGCCAAGTTTGTTCAGCTTCTCAAGGCATTCCAACACCAGTTTCGAGAATGCCTGGTATGATCTTAGTGCCTTGATTGCCACTTGACTATCAGAAAGGATCGCTATCTTCTGGGTCCAGTTTTTTCTCGCTAAATTGAACCTTTCGATTGTGTATATCTTCGTCTCTGGAGCTTACTGAGCGCCTTGATAGTAGTCGGTTGACTGGTTCTGTTTACCCAGACAACTGAACTATGCGTTTTAATAGGTCTCACGATCACCTTGTAGAGCCATCTCAGTATTGATGCTGTGAACCCCTAACTTTCTCCTGCTATGGATCTACAGATCATGAAGACTCTGATGACCTTCCTTATCGGTTTTTCAATATGTTCCTTCCACAGCAGTTTTTGATCTTATATATCTATTTCATGGATAGTTAATCCCTTTCTGGAATTCTATAATTATGCCATCCAGACAGATTAGTCTCAGAGCGCCAAGTTTATATGTCCTTGTGAAAGATACTATGGTGTTTTTTGCTGGATTAATATTCAGCCTCACCTTTGAGCACCCTTTCTTAGTTAGCCTTAGTCTTAAGGTTATTCTATCCTGCATAGTATCTTTGAATTTCCTCCTGCATAAGATTACAATGTCGTCTGCATAGCCCTGAACCCTTAGGCCAGAGTTAGTCAGCGCTTATAGCAGATCATCAACCACGAAACTTCACAGCAATAGGGATAATACCCCTTCCTGAGGGCATCTCCGGGTTGTAGTGGCCATTGCCATATCGCCCGTACTAGTCTGTATCTCCACCTTTCTAGTAGTGAGCGTACTGTATCCAACATTGTAGGGAATCAGTTTGGCCGCTGCTGGTTAAAGCACTGCACTGACTTCGTGGGAGGTGTTGTCGAAAGGTCCCTCAACATCTAAAAAGGCACATAGTGCCTCTGGAAATGTTTCTGCACCTTCTCCCAGTGGACCTGTTCGTAATCATGAAAGCAGCGGAACACATAAAACACTCGGCACTTAGTGTGGCCGTCATTTGTGTTGATAGCCAGGCTGCTCTAAAAGCAATTGAATCCACTGTAGTGAAGTCAAAGGTAGTACTAGACTGTCGGAAAGCACTAGGTGGCATAAGACAATGTAGGGTTCGTCTGTGCTGGGTTCCCGGACATAGTGATATCGAAGGGAACGAGCAAGCGGACGGACTAGCTCGTGCAGAGTCAGCTATGCCGGCGTGCGAGGCGGTCAACACGGTGCTACCACCGATCTCTGCTATGATGGGTTCAATAGGAGAGTGGCTCACACGAGCTACGGATAGAGCCTGGACAACCAGGTGTGATTGCAAGATTGCACGCACCCTGTGGCCAGCACTCAACACGAGGAAAACTAAGAGCCTTCTGCTCCTCGACAAACATGCTGTACGCATGGTCACGGGGGTAATCACAGGTCACTGCGCCATTGGTGTCATGTTATGCAAATGGCGTCTGGCGACCGACGATTTATGCAGAAGCTGTGGAGATGAGGATGCAGTAGAATCAGTCGAGCACCTGCTATGCCACTGCCCATCACTACAAGGACGACGGCTCCAGACTCTTGGGGCAAGGTTCTTTGACGGGCTCGCGGAAGTAGCAGATGCACAGTTAACCGATCTACACAATTTCCTCGCGAAGACCAAATGGTTCCCAAAAGATCCCGTTTGGATCTACAGGGATGCAAACAGATAAGAGAAGGACACCGGTTTTTCCGAAAAATTAAGGGATTCACAATGGACCCAACAGGGTCTCCGAGTGGAAGTGCTTGCCGCACACAACCCTTCCGTAACCTAACCTAACCTAAAAAACCCCCATTAATGGAATTAATGGAAATTTCGGGGGAAATTTTGTTATTTCCAAAAATATGGATAATAATTAAAAATAAAATGGCAACGAAAAAGGAAAAAAAAGTATGGATAATAATTTTTTTAGGTCTTTGAGTTAATTTTTTTTCAAAACTGGCAACGGAAAAGGAAAACCCTTTATGAGTAAAAAACCTCTTAATGGAAATTTTGGAGGAATTTTTTTCATTTCCAAAATATGGATAATCAGTTTTTTAGGTCTCTGAATAAAAGCATCAAAAAGAAAAACAGCGATAAGTACGCTCGACATGTAACAGCTTAATTTTCTGTAGGTGTCATTTAAATTGTTGTTGCTCTTATTGTTGTTATTGGTGTTATTATGTAGAGATCGTTTGCTTGTAATTGTTCAATGTATTGGCAGTCAAAGTGTTAAATTAAAGCAACACACGCACACTGCCAATAAAAACAATCACGACAACACATTACAATAGCAGCAACAATGTCAGCAACAGTAGTCGCAACAACAATGACAGTCAAATAAACGGCAACAATAGCAATGCCGACGCTGCCCATTAATCACACACTTAAACGCACATATAACGCTCACACTTACATATGTGTGTGCATGTGTACCAATACACACACACATACACAATTTGTAACGTATATATGAACCATTTGTATGTATGTATGTGCTGCGCACACTTAATGGAAAATCGCTTTAAGCGGATAATAACCGCAGCGCATATGCTCACCGATTCGTCGCTGTTGCTGTTGCTGTCCCCTTTCCAACGCCGCCAGTCGCCAACATTGTCACCAAAGCTGCCAACAGCTCGACGCAACGATGACATTCATATATATATTGTTATTGTTGTTGTTGTTGTTAATGCTGCTGCTACTGTTTTGGTTAAAGGCACAAACCGTAACCACCAATACACTGGTTGAGCGAGCAGCACAAACCGAAAGACAAACAGCCAGACATACAGACGCACGGATCGACAGAATGTGTGTGTTCGTTCAGTGGTTGGCGCGCATTCTGGCATTCTGATGTATTGAAAAATAATTACTGGAAATGTGCGTTGTCGCTTGACTTCCGCTTTGGCGGGTAAACAAGCAGCGGTGGGCGACGAAAGGATATGGGAGAATGAGTGCGAAACACTCACATACATACATACGTTCGAATATTATTGGGCCAACATGTTTGCGTGTGCTTATACATACATACATACATACAAACTACATATTTATGTACATACATATATGCTTACATATGTACATATGTGTACTTGATATATACATACTTGTATGTATGTAGATGCGTAGGTGAAACAACAAATGTGCACATCTCTACGCATATATGTACATCGGTGCAAATGTAAGCATACATATATACATATATATGTACATATATAAATATCTATATAGGCATGCATCCATATACATATGTATATACATATATACATTTATTATGTACGTATCGTAATCGTCAATACAATTGCAAATTGTTTATGGTCGGCTATACCAACGCGATGTGACAATTTAATAATACCCACATATGTACGAATGTGTGTTTTTTTTTTTTTTTATTTTAACGAGGAGGAAGCATCGAAAGCCTAACCCCGTCAGTGTGAGACTTTAACACACTAAACCTCCTCATGTCACAGACCGGAATCCCCTCCGGACACTACCGTTAAGTATTACGTCAGAGGGCGGTTTTGAGCGCTCGGCTCACAGTATCGTTTTGGTGTCAGTGCAGTTAGTCGCTAGTTGCACTTACTAGGCTCCCCCACCGTAGGTCGTAAATAGTTCCCTCCCTGTACGGTTTGTCAACCACCCCTCCATGGATTTACGTCTCATTCGTCCGTCTACGTCAGCTGGTTTGGCCCAATTGCCGGTCAGCTCGCCTGCTCTCTTCCTCTCTTCTCAGCGCCTTCTGGATGCCCGCGGCGCATTGGCACACCGCTTTCCAGGCATCCTCGGAGTCCAGCATCAGCTCAGTCAGGTTGTGTGGAGTTGGTATCACCCCTGTGGCTACCGCAATGTGGGTTCTCGCTGCCTCAAACCGTGGGCAATCAAACATGACGTGTTTCGCGTCTTCTGCGACACTGCAGCGCGGGCATAGGGGTGAGCTCTCATGCGCGAAGCGGTGCAGGTAGCTCCTGAATACACCATGGCCCGTCAGGACCTGCGTCAAGTGGAAGTTGAGCTCGCCATGCTTACGATTCACCCATCTTTTCACGTCCGGTATTAGCGTGTGGGTCCATCTGCCCTTGGAGGAGGAATCCCAGCGTTGCTGCCATCGTCTTAGCGACTCTTCCCTCTCCTCCATATTCACCTTCTCGCCGCGCTCGCCTTTCTTCTTCCTGCCGTGAATTCGGCTACACTCGTCCGCCATGATGCCGATCGGAATCATTCCAGCCAGCAGGAGCGCAGCATCGTCTGAGGTGGTCTTGAAGGCGCTTATTACCCTTAGCGCTGCGAGCCGATACACCCCTTCGTATAGTCGGCAGTTTGCCCTCGTTCGCAACGACGCTGACCAGACCGGCGCTGCGTAGAGCAAAATTGAGCTGACCACTCTTGCCAGCAGCTTTCGTCGGCTACTCCTCGGGCCACCAATGTTGGGCAGCATCCTCGAGAGGGCACTGTTGGTTTTCGCAGCCTTCTTTGCGCTGGTCTCTGCATGCTGTTTGAAACTAAGCCGGTCGTCTATAATGACCCCGAGGTACCTAATACACCTGCTGGCCGTTATGCTGCAGCGGCCAACGCAAAACGAAGCCGTTTCTGGTTTTTTCCGGCTGCTGATGAGCACCGCCTCGGTTTTTTCCTGCGCCAGAGATAGCCCGACGCTGCCAAGCCACTGTTCGATGGTCCTTATGGCCTCATTTCCTCTCTGCTCCACCTGCGCAATATGTTTGGCCACTACCGTGAGTGCAACATCGTCTGCGAACCCTATGATTTGGACCCCGCTTGGTAGAGGAAGATTAAATATGCCATTGTACATTATATTCCACAGCGTCGGTCCAAGAACTGAGCCCTGTGGAACACCCGCCGTGACTGCGTAACGCTTCGGTCCTTCTTCGCTGTCGTATGATAGGATTCGGCCGCTGAAATAACATTTTACAATGTTGAAGATGTACGCTGGGACGTTGAGCTCGTTCAGCGCATTTAGCATATGCTCCCAGCACGCGCTGTTGAAGGCGTTTCTGACGTCCAACGTCACCATAGCGCAGTACTGCTTCGTTCCGCCTTTCCACCTTTTGCCAGCAATGGCGTCACCAGCAACTGACACCGCCAAGTTCACCGCGTCTATTGTTGACCGGTTCCTTCGGAAACCAAATTGATTTGGAGATAGCCCTCGTTCTCCTTCCGTGAACTTCACCAATCTGTTGAGAATTATCCTCTCTAGCAGCTTGCCGAGCGTGTCCAAGAGACAGATAGGGCGGTAAGCTTGCGGCGTACCTGGCGGTTTTCCCGGCTTTGGCAGCAGAACCAGTTTCTGCAGCTTCCACCTATCTGGAAACACCCCTTGCTCCAAGCATAGCTGCAATACGTGCGCAAAGACACTTGGCTGGTCGCAGAGGGCTAATTTAAGCGCCTTATTGGGGATGTTGTCTGGGCCTGGCGCCTTGCGGTCTCCTATTCGGCTGCAGGCGGCCACGACTTCATCCGTTGTCACCTCCTCTATGTTATCAGCAGGACCTACTGCCACTGGGATGCTGACTGTTTTGCGATGAGGAAACAGGGTCCGAACAATTGTATTAAGTAGCTGTGGGCATTTTTCTTGCGGCGCGTTGCACGTTTTTGCCATTACAACGCGGTATGCCCCACCCCACGGATTTGCATCGGCGTCGTTGCACAGCTGCTTAAAGGACTTCTTCTTGCTGCAGCGAATCTCGTCCCGCAGTTTCTTACGCCTATCTTTGTACGCCTCATGCAGTGTAGCTCGCACGGCGTCATTCCTGCACCTCTGATATTGCCTCCTTGCTCGGAGACACTGCTCTCTGAGGTTGCTTATGACGTCGCTCCACCAGTACTTCGGCTTGCGTTTGGAGCCATTCGCCGCTCTTGGCATTGCTGCGTCACACGCTACAACCAAAGATTTAACAAGCATGTCCGCCGCTTGTGTTGCCGCTCTCACCTCGTGTATTTTGCTTGCGCTTTCATTAAATGCCATGCAAAATAGTTCAGCGTCAAGGGCGCTCGCCTTCCATCCTCGGCTTGTGGATGCAGCGCTGTTTGTGGAGCCGCGGCTGATTTCAAATACTACCGCTTGATGGTCACTGTGCGTGTACTGCTCGCTCACTTGCCACGTCGTATACCTAGCCAAGGCGCTGCTAACGAATGTAAGATCGATGATCGATTCCCTGTGATCCTTGCGAAAGGTGCTTGTGTTTCCTTGATTGACCAGTACAAGATCGAGCAAGGCGAAGGATTCAAGCAGAGCTGCTCCTCGGGCGTTAGTTCTTCGGCTGCCCCATTCAGTTGCCCAGGCGTTAAAATCACCGGCGATGACTATCGGGTGACGTTGTCTTGCCGAACTCACTATATTGTCCATCAGCGTTTGGAACTCGTCGTGTGTCCAGCTGGGCGGAGCATAGCAACTACATATATGTATACCACCGATTTTGGACCACACATAGCCACCGCCCTGCGAGCTTACCTCCTGGAGGGGGCGGTTACCGCAAGCCCATATTGCAGCTTTTGCTGAGCAGTCTGCTAGCCACAGGGCGTTGGCCGATATCTTATATGGCTCCGAAATAATAGCCACATCAGCGCGCATTTCAATTACCGATTGCTTCAGCAGGTCCTGAGCCGCTTCGCAATGATTTAGATTTATTTGAATAAATCTCATTGGCGCCTATTTAACACTGCCTTTCGGTAGGCTGAACACCTGCTACTTCCTGCTATATGCTTTAGCTCGGTTTCGCCCATTTTTTCGCATATTATGCACCTCGGTTCGTTCCTGCAATCGCCGGACTTGTGGCCTTCTTTTCCACATCTGCGGCACAGATTAGATCGGTCACAGTTTGCACAGTCCTTGGCAACGTGGCCAAATTCTAGGCAACGGAAGCATCGTACCGGTTGCGGCTTCAATTGTCGCAATCTGCACACCACCCAGCCGATCTTAATCTTCCCCTTTTCAAGCAAGGCATTAGCATCTTTGACAGGAAGACTAATGATTGCTATCTGCGTGTTCCCATATGCCGCTCTCAGGTTTTTTATTGCCGACTCATCCACATCGGGTAGGCCAACTTGCTGCTGAATCGCTGCCACAATATCGCTTTTAGTCGTCACTTCATCCAGGTCTCTGCATTCAACAGATATGTTGTGAGTCAGAGCCCTGACGCTAGCTTCATCCCCCAATGTCATACGCACCGCATCGCAGTAGCGTGCCTGAACCGCTTCGCCTTTAGAATTTAATTCTATCAACATTTCACCTTTTTGGGTTTTCCGGATTCGAATGACCTTTTCCCCCAGCTCAGATAAGTTCGGCTCTGATTTAATTTTCTTTAGCATATCCGCATACGACTCATTTCCTTTTCTCGAGATGATAAGCGCATCCGGTTTGGCTTTGAATGGCCGCACGGCGGCCATGCTTTTTGCATGAACAATGCTTCCACCAATGGCTTTTGCAGTGTCTCCGGCCGCTGGCAAGCTGCGTTTGGCTTTGCGCACCACGACCCATTCATTCTCTCGATTTGTTGCCTCGCGCTCTTCCATTCTGCCTACCGCTCTAATTTCCACCATGCCTTCGGCGCTATCACCTCCAGCTTCGACCTGCTCTCTTTGCAGTCGCGGCGAGTTTAGTCTGCTGCGTTTGCTGCTTGGTCTTGGTTTTGGTGAAATGTCGATTTCTTTTCGCGTTCGTTTCTCACGCGCACTATCGATCAGCTTCTCCGTTTGCGTTGCTTTTGCGTCTCTCGCTGGTATTGGCGTACCAGGTGCATAGTCCGCCGCCGCTTGCTTATACGATGCTGCTAAAGCTGCTGCTATGCTTCTCATCTGATTATTGACCCACCTTTGACCAATCATCATCTTAATGAGAGCGTGTATATTTTTTCCCAGCAGTCCAAACGCATCGTTAGTTCTCTGAGAATAAGCTCCGCCTTCTCCCCAAAAGCTCTCTTGCAGAACACATGAAAGCTCTCTCACTACCGACGGAGAGACACCCGCTTCCAAGTCTCCATCGCTGAGGTGAATTGTGCATGCGCTATCGCTTGCGCTTTTAGTTGCTTGGCAGATCTCTTGTTGTGTGGTCATGCATTCACGCGTGGGTGATCGTTGCGTTCTCGAACTTTTGGCGAACGCGGCTGCGCCGTCGTCGCTACCTTTTGGCACACCGCTTAACGCAGTTACATTCGCAGCGACTTGCTTTGCTGCGCTCATTTTTACTTGCGCCCTAGTTCGCTGGCCGCTAGCTAGATTTGCTGCCTCTTCCCCAGTTGTGAATTCACCACATTGAGGTGAAAAATTCGCCACGGTTCTTGCGCTGGGTTTATGCTAATCCCTTTTGCACTGGCGCTTGGCGCGCTTTTTCCCGTGCTCCCGCGGAACAGCTGATTGATGTGTGTACGAATGTGTGTGTGTGAGTATGTATGGGTATTCATTATATTACACACATACATACAACACATAACCAATAATTGACAATCGAGTCTCCGCTTGTTGTGCATGTTTCTGATGTCTTTCAATTGCCCGCATTGTATGAGAATTGCGACAGGATTATCGTCAGCGCCATTGTGACGAAGAAATGCTTGTTATAGGACATACATATTCTCAGTGTTACATACTCGAATGTATAAACGGAAATAAACCGCTAAAATAACCGAATTTAAATAGTCATAAGCGCCAATTAGTCGCCTTGGAAGAGCTTTTAATGACATTGAAAAAGTCCCACAATCTGCCAACTTATGATAGCATTCAGCAACTCGACTTCCATGGCCACAACTGCAGCAGGTTTATCTATAAAATTGCAAAGATTTTTATTATTTCTAGTTTCATTTAAAACACAAAATACTTACAAACATATGCTTATCTGATTCCAGCTGATCTCAGCTGGTAAAGGATGACCAGATAATAATGATAAGAAAATAAATTTTAATAAAACAAACACGATGTGAGATATCAAATTGAATCTGACTTTATTTTCGAGCTACATTCATGTCATTATTTATGGAAGCCGACAGCCGCCGTGGCTCAGTTGGTTAGTGCGTTGGACCGCGAGTCGAAGGCAGCAACCTCAGGTTCAAATACTGCCTGTAATAACACCTAAAAAAAAACAAAAATAACGGGAAAACTCGTTTTCTCTTTCGGTGGATGTCCTCTCAGCTGGAAAGGGCAAACCTCTGAGAGTAAAAATTGCTTATGAAAAAGCTCCCAACCTGCCGTTCGGAACCGGCATAAAACTGTAGGTCCCTTCCACCCGCGTACAAATTCACACGCACAACACGAGTGGTTGCAGGAAGCTAGGCCTTAGTCTCGCGTAAGCGGGCTGTCGTGCCAGTCAATTAAAATTAATTAAATTACATCATTAAGGTGGCCGCCATGACTTCGCTGGAAGCGCTTCATGTTAGTTAGTCTAACTATTTATGATCCAATGGCATCTTAAATGTTGGCGTCGAACACTTAGGGCCAAATCCAACTGCAAAACATGCCGGGTTGATTTTTTGTGATACCCAATTA
Organism: Melieria crassipennis; assembly: GCA_963668005.1. Lineage (NCBI taxonomy): Eukaryota > Metazoa > Arthropoda > Insecta > Diptera > Ulidiidae > Melieria > Melieria crassipennis. The sequence continues at coordinate 112,298,229 of OY764962.1, read as the reverse complement.
AGCTGATTGGCGACAAATCGTCACAGCTGGGTTTTTTGCGATACTGGCCGCTACGCCGACTATGTTCTGGTTAGGACTTAGGGTCCATAAAAAATGTTCAACGGTGCAACGAATTCCCTGCGCCCTGAAGCCATGATTTAGATTGACCTCATGACGGAATACACGTTGCGTTTTTGCAACTGAGACAACATTTTATTAATCTTTTTTAAGAACTTTCACACGTTCGTATTTTGACATTAAAACGTCATTGATATCTTTGCTGAGATATTCCTATAGGAAAAACAACTACTATCTGGTCACCCAGAATAATTTAAGGAATCATTTAGAACTCTTCTACAACATGCAAAATGAATGAATGCATAAATGAAAAGTTTTTTACAAAACAATCAACTGTCACTGAATTGGTTTACCCCATCTTGGCAATAACTCCACGCAAATTAGCGTATTAGATAGATTTGGTTTTACATTAAGTTATTTTAGTTTGAACTTCATGGCCATAGAGGCCATGGAGCAGTTTTGTTTAAGTCGTTAATAAAACTTTCTATAACATTTTTTTGGGAACTTCAGTTATGACTCCAGTCTGTAGAGAGAATTGGAGCGCCACAAAGAGTGGGAAAACTCCGGGCTCTTCTACGGCTTATTGGTTCTTATAATTCCTGTCGTCCATATCGGTTTGGTCCATCCGGTGTACATAGGCTTTAATTTCCTTTCAAAACATTTTTAATGCTCAGCTCTTCAGTGTCCTTTTTTAAAACCTAGATTATGGGTTAATGAGTGGTGAGTTTAATGATCTGTGTTTCATACCTCAAATCTCCGCCGTTTTTATCGTTCAATGTTTACTCTTCATACACGAAAATAAACCACGTTTTTCAGCTATCCGCTCCATCAACGAGTTTTACAGATTTTAAGTGGAAGTGTAGTGTAGTGCATTGCAAGGTTTGTTAATCTATTGGGCCCACAACTTGGGGCTTTAGGTGTTTGACGTCCCTGATTGCTGGCCCTACTGTGAGACACAATATCCCAGTAAAAAATTATCTACTCCGCAGTTTCCTTCGCTCCCGCACAGAACCTGCATGTTCTAGTCTCAGCTGGACATGTGTTTTCCAAATCTGCATAGTTGCATTGCTAAATAAAATTCAGATTCTGTGTTAATTTCATTTCGTATGTATCTCATAACCGTATTTATTTATGGTACGTTACATATTTTTTTTAACATACACATTGCAACATGTTGCAAGCAACATACCTCAATGTTTTACACATTTATGTATGTATGCATTTTCTTTGTTGCATTACACTTTTCACATTTCATTTATATTTGTTGCTTAGTAATTATTTTTATATGAAAACAAAAATATGTTTATGAAATTATAAATTTACACATGTTTTTAGCAAAATGAAATTTTCTTAAAATTTTTTTTTGTTTGCATTTTGAAATTTTGTTTTACGAAATTAATAATTTGACTTTATTATCCTTTATATGCTTTGTGAAATAATTTTCTGTTATGTGTCTTCATATACATTAAGTAAAATATTCACTTATTCACATATCTTGTTTACATTTCTGTTTCTTGCATTATTCTTAGTTGATTTACTTAAATAAATGAATCAACATTGACACATGCACATTGCACTCTTTGCCAAATCAGCCTCCCGTAGCAAAATCACTCACCCCATGTAATTGGATAAAAATTTGTTAGTTTATGTGCAAGCGAGTTCAAATTTTGTTGTTGTGACCGCTTTCAGTTCCGCAATTAAATGAGCTAACAATTCTATTATATTTATTGTTTGCCATTATATTTGAATTCATTTTAGATTTTTTACAAATTTGTTTACAAGAAAACTATTTGAGTTGCATTACTTTTCTAATATTTTTAACGGCAACTCTCAGCTGCAGCTAATATCGAAGAATCTGCAACGACTTCTTCGAAGGCCGCCAGCTGCACGGCACATTTCCCATTTCCTCGCCCATCAAGCGGCGCTGCCTCAGCGACACGTCCGAAATTGAACCGGAATTTGGAAAATCTCCAAGCACAATTCGTTTGTCACGAAAGCAACGCTGCCTAGAACCATAACTTCTTAACCGTTTCTAGCTTATGTGGAATTTTTGCAATACTTTATTCTCTCATTCGTTTCTGCTTTCGTATTTCTAAGTTTTTCTGTTTGTTTTTTTGCTGGAAATAAATGTTATTTTTCTTATATATTTTATTATTGTAGATTATATAATTCTATGCAAAGCATATTTATTGGAAATGTTAGTTTTAAAATACATACACGTTGTTCTTTTTCTCTTCTTCATTTTTGTATTATCGTGTAAAAATTGTACATACAATAAAAAACACTTTTTGGACATTTGTTGGTTTTGCTGTAGAGAAGCGTTCCGTGTTTTTCATAATTTGTTTAGTTTTTGTTTAATTTTTTGTGTTCTTTGCTTTTTCGTTTACAAATAAATATCGACGGCAGTTCAGTTCTGCATTTGCTTTTGTTGCGCGATTTGCATTAAACATTAAATATGTGTTTTGCGTAACGTGGCGATTATTGGTTTATTTCGGTTTTCTATATAAGTTGAAAAAAAAAACGTAACGCGGCGATTTTTGGTTTGTTTCGTTTTGCTATATAATTTGAAAAAATTAAAAACGTTATGCCAAGCACAGACAAATCGATTGACTATAATGTTCCGAGCGCGGCAATAAGGCTGAAGTGCAAACATGGCGACAACTACATCGATTTGTCGATTTGTTCAATATTCCTTAATGGCTATTTGAAAAAATTAATTTTGATTTAAGCAAACTAATTGGCGCCACTATTGCTGCACCGGTGTTGGCTTTCAATTACTTGTATTTGGTTAGCCATCGGCCTAAAAGTATGCTAACGCAGTCGAGCTTTAACAGCAAACATTCTCATCGAACGAGAATTGTCACAGAATCAGCACAAGCTTTGACCCCACCACTGGCCCCAGCAGGCAGAACTCAATTTACAACAACAAAAAAGCGCTTGGAAACTATGAAATCCCTTTTAGCACTGGTTAGCATTACTATTAGGCCTTTCGATCGACTATAATTTGATAGGCTTTGATTTTCTGCTTAATTTGTACTTGCACTAAAAATTTGAAAACCTCAAGCAGCCAAATAAATAAAGAAATTGCATATCAATAGTCTACATTTAAATACACACACCATCATAAGTTTTAATAGCAATATGCCAGTCAGATTTTCTGCCACACTCAATTTTTTTGTTTTGTAAAAATGCCCAATGTAAAATGTTAATTTTGTAAATAGCCCAACACGTGTCCAAATTGCGGCAAACAACACCGACACACACACACGCCCCCAACCAGTCGGGGCTGAGGAACGCTCTACTGGTACTCGTCGTCGCTGCTCAGCAACATTGTCTTCTCATTGTAGTTCTGGCTGATGGTGGCCACCCGCTGGCCGCCGGGCATGAATTTCCGCTGATTGCCCAGCGTTTTCGAGGCAATGCAGCCAATGCCGCCACTACTGCCGCCAGTGGTGGTGACAGTGCTGCACGCATTGCCGCCGCCGCCGCTGCCATGTTGCACCGCGCTCGGATCGTCCGGATCGTAGGAGGAGACGCGTATGCCGCGCGAGTTTTTGCCACCTAAACGAAGGCAACATTTGCGCAAAAACATAAATGGACAAAGAGACAAATAGACAAAGAGAGAGGGAGCATTTTATGGAGAGTATGATGAGATCTGAATGTCAACGAGAGAAACGCAAATGTCAATTGCTAAATGAAAATTTAAAAGCTATATATGCAATTATGAGCCGATATGGGCGTGCGTTGAAGCACAGCACATGCGAAGTAGCGAGTCGAAATTGCACAGCACAAACAAAATATAATCACAGCTCAATGCTAGTTCACATGCCACATACACACAAACAAAGGAAACGAATGAACAACGACTTTATTGTAGTTCTAACTTGGGCATTTATGCATTTTTTTTCGTTTATTTATTTCATCAACGTTCTTAGGCTCGTATGCACAAAGTCGAGTTTTTAAATTAATGCAGGTATAGTTTATTTAAATTATAATTGTTTAGGCTATCACATAAATAAAAACTAGATGTGTTGTGTTACCAAAACAACTAAAACAGGATATGTATCGATATATCAATGAACAACAACAACAGCCCTAAAGACGGCATGCCATGTTGCAGGAAGTCGGCTGGATCTCAGCGCCGCATTCGTTCATTAATGATTCAAAAGTGTTCAAGTACTGCAGGACAACGGCCTCATAAATTGCCAATAAGAGGTACAACAAACAGTGAGTACATTGAGCAAAAGCATTAAAGTATGAGAGGAAAGCAATACTCAGAAATTCGTCTAATGCTGTATTCAGTTTTGCCATTTACACAGAAACGGACATTTGCCATACTTTGCTTAGCTTAAAGCGCCACATTTGCGTGATTAAGTACACTTTTCCTAAATCTCACATTCGTAAACTGTGAAATTTCGAGTTTAAATTATTTGTAATTTTTATTTTATGTGCAACAAATAAATGCAGACGGTTCAAAGAGGCTAAGGCAGCATTTACAGCGGCGCACTAAAGTACTTCTCGAATGCAGCTGCCGAGTGGCTGTACATTTAAAAAAGATCTCTGCATATTTTCTAGTGTTCTAAAAGCAGAAAATTCCCTCGTATTTTCAAAAATTTAATAAATTATTGTGCAATAGCAAAAACACGCTATGGACTAATTAACGCATTGCACACTAAATACAAAAAGTCGCAACTCACTAATTTTCAGCAGAGGCAAACGCAATTAGCATAGAAAAAGAAACAGTATTTTTCAATTAAAAAAAAAATACAATAAAATAATTAAATTTTTTAAGTACTATTAATTGATGTATTGGTGGAAAAAAGTTGATTTTAGAAAATTTTTAGTTATGACTCTTTTATGTTTAGTGTGCAATATGTTCACATTGGTTCCAGTTTGACTTAAGAGAGATTTCCTCTTTTTTGAGCTTGAATATTTTAAATTGTAATTAAGATAATTAAATAACCGCTTCACCATTTAGTCGTAAATTACAAGGTGTAACATTTCATTGAATAATTTTATTAAGTTACAAATGTGGAAAATGCGGAAAACTTTAGTTCAAGAAAATATTAAATTACAATAGAAAATTTAAAATTAAAAATATGATTTTAAAAATACGACACAAAAAAATATTTTCTAAAGCAAAATGTTGAAGTCAAAATGCTGAAACCTAAAGCTAAATATACAACATAGGAAAATATTTAATAAAGCAAAATGTTCAATTAAAAATTCAGAAACCGCAGATTCTGCACTGAAAACCTGCTTTTGAAAATGTACATAAAGCTTTAAGCTTCTTGATGTATTTTGATGTATTTGAAATGAATTTACATTTCAAAGTGAAATTTTAGAATTTTTTTAGAATTTAATATGCAAAAATTCAACATTTAGAAAAACAAAAATCCGTTTGAGCTCATATACTTTTCCAGATAACAGAATTAATTAAAAGAAGAAAACAATATTAAAAGCTTTCAAATTCAAGTGGTAAAACTCTTCAATGACTAATAGAAAGATTAGAATTGTGCAATTTAAATTTCTACTTTACAATTAACATTTTCTTAAATCTTCAATTTTATTCCTTTTTTTAGATTTCACATTGATAAAGTCAAAGTTAGCTTAACTTCCCATTTCAAAGTTGATTTAAATTAGAAACCATTATATTAAAAAAAGCATATTTGAATTCATTCATTCATAGTGAAAAACTCGTTTAAGTATTTTCACTTTTAAAAATTCACAACGCGTATGGGCATTCCAAAATTAAAAAAGCTGTCTTTCCACCGCCAACTCTCTCAAGCAAAACTGGAAACGTAGCAGAATGTGACAGCACTTCGGTTGGGTTGAAATTTTAATTATATCATAAGCAGCATTGGGTGACTTTCAAGTACACTAATATTCCATTTCGATTTCAAATGTACAAAATTTTAAATCACGTAAAAGTTATACAATATTTATAGGTAAATGAACTTGTAAAAATTTGAATAAAAATTATTTCAAATTTAAGGTAAACACAATAAAAAAATTACACCGAACCGACGAGTTTTCGGTTAAAATCAACTACAAGACAGAAACATAAGACCACTTAGGTATAGCGTTTATTTACTGCTTAGCTGCTATTACACCCAAAGAGATTTATAGTATGAACAAGAGGGCGTGGCAGAGCGCGTGGTACATATTAAGATTTCAGAAGAAAATCTGTCGAAACTGAACGACAGCTGTTAGTGCGAGTATGTCATAAAAAAGCGCCAAAGACAGGCAGCGACTGAGTGTTTAAAAGCCAAACTTCAAGCACATTTTTTGTGGCACAATTACAGCTACCATTTCACGCCCACTTTCGGAACAGCTCTTCTCGCATTATCAACTAGAAAAAGAGAGGCTGCTTACAGCACCCGCCCCTCTTTTCCCGTAGCCACTACCATTTTTATTCATATCATAAATCAAAGTGCAACAGCAGTTAAGTTTCAATCCAATTATTTCTCTCGCCTCGCTTAAATGCTAAACATAAAACACCTGCAAAACTTTAATTTTAACACTATCAACTTCAACTATATGTAAGGCAATTTTGGTAATCAAATGCGTCGTGTGAGCGCATCCGTAACGTTTCTTTCATTATCGTAAAATATACTTTTCGATTTGTATAGTTGTTGTTGCTGATGCGGTCTATGTAAACACAATAACTGTCTGTCTGTTTGTATATTGTGTCATTCTCAGCAGCGAAAACTTGTTTCGTTTGTTTTTGTTGTGTTTTAAAGTTTCTCATAACGCTGAGACGAAGTCACTTCTGCAATAAGAATAGAAAAAATAAGAAAACAAATGATTCAAAAACAACGGCAACGTCAACCAAAACCAAGTACGTCTAGGCAAGAGAACTCTACACGAAACTGTATGTCTCGCAGTGTAGTTGGTGGTGAATCAACTTTAAACTGTGGACATTAACATTGTTGTGATTGTGTGTGGAACCCAAAATACCCAACACCAGCAACTCGACTAAGTTTGTGTGGTTTTAGTTAATTGTAATTATTTGCAATTCAAGCGCAACTAATTTGTGTGATTAGGTTTTACACAAAAACTGAATGATTAGTCTAACAAATATTAAATAAAAACGAATTACAACAGACAAACAGATACGTGGCGAGTAACAAATTACTGTGACGATGAAAGCGCATTAGTGCAGCTGAAAACTATGGGTTTGTGTTAAACATGCAATAAATAAGTGTTTAATGTGTCTACAAATTCGATTACAAGCAGAACAACACAAAATCAACAACAATATGAAAATGACATGAAATCAACACAACTTACCGGAACTGTATTGTGTGTACTGCTGATACTGTGGATGGAAATTGTGTATAGCGTCTGTCATAATATCCTTGGGATTCATTGTCTCCTGCAAAACACAACATTTCATTATTAGAAATATAAAGTATTTCATATAAAACACAAATGATTTGTTATACTTTTAGGCTGCTGGAGATTGATTGCATGGTGACCGAGCGTCCATGGCCGTCGCCAATACAGCTGCGTGCATATACCTACAATTAGAGATCAATTAAAATAATATATTAATTAAATTGGAAAAATCACTAAAATACTAACAAAATATATATTGCGCATAAGAAACAGACAATATGGTGAAATGAAAATTCTGTAACTATGTACACATGAAGAAGGCAATAGTTGTTAAGGAATGCATTGTAAAACATATTCCAAAGAAACTTTATGATAGCTTTAAGTTTTAAAAACATAAACTGCCTGTTTAACGATCTTATCCGAACCTTAGATTCTATATTAGAGCAATGAAACTTAGATTCAATATTAGTGGGAACAACTACAACTATCTTAAGGGGCATTTAATCTTTAAAATTATTAGTGTCCGACCGAATATTCGGTTTCGGTTTTGGCCCAAATAAGTGGTTTCGGTTTCAGTTTCGGCCACAAAATGGCCGAACGGCCGAAACCAAAACTTTCTAGAATATTTAACATAACATTTTATTGTGTAGCAGATATATAGTGAAAGGAGGAGTAATTTAGATGCCACCAGTGTAAACAAACTTCTTTTTTTAGCATATAATATTAAATTATTTAATTTTGAATATTAGCGAGTAAGGTACGAAACGGTGATTTTTTCATGTTTATGTTTTTAAAAAATGAGTAAATTGTTTTTATTAATAAGTATTTATTTATTTATATTATGTTTGTTTGTTTGTTCTTTATTTACTTAATGTAAAATTCGTTTGCTGAAAAAAAATTCTTGATATGGTGATTTTTATTTAAACTAGAAAGTTTCAGTTTCGTTTTCGGCCGAATATTAAAAAAAAACCGAAATTCGGTTTCGGTTTCGGCCCAAAAAAGATGTTTCGGTCGAACACTAAAAATTATCATACTTTGTTTAATATGATAGTTTCAAGTACACAAACTGCCTATTTAACGAACTCATCCAGACCTACAGTTGCTTTATTAGGGCAGTGAATTGCATTGAATTTAGATCTAATATGAATGGGAACAACTACAACAACTGTATTAAGGGGTCTTTAGTCTTTAAATTCGTCATAATTGTTTTGATAGTTGTGTTATGTATGTATTACAATCTTATTTATTTACTTCTTGTTCACATAGACTATGACAAAACTACACTATGACTGCCTTCGAGTTCATGAACTGGAAAGTCACGTTCGACTAACAAATCTCAATTCATCAATTTCGGTTTCGCCTACAAAAGTTTACTGTGTACTCCAATGCTTTTAGGTGTGGGTAGAGTCACAACAAAAGTGTATGCATGTAATAATTACTTTCGAAATGTTTATCTTATCAGTGCCCTAGCAATAACATGACTAACGCATACCAACACAATACAATACTGCACTTACAAATATTTTCTTTATTTACTTTACTTTACTACTTGACGTTTTCATACCTGGTACGGGAAGGCATAGCGCAACGCTACGGCCGCAAACAACATCTCAATGCAGATGAAGAAATTCTGATATCCCGCGGACACTGTACCGGCCGAGGTGACAGTGCCAGCACTGTCAACAATGGGCGAGATGACCTTGGCCTTTTCTAAAATCGCCAAGCCAACACCTGCAGGCAAATGAAAATTCAATCATATTCGTTGCGTCATGACCAGCTGGCAACAAACACTTGCCGCTTGATCGTCTGATTGACTGAGTCACTCACCTTGCCAGAATGATAAGAAAATAACTGATTTGATTGTACAGAATTTCAGCACCGGCTCGAAGGGTGTCAGCAAATCGCGCGTAGCGAAGTAGAACAAATATAGGCCGTACAGGGCAAGTGAAACGGAAATATTATAGATGACCGTGATGTAGATGTAACCGCCATCGGCACTGAAATTCAATTAAAATGAAAAAAGGTGTAAACTTTACTAAAATCTAAAAATTTAACTACAAAGAAAGGGTACAACTAAATTGTGGGCCTTATTTGTTACGTCTAAATATATTTGTATGCAATTTACCTCCAATCACCATCGTGATAATGGCCGAAAGCCTGCAAGAAGATTATAATGAATGCCACCAGCGGTTTGACGAGGCAGAACTGCAGTGTGGCCTGCTTGCAGAAGCGCAAAAATCCAATCGTGTAGGTTTTGCCCTTCAGACAGCAGGTGCCGTACAGGCAGGAGGTCTTAATTGGTTTGCCGCGTATCTCGGACATGATGTTGCCCTCGCCGCCCAGGTATTCATAGCACAGCGAGAGGAAATTGTAGATGACAAAAGCTGCGACAGTTCAATGCATCAGTTAAAATTCGTTTAATTTGATAATTGATTTAATTATGCTGCCGGCAATACCTTCATAGCAGTCCCTGACGGTGAAAAAGTACACGTACACATTGTCCGAGTTGAAGAAGAACAAACTGATCCATGAGTACGTCGCATAGATGGGCACTATGAACAGTATGCGCACAATCCAGCGCTGCTCCTGTGGATTCGTGTACCAGCGCAAGTGCTGATATATCTGCAAGGCAACGCACCAAGTGCAAATATTAATTAAGAAAATGTCAGCGCCGAGAGCTCCATAGCCGAACTGTACCAACCTGTTGGCATGTGATGAATAGCGCTGCCCAAACAAAAACCGTTGCTAAACCCTGAGCGGTCTTTGTCTGCAGGAAGATGCCATCGCCGACATGACTGAGCGGATCGATGGGCGAGGACATTTGCTTGGCTGGCGTCACTTGTACAATGAAATTGGGCTTGAGTGTTGCCGCCGCTGTTCCATTCGGATCAAGGAAATTTGAACTGGCTAAGCTGCTGTGGCTGCTGTTGTCACTGCTCATGCTGTGCGACACATGCAAATAGAAAGAATAGATAGGAGAAAATTAAAAAGAAATGTTAAAAAGTGAGCAAACATTAATGGGTTTACTGCTTTATTGCCTGCAAAAGGAAGCGAACGAACAGACCGAAAGTGGAATTTTTTTTATTTGCGAGACAATTTCATATACAAACTCTACTGTCGCAACAAATCAATAGCCAAAAACCATTAACCTGAACGGCAGCAAACTGCGACGAATAGCGTTGCAGAAGCGTACACAAAGGTGATAATGACGAACGGCAAATGTCAAATGCGAACAAAATTGGATGTTGCTTGTGGTTTTTTTGGTTTACTGCTGCTCTTAATTTGTGCCTTTTATTTATAATAATAATAATGGCACAAGTGTGAGCGTTCGTGTTGTTCCAACTCGCCCACTGCCGCCTCACGCTGTGAGAGCTAATGGCGTTTTGGGTTCTTTTTTTACTATACGCCGAACGGGTCACACGAAACTGGTGATTACACGCATGCCAAATACAACAAAACCAACAACAATCAGTTGAGAACAGGTGGCTTTGAAGTAAGCGGGTTTTGTTATGGTTTTGGGTTGTTTTGTGAAAAAGTATGGAAAAAATCAATGTTCAGTAAAGGGCCACTCCGAAAACAACTGAAACAATGACTAAAACCTTTTTTGCACAGAAAACGTTTAAATGTTGGCACTGCCAAGCGGCTGAACTCGACGCTTATCGCTCGAAACATGAGCCTAATTGCACATTTCTTAAATGTTTATCGCGCTGATAAGCCAAAACATTTCGAGGCGAAGCGACACAAATCGCTGACAGTGCTTTGCAGCACTCCCACACAACCGACCGCCACAAATTCAATTTCAATTTCACCGCTGACATTCAAAATGTCAACGACAATATGACTTCCTTCTGCCGCCAGCAGCAACAACAACACCTGCCCAAACCTCCTACTTAGCCTTGCGGCCATTGTCGAGTGAGTGGGTCGCTGGTCAGTGCTGGCGGCTCCACTGAAAAGTGGGCAAATATGTGTGCAACTACACATGAAGCAAAAGTGAAAATAGTAACAACAAACTATTAGATCATCGCAATAAAAAAAAGAGTATTGCACACACACACACACGTGCGCTCCTCTATGCAAATAAAAAACGAGAAAATGAAGCGGGCAAAAATGAAAAATCGTGTGAAAAATGGGCCACGCGCCACGCCACGCCAGCTGCCAACCGGTAGCCAGCCCGAGCAGGCAGGACATGCAGGACTGGCAAATTGATAGCGTTGGTCAGGGTCAGCACACAACGGCGCCCGCAATTACGCAATTGTTTTTGTTTTATGGATTTTTGCAAAAATTTCAACCACTTAAATTGCACTCCACTTGCCAGCCACGGCGAAAATCAATAGTCGCCTCTAAAGCGCCACAACCGACGCCGTTTTACTTCGCTACATGTGAGTAGTTGAGCGTAAAAAAAGTCGATTAAGTGCGCAGCACGTGAGCCAACAGATGGAAATTCAATTACAATAAGTGAAATGTGTGTAAAAACATACAGCAAAGATATTCATAAATGTTTGGGATGGGTCGTTTTGTCGATAATTAATAACGATAATGTGTACAAAAAAAAAGCACGAATCGCTGATAGTTATGGAGTTTTTATGGCAACATTGAATGGGCAACAGCATGTTGATTATTGCGAACTGTGCAAACAATTATCACTTATCTCAACAATTGATATTTGTAGCTCATATTAAGTACTTATTTGCAATGTATGATTATTATAGAGAAAATAGAAATACTAATTTTACAATCGAGCCAACATGAATTACATTTTAAGGAACGACATCACTATAAGGATGTAAGCCTGAATAGGCACTTACATGAAGCAGGATGCTGGAAATCGAATTTGTACTTTGTGAATCGGACATCTGACAACTCAGTTTCCTATCATATAAATTCTTGTTGGTTTAGATGTGTCTTCTGCTGTGACTAGTAGTAGTGACGACGGCTACTTTGCGACACCAAAGAGAGTGATGTGTTCCATCATAGCTACTCGTACATGCTCAAAGTATTTTTCTCCTCGTCTTTAAACTCACTTATGACGTGTAGTTTAAAGTGTCTCCTGTCGTAAGGTCCGAAGTGGAAGGAATGGTTGGGAAATGTCCAGGAGTGAAAAAGGACTAACCCCGGAGGGGATAAATGGGTAGCTGGATTACCACGAGGTTTTCGGAAATAAGATGCTTTTTGCTGCTTAAAATTCCATATATATTTAAATATATTTAGTTTCGCAATTTCCCTGTAGTTCCCTGAGTCACAACTCAAAATTTTCCAAACTCGACCTATTTCCATAAATCAATTCACAGTACACATCTCTAACTACTTTGAAAATTTCATTCTACTTCCCAGCAAACCAAACGATATCGAAACGATATATGTAGAAACGGTATCGTTAAAGCGGGAATTTTTCTCGTTTTCGAGTATTGTTTAAGTGTCTAAAATGATATCGAGAACGAGAAAAATGACACTATCATGTGGAGAATTCCGACTCGAATTGTTGGATTTTTTCATTTTAAGATTATTATTTTGTAATATTCCAGTTTTTAGATTGTCTGTCAAAAATTTATTTTTGTTTGACTGAATTATAAATAAATAAATAAAATAAATAAAATATTCAAAATCTTCAAGGCAAAAAATTCAAGCATTATCGAGATTATTTCGAGAATTTGTCGCTAAAAATTTATATCAAGAAATTGTTTGTGGGGTAACTAACAGTTGGGCTGAAAACTTCGTATCGTTTTATAGAAAAACACATTTTTTTGGCAAAATTCGATTTTATTATTCAACATAGTTGCCATCGAGGGCGATACACCGATTATAGCGATCTTCCAACTTTTCAATACCATTTTTGTAGTACGATTTGTGTTTAGCCCCAAAATAGGCCTCTGTTTCGGCGATTACTTCCTCATCGGCTTTAAATTTCTTTCCAGCGAGCATTCTCTTGAGATCTGAGAACAGGAAATAGTCGCTAGGGCCACATCTGGACAATACGGTGGATGCGGAAGCAATTCGAAGCCCAGTTCATGCAATTTTACCATCGTTTTCCTCGATTTCTGACACGGCGCATTGTCTTGATGAAACAACACTTTCTTCTTCTTCCAATGGGGCCGTTTTTTCGCGATTTCGCGCCCTTCAAACGCTCCAATAACGCTATATAATTGATGGGTTTTCCCTTTCCAAGATAGTCGATGAAAATTATTCCATGTGCATCCCAAAATACGGACGCCATAACCTTACCGGCCGACTGTTGAGTTTTTCCACGCTTTGGATTCGGTTCATCGCGTGCAGTCCACTCAGATGACTGCCGACTGGACTCCGGAGTGTGGTGGTGGATCCATGTTTCATCGATTGTCACATATCGACGCAAAAATTCACTTCTATTGCGGTTGAACAGCTCCAAACATTGCTCTGAAGCATCGACACGTTCTTGTTTTTCGTCGATTGTGAGCTCGCGCGGCACCCACTTTGCACATAGCTTTCGCATACCCAAATATTCATGAACGATATGTCCAACACGTTCCTTTGATATCTTTAGAGTGTCAGCTATACAAATCAACCTCAATTTACGATCTTCCAAAATCATTTTGTGGATTTTTTTGATGTTTTCGTCCGTAACAGCCTCTTTTGGACGTCCACTGCGTTCATCGTCTTCGGTGCTCAAATGGCCTGTACGGAATTTAGCAAACCACTTACGAATGGTTGCTTCGCCCGGCGCAGAGTCCGGATAACACTCATAAAGCCACATTTTGGTATCAGCAGCAATTTTTTCTTCATGAAAAAATAGTGTTTCATTAAAACACGAAATTCCTTTTTATCCATTTTTTTCAAAATAACAAAAGTTGCTTCACTCAAAATGCTGTATCTCACAAACTAATAATCAGAGAGCTGTCAAATTTATACACGTTTTTATTGAAGGTTGGTACTACCTAAAAATGATACGGATTTTATTCTAGTGGCGCCATCTCATAGAAACGATACGAACTTGTCAGCCCAACTGTTATCTCCTTAAAAAATATGTTATGTATTTTCTTCTTGGGAAAATACTGTCTTTTTTTTGTGTCAATTGCGATGCTTTTGCAGGATAAAAAATTTGTTTTTGCCTCTCTTAAACATTTGAGATTTTTAAGTTGTTAGATAATACGTTTTTTAAAAGCTGAAGCTTCTAGCTACATTCTACGAATTTTTCCACAAAGCTATGACAGATCGGATTAGTGTTAACGCCAAACCATTAACGACTTTTGTTTGATAAACTAATAAAATATGGTTAGGTTGATAAATAGCAAGCATCTGGCTATACATATATACGTTGCCAAAAAGTTATTACAGTTAAAAGTTATAACTGGCGATCGAGGATACAGTGGAATCAATCGAGCACCTGCTATACCACTGTCCATCACTACAAGAATGGCAAATCTAAAATCTTGGGAACAACTTCTTTGATGGAATCGTGGAAAAAGATGTTATGCTAATAACTGACAACTACACAATTGCCTCATCAACACACAAAGGGTTGCCAAAAGATCCTGTTTGAATCTAAAGGCAACCCAACATTAAGGAAAGGGCACGGGATCCTAAAACGAAGGGAATCATAATGAACCCAACAGGGTCTCCGAGTAAAAGTGCATCTACACACAGACCTCTTATGTAACCTAAACCGATCTACAACCAACCAACCAACCAAACTGATCTAACGATATTCAACCCCTATGAAATCAAAATTAAAGAAAACAAAAGACACGGTTTCGAATATAACTCAGTTCTGCAGATTGTGGCGAAAAAGAGACTAATTCTATCAAGGAAAGAGGTGTCCAAGTACTAAAAAAAGGGCATTAACTCCAAGGTGTAAGTTTTTTTAGCGTGAAAAATAATTCTAATAATTTTGGTTAATTTTTAAATATAATTAATTTATTTATCATTTAGATTAATTTTTTTTTTGTCACTTCATGCTTGTCAAATTTCATCACAAGCACTTCTTACATGGGTAGGTAGGTGTGGCTGCCCCAAGGCGGAGCCCACTTAGGCCATGACGGCCCATTGTGATACTACATGCGGTCAAGCAAAATCCGCTCACTCATTGAACCAATTGGAGCTTCTTACAAAGCTTAGTAGACAGCGAATGGTCTTATCAGCTAAATCTACCAGAGTATCGAAGGAGAAGTTGCCTAAAAAGGTCATTCTTCTTCTGGATAAAGCGGGACAGCTGCATAGTAGGTGAGGTATATAATATTCTCTTCCTCGTCCATGCAGCTGCAACAGAAGTCGTTTATCTTAAATTAGCGTTGTGTGTAGAGCTGGTATGGGTTCGAAGCTTACAGGTTCAGTTCTTTCATACAAGTGTATCTGCACCATAAATACTTCCTCGTTAGGGTATAATCATCAATCACAAATTAGCACCCATCAACTTTCATCTCATTTGAAATTGGTGGCCAATTCGCTTTTCCCATTTTCGCTCGGCATTTATGCTTTCTTGTTTGGACAAAATTATATACCTCCATAAGAAATATTGTTTTAGCATTTTTACTCGGTCTTTTCCACTATATTTTGCTTTCGTTTGGTTAGGTTGGTGTCACGAAACGTAAGTGGGTCACGATTTTGCAATGAATTTGTTGATAATAAATTTTGTATTTATCCGCCATGCCAAACTCGTGAAAAATGTGCCAAAATCAAGCGTGAAAACGCAGCCATGCACGCACATCGAAGAGCGCTGCAACCCCAGCCGGCATGCGCTGGCATCCCTTTCCGGCCAGAGGCTCATCCGAAAAGGCCGCAATGGCAATGCGCAGCCGGGAGCGACAACTAAGGTGTGTCAACACGAGCCTTGAGCACAAAATTACGCCACAACATGCACGTCGTCCTCGTCTTCGACGCTGTGCGGCATACACACCAACTGACGCGCAGCAGCAACAGCCAAGAAGATGGCAGAAAGCAGCGGCCAAAGAAAGTGCGTACAAATTCAAAAGAACTTTGCGTCTGAATGTAAAAATAACTGCTTAGGCAGTGTAAAAATAAATTAGCACTAATGCCACCGACCGGTTGGCCGAGGCAGGGCGAAAGGAAAAAGCTTGGGAAAAGCAGCAGCAAAAGTTCATTAAACCAAGGGGCGGTGTCGTGTTGCACAGCGAATCAATGCGGAAAGCATTTAAGAAAAAAATGAGTGGAGGGCAACGACGGCGACCGGCCAGGTTATTGGCTGGACGAATAGATTTGGCGCTATTGGCCAACTGGAGTATATACAACTAAGTACAAATTCAGTATGCAAGAGAGATGGCAAAAAATGCTGAGAAAAATCAGCCAATATGGCAAAAAGTTGCGCAAAACAAGAACTGCGGCCAGGCAAGAAGTAGACGCTACTCGTTGGCCTTGAGAGGCGCACAACAAGTTGAACTAGCCACATACAAATGAGATACCAAGTGCGGCAAAACCAACACCAACAACAACAATCGGCGCAAAAGTTGTGACACGTACGTGGCTAGATGGAAGGTGGGAGCATGGCAGCAGCGGAAGAGACAATGAAGCAGCTGCGAATAGTTGTTATCTCCTCCTGATACTGAACAATTGCAATGCCAAAGACAACAAAGGCAATGAGCGAAATAAGAAGCGAAATGGGTGCGAAAATGTATCGAAAGCGGAAATTATTGCAAAACACAAACTAAAAGCTAGCACGAATTTTGCCATTTTACAGCGTTTTGTTTGTTCAGCAATTCTCAATGGAATTTTAAAACTGCCAAAACATCAGAAAGTAACAAATTTGAACAGTTTGGCGACTTTCAGCGCAACTCGCTTGATCGTGCAATGACTCAAATGTGTATAAATATAAACAACAAAAAATGTCAGCAAAAAGTGCAAAGCACCAACAAAATCCGCATCAGCAGCAAAGAACGCAAGCACAGTTAGTTGCCGAAACAGGCTTAAAGCTTCAACGGCAACGACGTGATAGAGCCAACAAAAGAGACAACGACGAGCAAAACTGTTAAATAAAGCAATTCGCGCTTATTTCATTTATCGTGGCTCTGGTTGTTGTTGCTGTTGTTGTTGCTGTTCGTTATAATATTGTATTTCGGCAATGCGCAACAACAAAGCGATGGGAAAAAGCGCCAGCTATCGTTGAGAACAGCGTTCAAACGACGCAAACAACAATGAGCCACAATTTGTTCAGCAACAGACAAAAGCTAACAGACAGCGAGCTGGCTATTGTTAAATTGTTGACGTTGACTTTGTTGTTAGAGTTGTTGCTGCTTCCCCAACTGCTGCTGTTGTTGATGATGATATATCGTGCAACCATAGCCAAAAATAAAAAATGAGAAACATAAATGGAGTCACCCTCGTGCGTGAGTAAAAATAACTAATCGGCAACGTGGCGTTCCAGTAGTTTTACATGTTTTTTGAAGACTACTGTAAACAAATTTTAATTCAAAAAGAAAATTAAAACAATTCATAAATTGATTAGAAAATTTTTTTTTTCTATACCATACCAAAAAATTGTAGTTATTTTCATTAAACTTTAACTTAGGTTTTATGAATTTCACTAAAAATCGTGTTTACCCCTAAATTTTTGATTTTCACGAATATAAAAAACACGTCTTTAATTATAAATATTTTATTTCAAGTGTTTTCATAAATTTTCAATAGGCCTATCGACTCCACGTTTTTTTCATAGTCTTCCCGTTTACGAACCTTAACCCATTGTTGACACTGTTCAATTTTGACCAGGTTTGAAATCAATAGGTCCATTGAATCAAGTTTCTTCATACAAACCCTTTGCCCCTTTAGACCCCCAATTTCAAAAAAATCCCGTCTTAGCGGAGGTTCATTTTCTTTAAAATTGTATGTTTGTAGCTTTAGCTGGGCGAAGATGAATCAGTCAATCAGTTAGTCAGGACAAACATTTATACCTTATGATCAAAAAATAATTTTGAATTGCCCCGCTTATCCAATCAGTAAATTTTTATTTTCTCAACGTTGACAATACTTTTATTGGTGTTGTCAAATTTTGACGCATATCGTAAGATTAGTATTCGATTGGCGTCTATACGAAGAAGTCGAAAAATGGTTGTGTGGAGATTTTTATAAAGGATGAAAAAATAGAACAACGCGCGTATCTAAAATTTTGTGTTAAAAATTAAATTTCGTGCGCCGATTCGTTGACAATGTTACGAAAGGCATATGGGGAAGCGTGTATGTCGAAAACACGAGCATACGAATGATATAAAAGGTTCAAATCCGGCCGAGAGAGCCTAAAGCACGATGAGATCCCTGGACGGCCATCAACGTATGTTACCGAAGAAAAAATTGAATCGGCGAAGCAAATCGTATTGGAAAATCGTTGTGTATCGATTAGAGAGATTGCTGTGTTGTTGAGCATCTCATTTGGATCAGCCGAACATGAAACACATGAAACGCGTCGCTTCTCAGCTGGTGCCAAAAAAGCTGAATTTCATTCAAAAACAGCGTCGTGTTGATGTGGCCAAAGAGATGATTTCCAACGCAGACAGCGACCCAAAATTCATCGAACGCATGATTATGAAACATGTGAATTTGATATGCCGACCAAACATCAATCGCCCGAATGATGCTTCGAAAATAAGCCAAAACAGAAGAGAGAGCGCCAAAGTCGGTCCAAAATCAAAGTTTTGCTGACGGTTTTCTTCGATACTCGTGGTGTGGAGCACTACAAATTCCTTCCGGAGGGCCAAGCGGTCAATAAAAAATACTATTTAGGCGTTATGCGTCGTTTGCGCGAAGCCATTCGAAAAAAAGGCCCGATTTGTGGAAGAACGATTCATGGATTTTAAACCACGATAATGCGCCATCTCATACGGCCTTGATTATTTCCGAATTTTTGGCCAAAAATTCGACCAATGTCATCAGCCAAGCACCATACAGTCCAGTCATGGCCCCGTGTGACTTTTTTCTATTTCCCAAACTCAAATTGCCATTGCGGGGAACACGTTTTGAGACCATAGAGGCCATAAAAGAGAATTCGCTGCGTGAGCTAACGGCCATACCTTTGGCGGCATATACAAAATTTATGGAAAATTGGATCAGATGTTGGCATACATGTATTCATCAACTATGAGCTGCTCGCCTAGGGACACACTTTTAAATCGGAACTGTAGTGTCAATCGCCCAGAAACAAGCTTGGTCAATAGGAGAAGAATTATGCTCCAACAGGACAACGCCAAACCATACATAACGATGGTAACTCAACAGAAGCTTCGGGAGCTTGGTTGGGACACTCTTTGCATTCACCTTGCAGTCCGAATCAGACTTCAGGTAATTACCACCTGTTGCTGTTTACGGCAAATGATTTTGCTAATCAAACGAAGCTTATGAAAACGGACTGTCTCAATTTCTACCAATAGGGACGAGAGTCTCAATGCAAAGTAGCGAACAAAACGGTGCATATTTGACCTAAATCGTATCATTCCAACTATGCTAAATAAAGCCTTCCATTTCAGGCAAAAGTAATGGATTTATTTTTACTACATCGTATACGATTTCAGTTTGTCATAATTTATGCAAAGCTAGGCAACACCAAACAGAGACCTTTTCATTGTCAACATAATTTAGCACTGTCTCGAGCAATAAACACTACTGTGCAACACTACAAAATTACAGTCGTACGTAAAGTGTACGCTGACGAGCTGCTAAAACGTTTTATTGAACATTTGCGAGGTTCAGCCGGAACACTTTGGAAGGTTTTGCGAGTTTTCGCTTACTAAAAAAAGTTTCGATATGGAAACCGTTTACAAATACAAGCAAACTTATCTAAAAGTTAATAAAAATGTTCAACAAAAATATACCATAAAAAAGCACTTATATACACATAGGTACATAAAAATCATATTTTATGTGCTATTAAAAATTAGGTTTAAGAGCGCATTATAAAATTATGGAAAAATCAAGGGCTGCCAAGCACTCGAACAAATTATAGACTGTGTTGACTGCACGAAATAGGCATCGAACAATGACCTCAGCGCAGCTTTTCATTTCATTACAATTTATGCGTTCCGCCTTTAAACAACTTAATCGATCAACAAAGATGAAATGCATTCTTATTGGTAGAAATATACATTTGAAAGTTTCATTGCTACGCTTGCAGCGTCCCGAGAATTACTCAGTCAGGCAAAACTCAAAACGCGCAGCTGCATTGCATTTCCTCAGAAAAAAATAAATAAGGCAAGCTGCAGACTTGATGCAACAACAGCAACAAGTGTCAGCCAACCGGGGAAAACTGTGGAACGCTAACGCGAGCAAATTACGATTTAATTATTTTCATCTTTCAGTAGAAACACTGTACAGAGTGTCTCAATAAAAGTGCACAATTCAAATCTTGTGGCGTTGAAATTTTAAAGCTGTCGTCATTGGAGCACCGATTTCTAGACCGAATCTTCTCGCAAAAATCCAATGATAACTGTCCATCAAGATTGCGTGCAATTTCTTTTGTTTGGGTTTTCTGAAATCTCTGGTTTATGTAAATAACCCACAAACAATTCCTGAGCTCAAGGCCGAGAACTAATGTGTCATCCATCGATGATATGAGCCAAGACCCTGTGAACAGCAAAATATCATTGCTCACTCAATAAATATGCGTTCCATTATTAAATAAAATTATGCACTTTTCTTGGGACACCCTTTATAATGGAATTTCTAAATAAACGCGATCTCACTCGCACGGCTTCCGAGTGATTTAATTAACGCGTGGCGAGTCGTGGGCAGGCGAGAGCAGCTAATGGAACAACAACAATTGCGACAACAGCAACGAAGCATATTGGCAACAAATCACTTTCAAGTTGGTTGATTGAATTGAATTGCATGGAATTGCATTGACTGGCACAATTGCGTTAAGTGAAAAGCGAGAAAACGGCGGCCAACTATGAAATTGCAGCTGATTCGCATTGCATTTAGCGAAAAGCATAAACAAAATAGGTACTAATTAAAAGTGAATGTCATTGTTTGAAGAAGCTAAAGAAGTTGTGAAAATTTTATTGAACAAAATTTGCAAGATTGTTGAGGGCTCGGAGCTCAATTGATCAGTTTTAGTATGAGCATAAGTTAATGGATTTGGATTTGCAGATTAAGTAGAAAATTGTAATAGTACCGAGCAGCTTGTTACGTAATTAAAAATTAGTTTTTGATTTGATTTTTGTCAAAACCGCTCTCACTGGAAGGATTGCGTGTCTATACTCAGGTTGCTATGCTTTAAGTTGCTATGCATTTTGCTATGCCTGGGCCAGATTTTTGGACCGAATAGTATTTTTTGCTTTTTAAAAATAATGGGATTAAATTGAGATCCAAGTTTGAAAGGTATGATAACACTTCTAAGTGCAGTTAGCCGCTAAGAATACTTTAAGACCTACTATCGCATTTCAAATACTTATTTGAAATGTTCTATTTACTGATCTAAGGGCAACCTTATCGTCATATACAAGTCTTATGTCATGGGACCCCATGGTTCTAAATTCTTCAATCCCCACACTCCAATCGCTTTACGTCTTTCTAATTCGTTCAAGGTTAAAATGTGTCTTGTTTGTTTGGAGGCCAAATCACTGTTGCCACATGAAGCGCTTGGAACATATCCAAAAAGTTTTTCTGAAATCTCTACTTTTATAGGACCCGGCTCGATCGTACATTTCACACTGTAAGCTCATAAATTTAAAAACCTTGCACCATAGAAGATCCTTCCTACCTCTGTCATTTGTTTTTGATGTCATTGCTGGGTTGGTTCACTTCAACGTTTCTTTTAGATCTCATGGTTTAGTCAAAACGATGTTCGCTTTAAAAGCTCCTCTTATGCCAACTCTAATTGAATTTAATAAGATCTGGAAGAACTTTTAAGTGGACTTCACGCTTCGAAAACAATATTTTTTAATTTGTTGAACTCTATCAACATTTCAGTTATTCATTGTTATTAATCCTTTAATTTGTTCTTTACAAGTCAGTAAGCATACAATTGTTCTTTGGCTAAGTAATAAGACCGTGAGACAGTAGGTACTTTTGACTCTTAGAAAAGATGATATAGACGTAAAACTAAAAATTATTCATAGTAACTGACAATTTTTTGGTCCTGAAAGTTGAAAATAGGAAATTTAGTCTAAAGGCGAAAATTTTCTTCTTTTATTTGATATCCATATCTTCATCATTGCACAACCGCAAATATTTAAATAAATTCTTTGAAATATGTAATTCCCTGAAATTTTAGACTCCTTTTAAAAAACATGGGATCAGAAAATTAAAAACCGAGTATGCCCAGTTACAGGGAATGACCTCTAGTTTTATGCATATATAATCTTTTGAATGGGTCTCTACAAACGTTTATTTTTTGTTGAACGATATAATAAATTAAATGCAATAAGGTTCTGATTGCAAACATACTTTACGGCTGTCAAGAAATTAGGGGGTTAAAGCTGTTTTTGACCCATCTTTCTAAATTTGTCATGTTGAACGCTCGAAGTTGGGAAAAACGAGATGGCGACATGATGTAAAAAGTGGCAAATAACACAAATTGAATGGAAACATGGGAATTTTGCAACTGTTTTCGACAAATATGCCAGTCTAGTCACTACAGCTGGTTGCATAGCGCAAATTATTAAGTTATATTATCTAAAGCGGAAGAGAGCAGAGTTTTTGAAAGATGGCAACTCATATAAATGAGATCAAATTAAATTTAAAGATACGAATTTAGCAACTGTTCAACTGCCTTAATTACACATTTTGGGAGTAATGATGCCTGTAATTGATGCTAAAAACATTACACACCATTAGACATTTAATTAATGATATCAGTTGAGTAAAATACTTCAATATGTTTTTAATTGATTCGAACTGAACTGTTGCCTGTTATTGACAAATCTCTTTAAAATATTTTTATTTATATTTTCAAAGTAATGCTTCAATTTCACACTGTACTTTCCAAACCGCCTGCATGCCATCTGCGTATTTCGATACTCAACAAATTTCGTTTTTTCATTCTCTGATTTTTACAATTTGTTCAAACAAAACAACTACAAATCCACCCACACACTCACCAACAATACCGCTGGGCTATCGATAGCAGCACAATTAGCGCGTAAAAAGCTGGAAAAATTATAAGCAACAAATAAAGTGTAAGTGGAGCGAGCAATGTGATGGTCAAGCGTGTCAGACATTGATTTTTACCTCACGCCACACGCAGATACAAATACACACCGGCGCAGGTGACGCCGCAACATATGGGCCGCCAAGACTAATGCGCAATAATCGCAGAAAAATGAAAGTGCCGCCTTTGAGAAAATGATTAGCTGGGACAAACGTCGCAGGATTTGTAGGGAACGCTGTGCTGTAGCCGCTTGATTCAAATGACAATAGGCTCCCCGTGCAGAAGACGTTAAGAGTGTAGTGTGACTACTTTGCAGAAAGCTGGCCTTTTCCATTTATGGTAATTTGCTGGTATCTCAGCCGCATCAGCGCTGCAGGCAGCTGGCACATTTTGCAACTATTGCCCGACAATTATTTACGCGCCTTTTAGTTTATTGAAAAGTTGTAAGCAGATAAGGTTGATTTTTAGCACAAGTAGGAAACAAACGAACACAACACCGATTGCGCCTAATGGATGATAAACTGTCAGCAACATGTTCCACTGCCAAAGTGCCAAGCAACCAGCCGAATGGCACTTTATGCATTTTGCCTTTTCGAGGAGCTGACTGCAGCCGCTTTCCCACGTTGTGGCGCAATGGTGGAAAACCACTCTCGGCAATGTAAAAGCTTCGTGGTGTCGGCAGGTAACGGCAGGCATTGATGGGGTGAGCTCCAGCGCCGTAGTTGTTGTTATTGTTGTTATTGATGTTGTTGGTTATGACGCGGCTGTTCCTGCAAAACCGCAACAATCACAAGCGCCGCACAACCAAGCGAAATGCGAAAAAGTGGAAAAGCGAAAAGCGTGTAAAAAGTGAAAAATAGCAAAACAGGTCGGCACAGCCACTCCAATGGCAACAAACGACAACAGCTGTCAACAATACACACAACACCACAACAACAACTACAAACAGCGCTGCTGTTTGGTTTCTGGTGCCAACAAATGGGCGTCTGGCATTGCAATTTCCCCATAAAATGCCATTACTGGCATGCGAAAAGCATTAGGCCCGATGTGACCCCAGCTTCAAAAAAAGGTCGACTGGTTTCAAGTGACAGTTACAAAGCAGCATAGTCGATTGGGAGGCGTGGCACTCAGCTGATATGTTTAGTTCCAATTGCATTTTTAGTGCTTTTTACCTTTGTATTTGTTGTATAAATTTGTTGTTGCTATTGTTGTTTTTCTATGGAAAATGTTATCCAAATGCGTTTTTGCTGCGCGTTGCTTTCGTCAACTGCGCGCTGCCCACTCCGGCAGAGAGGTGACGTTTTCTTTCCTTTTTTCGACTTTTTTTCTTGCTTTGTGCTATGTTGAAATACACTTTACTTTTGCGGAAATTCCCAACTTTCCAACCGTAGAACTAGATTTTCGGCAATTTTGTCGCACTACACTTTCCACAAATTCTTAATTTGCTACTCGCGTTAGGAAATCATTTCTCTCTGCATTTTTACAATTTTTTTTTGCACTTTTGAAAAATATTTTTTCGCAGACGTTGAAAAAAACCCACTGACGAACACGACAAATTAGTACGAAATGAATGTGGCGAGCAGTGTTGCCAGCGCCATAACAAACACAGTGCCCCCTCTGTCGGCACGGCAGTGTAAATGCAATACATTTTTGTCTGTCGCATTTAATGGAACATGTATGCAGTTGACAAACTCACTATTCTACCAGTTCTTTTGTTAGCCACAAACAATATTCATTTATTTCGATGCACGGAAAAGAGAAACATTTTAAAATGTGGCAATGTTCAAATGTCGTATGTCGATAATGCAGTGATATTGTAGTAAAAGATTGCCTTTGAGCGCCATTTTGATATTGCATCGAAAGTTTCATCACAGCGCTGCCAACCAGTCACATTAAAGATAATTTTATTTTATTTATTTATTTTTATTTCACACCACGCACTTTAATTTGCTGGCATATTTACAGAATTTTATGTTTAGCACTACATGTAACTTTTTAGTCAAGAAATTCAATTGCAAATTGACATAATAACTGTAGTATACTCAACAGTTTCTGAAATTTTCAGTCTGGCAGCGCACAATTCTCTACCTGTCAATTGCTGAAAAACACGTCAAACGCGCCACACGACGATTTTTGCTGCTGCGGAGAAAAGACATTTTTCGATGGATAAAACGCTCAGATATTTGCCAAATAAATAAAGATTTTAATCAAGAAAACTCGGCTCTTGTGTTGTGGATTGTTTGGAATGTTTTGATTTGAGTTTTTCTTGGTTATTTTGGTGAGTAAAGTTCGTTAACAAACAAAAAATTGTCTTAAAAAATTTCGTAATGGCGCGTGAAGTGTGACGCTTGGACGAACGGCTTTGTGTTTTTAGGGCAACGCAGCCCCAGTTTGAGTTGGCTGTACGACGAAATTTTCGAGTGTGTGAAATTTTTTATGTTAAGAATTGTGTACTGATATCACAGAAAACCGATTTTTAATTTGTTTGAACCACCGAATAGTGGACGTTTACAAAGAAATTAATGACTTCATAATATTTTTTGTACGGTTTGGAATAGTTGCGACGCAATGAGGCTTATCGATTTTCCACGCCCTGTGATTGTTCGAAGCAAAGGTTGCCAAGCAGCGAGCTGTGAAAGTCTGCAACTGGCTCTAAGGCAATATTATGGAATATAAAAATGGGTGGAAAAACTAGCTCCGAATGCAACAACGGCAGCTATTAAGTTTGTCAAAGGCTGCGGAATTGCCAAAAATATGTCGATATATACTCGTAGTACATACATATAGGGAAACTATCAAAGTAATATCGAAATTGGTAGTAATATTGCCCGTATCTTTTCTAAGAAAATATGTTTGGAAAAGTATAAAAAGGGTCGTGGAACCACATGGGGCCCACTTTCACTTTTCGGCAAAATTAATATGCAAACCCATACTAACAGTTGAGCGCGTACGCACTTTGTTCACAGAGCAGAAATTAATCGCGAGTCTGATTTTTCTTCATGAAAACTAGAACGAGACTTTCAGAAGATTCAAATTTTCACGTTTAATGTTAAATTGCAATTTCTGCAGTATTTGGTTCACGCTTTGCGCATCGTTTTCGGATGAAATTCGGAAGGAAGACTTCTGGGGGTGTCCTGAGTTTCGTTTAAATTTGGTCTTTGAAATCGTAATCGAATCGTCATGCACCAGAAAATCATAGTTCCATTCTGTAGCATAACCTTAGCATATTTGTTCGACTACAAATTCTAATCTGGGATTGGAATCGTGCAATGTATAGTATGAAGTTACTTTTAGTAATATTATTTAACATTTAACACGAGCACCTTAACTTAACCTCAGCCCAATAAAGGTTTTACTGATTGCAAAGTCTTGAAGAAATTATAGAGAATCTCTCCTTTTTCAACATATTTATATACCACCTTGATCAACCGCATTCCCGGAATCACCACCGCGTGGCGTGCTCGGTCGCCTGATTGTACTTATTTTTTACTCCTTGTGGTTTGCCACACGTGGTAGCAATTTTCCCTCCGAATTTCAGCATCGTGGTTTGCCGTCTATGAAAGTGACGCAGTGTTGGATGCATCTGACTGTGCATGTTTCGATTTTTGCAATGGAGTTTAATTTGCCACAACGATGAGCACCACCGCGCAATTCTATCATTATCCACGAGTTGATCACCGAAAACGTAGAGAATATTGCGGAGTCATCGAGTTCACCTGATTTAGCTCCCGCATCATTTTTCCTGTTTGATCGAGTCAGAAAACTACTTCGAGGAATGTATTTTAGCAGCGAAGAAGGGATAAGACAAAAACGAAGAAGGTTCTGATGGACACATCGAAAATCGAACACGTCAAATGTTTTGGAGAACTGGATCAAGCGCTGGTAGTATAAATGCGTTGCAGTCAAGCAGTCAATGGGGATTACTTCGAAAGGGACAACAGCTCTTTTGAAAAATAAACTAGTATTTTTAGTTTTGTGAGGAAACTTCCTTTTTGATCAAGGTGGTATGTATATGTTAAAAAGCTTATTAAAATGTCGTTTGTCTGCTAGTTCAAGTGCTGTTCATAGTTCAATTTTTATCTAGGGCCCATAAATTTCACGACTAAACAGATTTCAACAAATTGAGTAAGAAAAACATTAACGAGTCTACAGCATAAATTGTATTGAACTATATTAGAGGGTAAGATCTGTGACATAAAAAATATCCAAATGTCGAAGATTTTTTGATGGAGTGTGGAATTGAATTGTTTATAGGAGGAAAGGACTGTCAACGGAATTATTGACAACGACAATTTTGACAGTTTTTAAATAATATTGAATAATTATTAATTGCACATATTGTAACATAATTGAAATTTATTCATATTTATTCATACCCATGATACAATTATAAAGGTAGTGTATTTCGGGAGAAAGGTAGAATGACAATGCCAAATGACAAATAGGGAACAAATTAGTACTTTAAAATGCCCTTCAAGCGAAAAGAAAAAAATAAGTTATAGACCTTAAGATGGACATATTGTGATAAAAAAAATAACAGTTTTAACGCCTGGATGGATATTTATTTAGTAATAATGCCATCCTAAAATGTATTCCTAAAATTTTGATTTTCTTCAAAAATTGCGGGCTTTCTTAGTCTTCCTTTGGCATTGGTTGGACCATGTCTACGTAGAGCTCCTGCCCTCATCGGTTATATTGACCTTTTTTAAGATGCAGCCAGCCATGTATTCCAGAGCGCGTATACAGTGCCTCACAAAAGTATTCGGAATTTCAATTTTTCTTAAAGATAATCAAAATGTTTATCTGTAATCTAAATTATTATGTATAAAAAGTATTCATGTCTTCTAATTGGTTCATTACCTTTCATTATTGCATAAAATTTCAATCCAATTTGGCTTTAAATTTGATTTTAAACAGAAATACAACATAATTCACATCACAAAAGTATTCGTAATTGCCCAATCATGGTATCCTATGCGAAAATCCCGTCATGTTGTCAAACTGATTTCGCCATTATTAATATTTACATTCGTTTGAGCAGTAGAGTTTGACAAGTGTGTTTGGTTTTTGTTTTCATTTATAATTTTATTGACCAAATGGGTAGATAATCTAAAGAAACCACTTTGGACGAGAGAAACATTATCTATAACCTACGAGATGAAGGAAAAACTATCAAAGAGATTGCGAAATCTACAAAGAGAAGTATATCTACCATCCACAGCATTCTGCAAAGAAATTCACTTAAGCTGGGTCAAAGATGTGGCAGACCTCAAAAACTAAAGCCCCACGATAAAGTGGTTATTATTAGGCAAATCAAGGCACAACCACGAAATTCTGCTCCAGAAATCAATAGAAGGCTGAATACAATGGAGTCCACGTCAGTGATGAAACCGTGCGCAGAACTCTGCGAGCTGCTGGTTACCACGTACGAACCCCACGTGTCAAACCCCTTATCAGTGCGAAGAACCGAAAGAAGCGTTTAGAGTTCGCGGAGAAGTACAAAAACCATGGAATTGAGTTTTGGTCCAAAGTAATATTTAGCGATGAAACCAAATCTAACATTTTTGGACCTGATTGTGGAAATAAAGTATAGCGAAAAAAAATATGGAAAAATTCCGAATACTTTTGTGAGGCACTGTATTATTATTCGCCCACGATTTCTGGCACAGCGTGCAGCTTGATTTCGGCATTTTTCGAATGATTTAATTGAAACATAAAATCTTTTTTCGTGTGCCTATCAATACATGTGCACTAGGGATTGCAATCCCGGGATCGCGAATCCCGGAATCCCGGGATCCCGGACAATTTCAGTCCCGAAAAATCCCGGGATTGACAAAATCCGATCCCGGGATCGAAACAGAAAAATAGCTTATTTTTTTCGTTTGTCACTTTATTTTCGAAAAAAGCAAATCTTATTATTTAATATAACAAATAAATTGCACGCTGCCTGTGACGTTTAAATAAGTTTCAATGCAACAATAGCTCAGTTTGTGTACGAATACTTTGTACAAATTTGTACAAGCTAGCTCTGTTTGGGTACTTTTCCATTAAAATTTATCGGTAGCTAAAGGGAGGAAAGACGCTTATGCTCAAAAAAATAAATCCATCCAAAAAAATAAACAAGAAATTTGTAAAAACTTGCAAGTTTAACTCTTGCTTACACCAGTGTGAATTGTCAGACTTACAATACGCGGGGAAAGAATGAAAATAAGAGCGTTAAAGATAGAAACAGCTGATATAAAAGTTGTATTTGAGGTTTAAAGCTATGGGGAAACTTTAAATATTTATATTACTCACACCAAATTTGACTTATTTTAAAATGGCGGAAACCATGCCCACAACTTTAAGATACTATATAAAGACTTACATACGATTTCACCTACTAGTATTTAACCAGAGAGATGCATTTTATAAGCAGGTTTGCATTTCAATGTTATTTGTCATGAATATTTTGTTCTTAGGTTAAAGAAGGAATACTTAGTTTTATTTAAAACGAAAATAAAATTTATTTAATTGAAAAAGATGTCTGATTTAGTTCCTTAAAATAATATATTCAATCCCGAAAAAAATCCCGGGATCCCGGGATTGCGATTTTTAGTCCCGAAAATCCCGGGATTGTAAAACTGGTCCGGGATTGCAATCCCTAATGTGCACGTAAGCAAACGAAAAAAAGCAACATTATTTTCATTTAAAATTCAATAAGTCATCGAGTTGACAGCTTTTGCGAGAGCGCCTATCGGGAATACACTACCTTTATAATTGTATCATGATTCATACCGAATCCACAAGTGGTTCAGATGAAACTATAAATTATTCATTGCCTGGATGATTTTAATGATTTTATAAACAACTGCAAAATATATTGTTGCTATATATTTGTGATAAGCTTTCGAAAAGGCGATAGTGTGATGCCAACGAGCTGTTTACTGCTAAGAAAATTTTAAAAAGGCATAATTCTGGTGATTCAGCTATACCATGAAAGTTTTTTTTGCCATGTTTTATCAACCGTAGATAAATCTGAGTGTTATATGTAGAATGGCATTGTAACACGAATTATTAATTGAAATTAGTTCAACGCATTCTAATTTTAGAGACAGTTATTGGTACATTTAAATCATAATTGTCGAGCCTAATGTTTCTCGAAAATTAAGTTTCTTCTCAGATATTTCAGTTGAATAGTTTGCAACTTTTGTATAGTTGGAGTCACATTCAACATGCATTTTAAATAACAAACTCGTGATGAACTGCCTATACCGGTTTTGTCTACTGTGGAAAGTATAAATTACACTCAACTTTTTGGTGAGTTTTAAATTCTATAAAATCGGGATCTTTTATTTGTGGCAAAGGTGATTGCAGATACGCTTTGTCCATTAATCGAAGTTTGTTGATTATCTTATTCTATTGATACCATATTTTTACTATTTTTAAATTTAACTTACACCAAATCTTGTATGGCTTTCGATAGCAAATGTTTCTTTTACAATCTAGCTACCGATTACCCAGTGACTTACCACTTGACAATGTAAATCATTTTCAAGTTAGATATTCTTGCACATAATAATGCTCAAATAATTTGCGTTTAATTTCAATCTATTGAATTGTGAGTGGTTGTTCCCGCCTACTACTACGCCGACCTAATAAAGGCTACTTGTTGTCGGAGGAGTTAAGACGGCGGACACCCTTCTTTTTCATCTAGTATCACATTCACTCCGATACACAGGGCCACAGTGGACAGTGATGTGGCCCTGGGTTTCTTCCGCTTCTGTACGGAATCTGCGAGCACTCCTATTAACCCTAATCCGTCGTTCGGGTGATTTTTCACAAATTTTCAATTTTGGGATGTTATAACTTTCCTATATATAAAAATGATTAAGGTTTCTTTTATTTGTAGCAAACCAATATAAGTTTTAGAAATTATCTACAACATATTGATTATTTCATTATAACGGTGATTCTAAAATAAGTTACGTGGGCGACGTTCGGGTGAAATTTTACCTATATACAAATTGTATGAAAATTCAACGCAACACATACAAAAAATGCCATAAAATTACGTCACTGGAATGAAAGTTGCAACTGTTTTACAGGCAAAACTTTTGTATGGACCAATGGGCCTCCCAAACTTCACGGAAAAGTAAGAGCCAATTATATTATTTCAACTAAAGTTGGTATAACTGGTTACGTTACGTTTGAAGTCGTGTGTCAGCAATACAAGATGCCAATGAAGACCAATGTTAAAGATAATAACTGACAAAACGAATACTGAAGGTTTACTAGTTTTTGGCAATGCATGAATCAGCGTTTGTGGTGTTTATAAGTCGAATGGGGAATCTCTCGTTCTGTCGATGACAAAAACATTCGCCAGGAACGTAAAGTTTGTGATGAAGAATAAAGCTCGTTAACACCCATAAGACATATATGAGAAATGTGGGTTTCGCGTTCTATGAAGAGGACACACTAAGTAAACAATTGCTGGCTTTTCGCGGAAGATGCCCCTTTGAGTACTTTTCATCATAACCGGAGAAAGTGGGTGACAAAAAATTACCCGAAATGATATCGTTTTACAAAACGTCAGAAGCAGTAGTTGACACTTTAAACCAATAGGTAGTTCACTAACTTTACCGTCAAACGAACAACGTTTCGCTGTCGATCCCAACTGGAATCACAACAAAAGGTATAAGCGGCGAATTTTTCTTGAAGACCTAGATTTGAGTTTAGTAAAGCTAACGATTTTGCGTAGAACAACGTTACTGAATTTTTATCTCAATACATCCAATTTCTCAAACCTTGTCAGAAAATCACAGCGTAAAAAAGTACGGTGCCAATTTGGTGTCAAAAACGATCGAAGACCATATTCTGCTTGCAATTCTTGCTCAAAGTTTTAGTTAACTACTGTCCTTCCTTCCCCCCTTTCCCCACCTGCTTGAAATGTGTGCTGTAACATATGTTCGAAAAAAAGTGTTACACATTTAACCCTTTAACTGTTTAATTTTGTTTCGAAAAACTTTTTCTGCCTGCTTAATTCTTTTCCAGCGAAGACGAGTATACTCGACATAAGCAGAGTAAAATGTTTCTGCCCGTAAATGTATGCAATTATGACTAAAAATCAAACGTTGCGTGTTGGTTTTTTAGAAAATATATAAAATTATTCGTTATTAAGATTTTCAATTTGAATCCATTATAAATACAAAAAAAACGAACGAATATTTTTTGACAATTCCTGTTTTATTACAAAGCTTGGACTTTGTTATTTAAGAATGAAAAACGATGTCGTTCATATGACTGCCACGACTGGCTCTACAGTACGCCATTCGGTCAACCCAATTTTCAAATACTTTTTCTATTGTTCCGGGTAGAATTTCCTGAATGGCAACTTCGATTTCATGTTTCAAAGCTTCAATCGTTTCTGGATGGTTAGCGTAAGACTTGTCCTTTACAGCTCCCCACAAAAAAAAGTGCAACGGACTTAAATCGCAGCTCCGAGGCGGCCAATTGACTTCAGAATTTCGGCTGATTATTCGATTTTCTTACAGTTTGGGTTGACGACTCTCCACTTTGGAAGTAAGTTCTCAACATTTCCCAATTTTGTTCAAGCGTATAGCATCCCATTTCGTAAATGTCAAAGTTTTAACTAAATTACGAACACAAATTAAATGACATTTGGACTGTCATTCTCGAAATAAAGCGTAGTAATAATAATAATTAATAATAATAATAATTGACTGGCACGACAGCCCGCTTACGCGAGACTAAGGCCTAGCTTCCCGCAACTACCCGTGTTGTGCGTGTGAATTTGTACGCGGGTTGGAGGGACCTACAGTTTTATGCCGGTTCCGAACGGCAGGTTGGGAGCTTTTTCATAAGCAATTTTTACTCTCAGAGGTTTGCCATTTCCAGCTGAGAGGACAGCCACCGAAAGAGAAAACGAGTTTTCCCGTTATTTTTTTTTTTTAGGTGTTATTACAGGCAGTATTTGAACCTGAGGTTGCTGCCTGCGACTCGCGGTCCAGCGCACTAACCAACTGAGCCACGGCGGCTGCCGTGAAGCGTAGTTCGAATTGAAAATCTTATGTGGACCACCCTATAGAAATGAAAACAAAAGCAATAAAAGACCAAATGAATTTCAAGAAATCTAAAATACAAAACTAAAAATTTAAATTAAGGGCAATGATAGTTTTTAACTATATAACGCACAATCAACTGAGAAACGCATACGAAATACGTTTTTATTTGCAAAACCCCGTTTTGTAATCGTACTTCCCCAGAATTTGTTATTTTAGCTTAAGACAAGCTATTGTGTATTAAAATAAATAGGGTTGCCAGACTAACGAATATTCGAAAATGTACTTTTTTTTTATAAGATCTTTATTTGCCCTTTCTCAGAGAAAACCAATTACAGTTGATTCGTTGAATATTAATACGAATGCGATTTTTTTTTTTCTTCACGACGAGTATACTCGACATTATGCGAAAATTTTTCGTTTCGCTATGTCGAGTATACTCGACATAAACAGTTAAAGGGTTAAAAAACGAGTGAAATATGTGGTATCACAACGGGTCTCATAAAAGGCCTCCGAGTGTGTCTCTTACAGAGGCAGCCACAATGATCTCACCTAACCCAACTGCCCAAAATGCAAATAAATATAGAAAAATGTATTAACTTATCTGTAAGTAGGTATATTTAAAGATAAAAATGGTTTTTTATTATAATTGGTAAAAAAAAATCATTAAAACAATACAAAGTACCATATGAGTGAAATTTTACCTGAACATCTTATGTGTGAAATTTTTTGAACGACGGATGAGGGTTAATTTCCTTTAGAGTCCGGCCGATTCCCACTTTTTTGGCCGACGCCAATGCCGATTCTGTACAAAATATAAAACGAATGGATTTAATCAAAAACAGTTTCTTTTACAAAAGAACAAAAACGAAGGGCTATATTAGAAAATATTGGTAACATATTTCACATAAATAACACAAAAACGAAAAACAAAAATTAATTAACCCTAATTCCCTGAAGTGAGCCTCACAGTCTCACTAAAGATTTCAAATGGTGATAAGTCCAAAAGATTTTCGATTCCATTATTTTATATTGCATTTATAAATTTAACATTTTAGACAGTTTTTGTACTTTTTAAACAAATGTTTTCAGTAATTCAGTTCATATAAGCCTGACAGTCCCACTTCTGGGTTTACGTTACTTTTAAAATTCTGGGAATTAGAGAATCCAGCGTTAACATTAACATGTATTTAAAAAATAATAATATGTCACTTATATTTCATGTGGCCACTGGGATAAACAAAAATACTGACGTAAGCTCGACTTGTTAAAAATATTGAATTAAAATTTAGTTTCTTCAACTTAAAATGCGATGTGGCTTCAGCCAAAAAAGGCCGATGCCGACGCCGATACCAAGTTTTGTGGCCGATACTATCCAATGCCGATTAATCGGTCGGACTCTACATTCCTTGTAATCAAACCCTACATAGACACATAACCTATAATTTTTTTGAACGTCCTAAATGGTATAGTGAGACGATTTGTTTATTTGTTCCCCAATAAAAGTGTACGTAGCATTTAAAGATTTCAACATTCTATATAAAAAACAATCCCTATGTTATGTACATATTCATAAGATCTCCTAAGCTTATGTAGTTAAGTATAAAATAACACATTCGTTTATTACTTTCGTCAACAAAATTTTGTTAGTTTGTTTGCATGAGACATGTGGCTAAGTCCAAGATATATTTCTCTGTTTGAATTTAGCAACTTACAACTTTAGCTTTTGTATGCGTTTCACGCGTTATGACAATCAATCGACTGATGGGTTTGTTAGCGGGGAATAACTTCTGGCAGCAATAGCAGTAAGCAATAATTTAAAGCGACCACTGCATTGCCAAGACAAATGTATGTTCGATTTTTTTCGACGTAGTAATTCGGTTACCTGTTTGAGATGTGATTTCAAGCGTATTTATTGGCTGTAGTGGAAACGCGTTACAGGTACGAAGGCTGACTTTGATGTGAGAGCAAAACTACTTAAGCCAATAAAACGGCATATACTGATCTGCGCAAAAGGGAGCGTGGAATATAAATATTTAACACCTTCCATTCAGTCGACCAATCACTGGGACTCTTACCTAACTGACCATAGTTACCCTTGCCAGAATTACGGTCTGCTTCATCACTTGCCTCCAGGCAAACTGGTGCTCGTACTTCATTCTTCCACCTACTCTCTTTTTCGTGGTTCACTGACTTTCGCATGGACTTTACTGGAATTTCAGCGTCCATAAATACAACTTAGCCGCACTTGGCGAACTTGAGAAGAGTGCTTAACGCTGTTGTAGAAGTGATCACTTCAACTGTGGAAAGCATAAAATAAATAATCCTTACCTTCATCTTCGGCGTTCTTTATTCACGTGGTTGCATTTTTAATTTTTATTTCGATTACTCCGTACTTTTGCTGTGAAGTTCAATAAAATATCAAATTCAATAGGTTCTTTTGGGGGTCCCTAATTTTCCAACTACAGTTTTGTATGAAGAATTTAATAACAGCTTAAGTGATCATATTCCAGCTGCTAGTCATTATCGGCAAATGGTAAGGTAAGAAATATAATGCTTAAGGTAAAGTTGTAACTGATCCGTACTTCCTTCCAGACCCATAACAAATCGGAATATGCCCCTAATTGTGTCTGCTTGCTGATTGGATAACATGACGTGATTGCTATTAAAAAGCGTCGCGTAATTTTATCGCAGATGTCTTGTGGGTAGCTTTAGTCAATATTTCTTAACACGTTCGCGGACAGTAAAAATTTCAGTGAGCTGCAAAAATAGACAGGCTATTTTTGTGGAAACTATAAGCACTATCTGAAATCTGATTACTATGATATTGTTAGAGTTGTCAGATTATCATATTTTAACCGTTATACACAATGAATGCTATAGCATTCACGACGATATAGATCAAATTTTTCAACTAGAGTGACGTGAATGCTATAGCAGTCATTCATAGAAAACATGAGAAGAAGAGGTTTATTACAATATATTTTTATAACTTTATTTATTCAACAGTAGTTCTCTCTTCGTGTATATATAATAACTGGACGCGGACACTATACTTCAAACCATTTTGATTAAAAAATCTCTCATAAACGGACAAAATTCAGAAATATGCCCAACCAGTTTTTAAGAATCTGTACTACCCTATAATACCTACAAATCTCTCTCTTATTTGAAAATGAATATTTGAAATTAAATCAATCAGTGTTTAGGCCAGTGGCGCACAAATGATTTTATTTTGGAGTGGAGAGTTTGCGTACAACTTTTGAGCCGAATACCACTCGAAACCATATTTTGTACTAGCATTTTTTGTGTTTGGGGGGGCGGTTTGAACCCCAAAAACCCCGCAATCAAGCATTACAAAATGTTTTCAACCAAAGTAGTACTAAAATGTGAACACTTGTACAATGTGTGTACTTTACCTATACATGTAATAAATATTAATAAAATATTCAATATTCATAAATTCGTCCAAAATATTAAATAAATAAACGAGAAACACTTGGATTCAATTTTAACTAATTTGTTGTGCACCCCCCCTCCCCCATAAGCGGACATCTCCCTTAACCGGACAAAACCACTGCGATGGTGAGTGTCCAGTTATGAAGAATTTCACTGTACACCGAAAAAAAATAAAATAATATGAAACTACTTGATGAATCAGTTGCAAATTACTTTGAAATGTATATTCATTACAAAAATTAAAGTTTATAAAAATATAAATGAATAAAAATTGGCTTTAAAATTTGAATGCTATAGCATTCACGTCATTTTGCATCACTATGAAAATGACTGCTATAGCATTCACGTCCGCGAACGTGTTAAGCAAATTTGTAAATACACCGAAAAAATAAAATAATATGAAACTACTTAATGAATCAGTTGCTAATTACTTGGAAATGTACATGCATTACAAAAATTTAAGTTTATAAAAATATAAATGAATAAAAATCGGCTTTAAAATTTGAATGCTATAGCATTCACGTCATTTTGCATCACTATGAAAATGACTGCTATAGCATTCACGTCCGCGAACGTGTTAACAACATAGTCTGAAGTGATCCAATCATGCGACCGTTTACCATATCTACGATGGTCAAGCCTTCTATACGCCCTGAACTTTGTGCTCTTAGTAAAACGACGAGCTGTCATTCACAACAGTTTTATTTTCTTTGAATGGATGTAGCATTCACTTTAGTATTACAAGTTAGATGTTTCAACTAAAATACTTTCTCACATTAGAGCAAGCTGGAAGATCTGCAGCTAGACGCGGAATTGGAGGAGCTTATTCTGCACTTAACACTACAATATCGAATAGAACGAAAGACAATAAAAATGTAACTAATTCGTGCGATTTTGTGTATAACAAGAACTGAGATGGCTAGTACTTCAAGCCGCGCGACCTGGCTACTCCTGCCCGGTTCGAACCGAAGCCGAACGCGTTCGTGCGGTAATTTGGCACATCGTTGCGGTAGCTGGGCCGCGGGGCTGAGCCGAAGCTGTTGGGCACGAAGCTGTTGCGAATGTTCGGCGCCACGTATGGACGCTGGCTGGTGGAGAAGCCGGCTTGCTGCGGATTTGAGCCCGGCAACGGACCCTGTGTGGGCTGCAGCGGCGGCAGAATGGAATTCACCGAGTAATTTGGTCTGGCGATGGCTGTTGCCACATTCTGTGTGTTCGACTGAGGCTGCACTTGGGTCTTCTTGACGACGGACGGCGCTATATACGGATTGACGGCAGTGTCTTCCTCCACGGGTATGTCGTACGTACGGCCAGAGGGCTGCGTAATGCTGACGATGTTTTTGCCGCCCTGCGGACATGGTTTCGGGTAATCGTAACCGTTGGGAGTCACCACGTACTTTTCAAAGTAGTGTTGCTTGGATTGCTGGGGTGCTGAGTGGTTCAATGGTGTTTGTCGCTGTGATTTGTCCAATGCGATCGATTGTGAGCGTGCGCTGGTTTGATTGCGGGCTATGCCAGGCACCAGCTCGGCGTCGCCTTTTATTTTCTGCACCGGCTGCTCGGTGACTTCTTCCGCCGACAACTCCTCGACGGGCTTGACGTCATCCTTTTCGGCCGGATGCCTGGCTTTGGGTGCTTCCGTCTTGTTACTGCCCTCGTCTTTGTCCTTGGCCTTGTTTTTCACAAAGTCAAAAAGATCATCAATGTCGGGCACATCCGGTATGACGCCGTACGAGTCGAAATTATCCCGAAAAGCCGTTGCCCACTCCTCGTTCTTGTGGAGTTCGGGATTGATGGCTAGCTTATCGCTCTTCTTGCCACTATGGTTCTTGATGACCGTAATGGTTTTGACACGTGTTCCTTCCTTGGAATCGATATTTGTGGCTGCATAGCTGAGGCTGGTGTCCCTTTTGGCCTGGCTGGCCGGCTTTGTGTTTGTGGTTCTGATACCAAATCCACCCGCTGTTTGCACAGCACCATCATGCTTGGTGCCGATCGATGATGTTTTGACTGATGTGAGTAGTGTCACAGACAGCGCAAATATCTGGGAAATAAATCGTGAATGAGATTTAACGTGGAGTTTGGTAACAGGTGCGGACAAAGGTAAGTTTTTGGGCATAACACCTGGTTCCGACAGTTAGCCGATCTATCGTAGGGTACTCAGCCTATAATTTTATTTATTAAATTTAATTTTGAAACTTTGAGTGGCAGTGGCATGTTAAGAGTTTGGACCTTAAGAAACGGCAACAGTTGGCCAGCATCGCCGCATAGTCGCAACGAATCGACCTCCGAAGATAAAATGGATGAAAAGTATTTGACAACAGTTTTTGACGGGTCTGCCTTGACAGATCCGAAATTAACCGCTGAGTGAAGAACATGTCAGTACGATGTTGGCATACAGTAAGCCCCACAAATAAATTAGTAACGACTCGAGGTATTGTGAGAAATGAGAAAGACGCTTGAGTGGAAGGAGTAACTAGTGAGTAGCAACGTTAAAATCCTTTTTGTTTACAAATTGTTTTTTGATTTAAAAAATAAAAAAAAACCACATGGTGAGGAGTGTTTTTAAGAGGTTTTAAATTGTTACAAAGATGTGCAGAGAAATTCTTTTAATGCTTCCAACAGCTTGATAAGAAATTATCACATATTTTAGTATTATGATTTTTTTCTTTTGTTATTAACTTAAACTTTCATAGCTACAGTTTAAAAATACACTGATAATGCAAGTAATGATCACTGACTTCTTTCGCTATGAACAAATTCTAAACATAAGCGAAACAGCATTTTCAAACGGAACTTGTTTTTCTGGAAATTAAAAGTAAAAAAAACGGTAAACTTTAAAATCATTTGTTAAAAAATCAAATCAATTTTTTTACTAAACTTTATAAATGAATCTATGAAAATTTGCTAACATTTCATTTCATTTGCTTCGTGACCTGTTTCCTGACTATGCATAAATGTCTGCGTTCCAAACATGCACCTCGCTCTTATCTGATCATTACTACTTTCCTATGTTTAGATTCACCAACACCAATATTTTTTTTCTGCTATTTTGTGCTTCCTTGAAAACTAATGAAACATTAAATTTAGGTAGGGAAAAGCTTGACCGTATTTTTTATTTTGAGAACTTCGATCTCACTTCACAGTTAGTGTTGGGAAATGAGAACTACCAACAAATGTATGTCATGTTATTTGAGTACGGACTTGAAGCCATGACGCTGGCTTTGAACCGTGGCGGCCAAGTGCTCAAACATTCACCTACATATATGACAAATTTTGGAATAAGTGAGTGGCCGTTCGCCTAAAAACAAATTTAAAATGTGAGCGTAGTCCGCCCCGCTTTTACTGGCTTAAAGGTGATTGTTTTTTTTTTGTTGACTGAGTAGGTGCAAATCTATTTTACAGGTATAATGTTTGACCCCACATTCGAAAAATTCAACAGCCTATATTTTCTGAAATGTACCAATTTAAGAAAAGGAGATTACCATTGTAGAAGTAACTAAAAGTCCTTTCTTTTCATGTGCATATTTATAAATAAAATGTGTAAAGATTTTGAGAAAATCTACTTAAAAAGTACACCTATTTTTTTATGAAGAATCATTTTTCTTTACAATATTTTTAACTAACCATATCTCAAAATGTATTATTTAAAAATAACATAGAAATACTTTTCATTTGATATATGAGCTGTTACAGGAAAACAAACGCAGGTGAACGGTCACTCCACTTATACCCAAATCTTATTTGTTTTCTTACGGTTTCATTTAATTAGTGAACTAAAAGTGATTAAATTTGTGCGCAATATCCAACTTGGTAGGTACACTGTTAGTCATGAAAGAATTTGAACTAGACTTAAGTTCCAAATCTAATTCACCCCCTACAGATATTGGACTCGTCTTAATATCAACTGGACTGTAATATCTTTTATATCCCTCCTTATTTTACCATCAGCTAAATGTCATTGCTTGTGTTCCATTAGGTATAAATTTGCTACAGCAAATATTCTGATCCTTTAAAAATAATTCTTAAAGCAAGATCTCTTGCACAGATCCTTCAAGAACATTAGCTTGTACCTCTTGTAGCTGGAGTTATATAAAATTTGTAGTTAAAAGAGGAGTTGATAAGAAAAGAATATCTGAAGCCGTTACTAGACGATCGTATTGCCATTCCTTCCTTCCTTCCTATCTTAGGTTCATTAACCCTAGAAGGGAAATCATATTTTACATATGTTGGTAATCTTCGTCGAATCGACGAAGTCATATTCAACTCCGATTTTTGGAAGAACTAGAAATCGTACCAACTCTAACTTCATTCTATAATTATACTTAGACATTTTTTTGTAAATAATTCGCACAATAAAGCACATCGCCAACTGAGATCACACGAAAAGAGAAAGTAATCAGATCGGAGAATAATGAGAAAAAACGAAGGTTACCCTTCTAGGGTTAACTGCACTGAATGCACAGTTCTGAGCAAAATTTAGGACCAGCAAATGTTTAATTACAAAAATTGCCCTGTTTTACTACGTTTTTGTTTTTTGTGATTAGTTTCATTTGATCTATAAGAAAATTCGTTGCAACACAATTACATTTCTGAGCTCTATAAGATGACTACATTTTTTTGTTAAAAAAAAAAACCTACACACAGGTGTCCTTCCGCAGGTAAGGATTGGAGAGTAAGTTATTCTTTCTGTTCAAACGGAAGCCCAGAGTTGTCCATTGTGAAATC
The DNA here is from genome assembly GCA_963668005.1 of Melieria crassipennis. NCBI lineage: Eukaryota > Metazoa > Arthropoda > Insecta > Diptera > Ulidiidae > Melieria > Melieria crassipennis. Next base: position 112,256,523 of record OY764962.1, on the reverse strand, counting down.
TAAACTTTGGTGCAGCAAACCAGAGAAATTTCTGCGCTAACGACAAACCAAAACTGCAGTTGGGACGCGGCCATTTTGAGTAAATGACGACAAACGCGTTTTACAAGTATAAAAGAAAGTTTTGTGTGAAGTCCCCAAACCGACTGGGTTATTCACAACAAGCTGCGGTAAGCAGATTTTCACCTTCGATTAATGCTGTGTGATATGGTTTCAAAAGTTACAAAAAAAGAAATGAACAAAAAACGCAAAGAATCGAAGTGCATGGCGTATATTGATTCCCTGGAAACTAGTTATGCTACGTTTACATTAACCCTTTCGACCCCGAATTTTACCCTGCGTCTCGATATAACTTTTTGGTATTTAAATCATGAAACACTTGCCTAAAAAAGGTGCACACGACATTTGAAGTCGCCACGCCTCTTTGTTAGAGTTCTTTTGAACAATTTTAGCATAAAACGGGTTACAAAAATTTTGTATCAATATTTTTTAATTACAGAAAAATTATGAAATATCTATGGAAAATACAAAATTATCACTTTTTGATTTTATTTAACCATTATTAACCCCTCTGTTATCACAGGAAAAACTCGCACATTTGACCCTTCGGGTCAAAAAATGACCCCGATTTATTTCTTTGTATTTTGTTCAAAAAAGTTAAGACATTGTGGTTTTAACAATTAGTTATTACTTTTATTATTGTAAAGCGACTATTTGGCCTTACTGGAGTCAAATATGTTCAACATGGAGACCATGTCCAGGTTCTTGATATTCTTCTCGGGCACTTTAATTCTTGCGTTTTCTTCAGAAGTTAAAACTATATCGTAACTAATTTTTGGACAATAATATTATATTATACATATATAACAGAAAATAATCATTAATCGCCCAAAAATAAATGATTTCGCAAGAAAGCCTGTTCCCGTGGCCCACAAAAAATTACTCAGTTTAGAGGTTTAATTTATAAAAGTATGCCAAAATATTAAAGTTATACTAGATATTGACACCAATGAACCAATACAAATTATAATATATATTAATTAACATTACTCGATTTCCCGAAGAAGAAAATGAATATATTCGGCTGACCCGGATTGCGCCCCATCGTTTCCTTTCACTGAGTATCTTCTTCTTTAGTGAAGGTACTGCTGAGGATAACTCACAAGATTATATTATTGGCTTCCTTTCTTTTCGCAAAATTGAAGCCCAGGAAGTAAACTTTCCAATAGTTTATAGAATAAGCAGCGTTACGTTATCATTTCAGGGATGAATTTCATATCACAAATGCAATGGTGCCGCAAGGAATAATAGAGTTGCGAACTGCAGCAACGCGTTAATTTTTTGTTTGCGCTGACACGAATATGTTTCAGAAATTTGATCTAGCTTGTTCATATTCCTTTTGGAATTTTAGAAAAATTTAATTATTTATATTGAAAGATTCAATTAAGATTTCATACCAGCAAACATAAAGTTTTCGTACTATTGGGTTTCGATCCCTTGAAGCTTAAAAGCTCTTGTACTGCTCATCGAGATGTGTGGGCGAGGCTACGCCTTTTATTAAATGCCCTTTTCTCCTTCCTCCCTTTTCCCCTGTCGAAAAACATGACCCAATAGTAAGTTCGATATTAGTGTCATTGATGTGCGACTTATAGTTCCAAAGTTAAATACAAAATTTGGATCGTTAAAAGAGTGCCACGCCCATTATTAAATGCCCATGAAATATTTTCAGTGGAACAAAATGTCTACATGGGGACATTGCACGAAATTGCAATATTTCGATTTTACTCCATAGTAGAAAGGGTTGTATAGCTAGCGCCACGCCTTCTTACCAACACAAAACAAAAATGCCAGAAAAAATTATCCACGACACTTTGAAACCAAATCTAATCAAATTCACATAGCATCGACAAATTTATTGCGTTCAGTCCAAATGACCCTAAGGTCAAATTTGTATAGTTGCTCATTTGCACGTAAACCAGTGTTGCAATTAAAATTAAATTTAGCGTATATTCAAATGGCATAAAATTAGTCACTGAGTCCAAAGTAAAACAATTCTTTACCAGAAATAAGAAAGTTACGGCTTTTTAAAGTCAAATTTTACTCGAAAATTACCCTAAGGTAACAGAAGTGTTAAAGAAACCGAGTTTTGATCAAACGCGCCCAATTCGTAGACTTCAATTAGAACACAAACATTCCCTGATATCGCTGCATTTTATTGGAAATTATTTTGGAGATAACAATTAAATTTTTGTTATATGCTTTGAATTCACTTCTAAAAATGTTAATTTATTGGTGCCTACTTAAATTAAACCCATAAATCAATCGTAGCTTTTGCTATAAGATGACGAATAGGTGAAGTTGCTCTCAGGCAACTTTGGGGTCGAAAGGGTCAAACATCAAGTTTAAACCACTCGGTTTTTAATCAGAAGACAGTTTTCTAAATAGTGAAGGCAATTTAAACGAGTTGATTTTTTTGCTTATCTACTTCCTCGAGTCCGGTAATCCCTCTATTCCGAAAATTAAAATTTTGAAAATGTCCATATTTTGACAATGTTTTAACACTTGAATGCATTAAATGTTAAATATTCGAAAAGCATTTAGAGTTTGTCCACAAATATGCTTCTTCAAGATTTAATCAGTTTATTCCAATTATTGAACCGGACCTCAGTATTTTGATGTTCTCACTAGTGCGCTCTTTCAGGTCTCAGGACTTGATCAAAGTTTGCTCTAATTTTACATGTAACAGAATGGGCTTGAAATTCGCTCTCTTTACATATGTAATTAGATTTATCAAATGATGTCCTGTACGAGCGATGGCTGTTTTCAATTCGCATTGCACAAATCAAATTAAAAAAAACAACGTCTTGTATCTTAATTGTTTTAATGACTCTGAACTATTTCACATTTGAGTCAATTGTTTTTCTTCGTTTTTGTCTTTTTTCACTTGCATGACAACAAAGTCCTTGGCGTTTTTTACACTAACGTATCGGTAGCGTGAATTTTGGCAAAAGAAAAGAAGCTTTTACACTCACAATGTGCCAGTTCATGCCGACCAGAGAAAAACAACGACTCTGCACCACAACGAACCGAACTTCAGTAGTTGTCTGCATGAAAATGCCATTGGTTTTTATATAAAATTAGGAGCGATTTCCAGCGCTGCGTTTTTTATAATTAACGCGCTAATGCACTGCACGTCAAATGGCAAACGGACGGCCAGCGTAATTGCAGCGCCAGTGTCCCCGCCAAGTGCAGCGTCGGCACTGCTGATTGGGTGTTTACAGCGTTGGATCAGTTGCCATGCGCAGGCGCACGCTAATCGTCTGCAAATAGGAAACAAGTTTCAATCTCATTGACTGGCGGGAAGCTGAAAGGCTCGGCGCTTTTTCTGCTTGCTGCGTCTTGAGGCTCGTTGCTCTTTTGATGTTTTGCCCGGCTTCGGCTACGGTGTGGTTTTGTTTGGCCAATATGTGTCGGAAGCCGACGCAACTTTTTATTTGATGTTTTGATTTAATTGGATTATGGTTAATAAGGAGAAATGGTAGCAAAAGACATCAAAAACGGTTCGCGGTTGGTGATCCTGCGTTGGGACGCATCAGCGGCGGTAAAAAGTCGTCAAATTTATTGCTAATGCTGAATGCATACGCGCCTAGCAAAGTTGTTGCTAGCTATCACAGCAACAACAACAACGCTGAAAGTCGTTTTGTTTATTGGTTAATCAGCGAAATGTTCAACTATTGCAATTTTGTTCCTTGTATATCGATGTTATGCTAATTTGGAAATATTTATGCGTTAATTGAGTGGAAATGGACAAATGACTAATACGCGCTGTGGTACTTGAATGAGATAACGCACTTAGTAAGCTTTATCTTCTAATAAATTGATGTCCGAATCGTTTGTGAGCTTTCACCGCAAATGCATTGCAAAAAAAAAGGTTAATAAAAAAAATTACAAAATATTTTCACCGCGCCTGCTGCGTTGGGAGTTGTTTTTGTTTGGCAAGACAGTTGGAGGACCGCATAAAGACTCCAACACCAGCAAAGAATGTGGTGAACACTTGTTGGCTGCATTAAAGGTTTGCTCGAGAAGACATAAACTTAACCTTAAAAGGGAATTGCACGATCTATAAAGTTATTCAGAATTAAAAAAAGTGAATCTACATCATTTGGAAATGGATTGTTAAGCGTTAAAAATATTCGTAAGAACTGTGTACCTATTGAATTTCTTATCAAGCAAAAGCTTCATAGAAACCTTTTCATAATTTCCTAACCGGATTTTGTGCAACGCGTAACCAGTGTGCGTTTTGATCGCAAATCCCTTCAACCCTATTTGATCCAACCAATTAATGCTGTATTTTTGAATTCGTTCCATGACCCCCGTTTGGCGCCAGACTTTGTACAATGTTCCAGCTTTCAAAGGAAGTAAAGATTTTTGTTGAATTGTTATTATTTTTAGAATTTGATACAAATAAATGCTGAACCAGTCAAGTTATTTGCCAAGTTGTTTTATTTTACTTTTTGCTAAACTCGTTTAAACACTTTCACATTTTTTAGTCGCTGAAAACCGGGTTCGATTGACAAGTTGGTTAATTGGTAGGTTCATGCTGAGTTTTAAAGATCTCTAAGAGAATACGCCAACGATTATTGCATAGGACAAATCTCCAAATCCAGAATTTTTCGTCGATCTTAATAAAACCAACTGTTAAAAAAAATATATAAATAATAATATAATATATAATAACAATATATATAATAATAATAATAATATATATAATAATATATAGTAATATAATATATAATCTGTCTTGTCTCTAGGTTTTCATCAACTATGTGAAATGTGATCATGATTATCATGATCGATGTTGTCATGATCATGCTCATGATCTATGTTGACTTGAATATTTACCTTATCCAAGAAAACCACAAAATAATAGAAAAATAATAAGGTGTAAAACCACAAAATAATAGAAATATAGAAATAATATTATCGCGCATAAAACTTCAAAATTTGTTCGTTGTTGTTGAACTCCTTAGGACCTTAATGAGGTTAGAAAAGACATTTTCTTGCGACATAAAAGTATCACAATAAATTGGCCAATGGGTTAATGTACTCGAGGTAAATATGGTCTCCGGAAAATTGTATATCACACACAAGAATCCCAGAGATAATACAGTATATAATTATGGAAAAAGTTAAAGTAAAATTATAAAAAAAATTAAGCAACAATGAAAATTTAATTTAAAGATTTTTTTATCAGTGATTATGATTTAGATAACAAAATTAAAAAATTTTTTATTTAAAAAACTAAAAATAAAATATATTTTTAAAATTATTTTTGTATGTAAAAAATTTTAAAAACAAAAAAATTTTTAACTAAAAAATATTAAATTTTTTTAATTTAATTAGATTTGTTTTTATTTTTTTAATCCAAAAAATATTTAATTTTTTGTATTCGATTGTTTAACTCGAATATTGGAATAATATAGTTTTAGTTGAAAACTGCTCAGCTTTAAAAAAAATTGGTAACTACTTTTGTTCGACCGAATATTCGTTTTCGGTATTCGGCCCATTTAAAATCTTCGGCTTCGACCAAAATAACCGAATACTTTAGCCGAAGGTTTTCGCCCTGTAGTGCAAGTCCATTTGCTTTGTTTCGAAGTATCTTATCAAATATAGGGGTTTCTCAATATTTCGGACATGAAGATTGCGATAAGCGTTATCTCTAATCAGCCATTGATGTCAATTGAATTGTTAAGATTTTTGTTTTTGGTAGAAACTGAACTCTAAGACTATTTCTGTTCAGTCTCCCGAATATTTTAGATATGCCGAATATTCTGCTTCAACCGAAAAATCCACCTTCAGTGGGACTCTAGTAACTACCCTCGACTTGGTAAAAATTCGAGTGGAGGAGGAAATTGTAATTGAATGCGTACAATAACTCCAGACCTCATTGCTGCTACATGAAAACGACATCTGTTCGACAACTTCTTTGAAAGCCTGGCTGACCTTTTCAGCCTATTCAGCTTCATAAAGTGGTAAGGGGGGACTGAGCTCACTCTTATTACCATCTCGTTTCACAACGGAGCCTAAGTACGCCACGATGTAACCTACCTACCTAGTTTTAACAGTTCTAACTATACATACATGTTGAGAAAAAAGTTTATGTCACAAAGTTCACACAGGACGTCCTCAACTTGGTCCTTCCATCGGAGACACAGTCTCCCTTTTTTGCCGTCGGCCTCCAACTACCGCAGGACAATTACATTGTCCTCCAGTGACTTGGTACAAACCATGCCCAAGTCGTTCTGCCCCCTAGATATCGGTGGCGTATGTTTTGAGGCGCAGGGCATTCACTTAGGAGACGTTGCACAGATTCAATTTCCTTCTCACCTGCGCAGCTGCGACAGTAGTGTCGATGAGGGAAACCAAGGCTTTCTGCAAAAATTGCGATGGCGCAGTGTCCTACTAAGACCCCTGTGAGAATGCGAAGTGTTGTTCCTACAGAGTTATCTTTTGATCGCGCGTGAGGTTTTCAGTCAGACCGCAGGCTTCATTGGTCATCGGCGCGCTTAATTGCATTCTAATTAAGGTCGGTCTAAAATTTTTGGTGGTGTGTAGATATCTGTTACCATGTTCGTGTCCATAAGCCCCGATCATGGTACTTTTTAAGTTCTATCTAATGCTGGTGGCAGGGATCTACCCGCCACTTCAAGACTTCTACACTGATCTTGATAGGAAGGCAATCCGGCGCACCAATGATCAATGGAGCCTTCGGCCTGACTGCAGGATCTCACTCGCGCTTTGGCCGAAACTGGACCAAAAGAGAACTCTGCAACGCTTACGGTTTAGCAAAGCAACACTTCGTATTCTCACGGGGTCTAAACGGGGCACTGCGCCATCGGCATTTTTGCGAAAAGACTCTGTCTACCCCATCGAGACTACTGTCGCAGCTGCTGATGAGGATGAATTTGAATCCGTGCAGCACCTCCTATGCGAATGACCTGCGCTTCACAGCATACGCCACCGGTTTCTAGGGTGCAGAGTGCTGGGCGATTTGGGCTTGATTTGTACCACGCCACTGGAGGATATTGCCAGATTCATTCGACCCTCAGGTTGGTTTCAGCCAGCACCGAATACAGGATGACAAGGGCTTGTCACACTCTCATCGGGCATCACAAGGCTCGGAGGCCTTTGGGGCCTCCGAGTGTACTTACTGAGAATCAGCAAGGCGCCTGTCTTACCTAACCTAATACCCACCCTAAAAATTATGTCATGCATAGAGAGAATTTAAAACTTACTAAATACTAGTTAAGCTAAAATGTGTTTTTTATATTTTAAATCAGCACTGAATAAAGTTGAGAAGAAATTAAGGTCACTTGACGTGAATCCACATAGCATCCCCACAAAATCCCAAGTTGGAAACTGTCTTCCTCCTCTCTGCCTGAGGTCTCCATTTTGTCTATAAATAACCGAAGCCTGATTTACATTTTCGCGCCACTTTGCTCGCTGTGTCTCTATGAAAATCACTCATGGAATGGAAATTTTGGCAAGCACCAAAGGCAAGTTTTTTACACATTATGAGAACGTTCCGATCGTTTATTCGCATGCTGCCCATCAAGTCGCGTTGCATCGATCGCGCGTTTTGAACACTTTGAATATTGGCGCCGCTAAAGGCTATGATTGCGTCTTGCGCGGCCAGCTCGAACATGGCAAGACTTGTGCCTTGTAAGGCGATGAGTTTTCCTACCACACAACGCTGCTGCTCGAATTTATTAACAATAATAATTGATTTTCTGTTGCAAAACCGCCAGATTGATTTGTCGCCGTTTTTGGCGGAAAACAATCGCCTCTACAAAGGCGACGCAGTATCGAGACAAATACAACTTGTGCGATTTACGGAATGGCGTAATGAACCGAATTGAGGGAATGTGTTGACATGTTGGTATTAACATTTCGCTGACAGCAGCCTCTTCCTATGCGATTTTGTCTATAAATCGCAGACTGTGTATACAAACATGTTTTTATTAATTTGCCCGGTCGTTGGACAATACATACACACACACACATGCCTATAGCTTTAAAGAGAAATTCAATAAAAACAAAAAATAGCGGTACCATTTTATTTTTTTGTATATTTTTTCAGAATCCTCGGACATCAGCATTCATTATCGGGGCGTTTCGTTTGTTGGCACGGCATATAGCGATTTGAGTAGCCGTTCAATTTATCGGATACATTAAGTTATAATAAAAAGCACATTTATCTCAGCAAGATGAGTGTTATAATTCGTTTGCAAAATTTGCCCTGGTCGGCAAATGCTTTGGACATACGGCAGTTCTTCAAAGGTCTGTCCATACCGGAAGGAGGCGTTCACATTGTCGGTGGTGAAATGGGCGATGCTTTTATTGCATTCAGGTAGATATATGCGCTTTATACACTAAGTTAAACAAGAATCAAACGAAATTAAAGGTATAATGTTGTAAGCGGTTTTTTTTTTAATGTACACCAGTTTCTTTCAAGACCGCTGTAGACAAGCGGTTAGACACAGCACATAGGTAACCGATTTGTCATTTACATGACATGGAATATTTTGTTTTCTATTGTAATTTTATCAATTTTGAAGGTAAGCCATTCGAGTTCAGCTTGTTTTAATCTGTTGATGGTAATTACAATGATTAGTGAGGTAATTGATTGAGGTCTTCATATATTTGTTATTCAAACTATGTCACAGTTCTTAGTAGTTTTTTAAATGTTTTCGAAAATCCTCAACGATTCTGCATACGGCATGAAAAATATTATGAAATACGTAATATGAGGAACGACTTTTTGGCAGCTGTAGGAACGAGAAAAAAATAACTAACACTCCGATGACCCCTCCAACATTTCAGTGATCAATGTCAATGGCTTCATACTAAGTTCTAGATGGTGCAACATTCAACTGAGTCGAGAATCTCGGCCTCTGAAATTGGCCTAAATGTGTCCGGTCCAAACTGGGCCGAAGCCTGGATTATTTTTACCCACACTCCTACCTAGTTTCTATGGACATGGATCTTTAACAATATGATTCAAAGAAAATGCGCCCGATACTTAAAATTCTTCACTGGTTTGAATCTTATAAAATGTTGCTTAGTCTGTAAAATTTTTTGTTTTAATTTGATCTCAAACGATCCCTTATTTTTAGTGTAATTATATATATTTTGAACATTTTCTGAAAGTCTCCAGTTCCCTTCAATATCGAAATGCTTTAAATCAAAATTCATATGAAATTATAGCATAATCTTCCGCTGGTAAGAACATTCAAATGTCCAAATCTGATTAGAAAGTTTAACGACCTTAAATCAATGTGGATTTTCATTTGTAAAACCGAGATGGAAAGGGATGGACATGTCAATGGTAGGTAGTTGCGTCCGCTTTCTGTTTTGTCAATGACTGAGGACACCATGACCTAACCTAGAATCCTCAAAAGGAAGTTTCGACCAGGATATCTCGCCGCATGTTAAGTTGCCGCTTTCTCCCTACGCAAACGAGTAGGCTTTGATTCGTTCACTCGTCTTTCCTTAGTCTAACTAGTCGTAAGAACGAGCCGACTGCACACAAAAATCAACTTGTCCCCATTGCTCTGTTTTTTTTACCCTTCTCTAGCACCGACGAAGACGCCCGCCAAGCCATGATGCACGATCGCGAAAAGATCAACGAGGTGCAGGTGCGCCTGCTGCTGTCGTCGCGCGCCGAAATGCAGAAGGTCATTGAGACCGCTCGGCAACAGTCCCTGCTCGCCTTGCAGAATGCGGGCGCTGTGGCAGCAAAAATCGCCACCCCACTGCCCACTCCGCAGCCACCCGTTATTACCGCCAATAGTTTGCAGAACATTCTCTCGAGCGCAGCTCCCAGTTTTCTAGCATACCAACAGCAGGCCGGCATCACGCTTTCAGACAAGACGATCGACATTACGGATGTAGCCAGTCCGCGTCGCAACAGCAACGAGAGCGGGCGCGATCGACGTCGCTCCGACTCGCGCGATCGCCGCCGGTCGCGGTCGCGTGATCGCAACGATCGCAATGATCGCAGTGGCGGCTCCTCGAGACGACGCCGTGATCGCAGTCGCTCGCGTTCGCGCGACCGTGACCGTGACTGGAAGGGTCGTCGGAGCGGTCGGCGTTCACGCAGCCGCGACCGAAGCAGAGAGCGCAGCCACGATCGTGGTCGCAACTCGAGCCGAAGTGCAACCTCTAACAAAGACAAAGACCTCCCTAGTCGAGGCAGCAAAGATACGGTCGCAAAGTTGCGCGGCAGCGATGCAAATGAAAGCGTCAAACCGAAGCCGGCCGGCACTTCGCCCTGGAGTATACCGCCCATTAATGCGTATCAGACCAACTTCGGTGCGGACACGCCCACCGTGAACAGCCCGAATGCGTTCGCCACAGTTAATGCGACTGCATCCGCGATGCCCATAGTGAATCCGTTCAACTTGGGCGCGAATAATGCACGCACCGCAATGATGCCAAATTCATATAGCAGTGTCAGTGCAGAAATGCAGTCGATGCCGACGAAACCCACCAATACCGTCGGCGCCGTTGGTACCACCGGTGCCGCAACCATCATTCCAGCTTTTCAAAGCTACACCACATCCACCACCAACAACTACAGCATTAATCTGCTAGGCAGCTCCAACTCGAACAGCAGCGACTCGATCAAGCCGTTCGCGTTGCAGAACCCCTATACGGCCAGCCTGCAGGCGGCCAACCTCAACTCGAACTCGCAAGACTCGAATAGTTCGTCGGCAGTCAACTCGCCGGTACAACAAAACTCCAGCCTCTATCCCAGCCTGGGCTTTCTAGACAAGAAACCTGAGCAGCAGCAGCAGCAGCAGCCAATCGCAGCAAGCAACCTCAGTTTGCCCCAGGAGCCGATCGCATTTGCCAACACCAATCCTTATGCCCAAATGTACCCCAACCTCTTTGCACAGGCGGCGGCAGCGGGGCTCACTGCCAAACCGGTCAGTGCTTCGCAGCAAGGCGACCAGCACGCTGCCAAAGACGATCGCAAGAAGGATGATAAGTTGGCGGAGAGCTGCTGCATCAAGGTGAGCAACATGTGTGGCAGCACCACCTACAGCGACCTGCGCAAGTTTTTCGCCGGACTGTTCATACCGCACAACGGTATCAAGATGGTGAACGACAAGCACGGACTGCGCATCGGCGTGGCGTACATACAGTTCTCGCGCGTTTCCAGCGTGCACAAGGCCATGACCCGCAACAACACCATGCTCAAGTCTAAGCAGATCCGGCTGGAAATAGTACCCGACGCGGAATTCGAGAGCATCGAGGACAGCTTCCGGCCGCAGGGCCGATTCGATCGAAACAGTGATCGACCCAACTACAGCAATCGCGGTGACTCTGACCGTTTCGACAGCGGCAATCAGAAGCACGACCACCACAACTCCAGCGAACGCAGCAACCCGTTCAGCGCGCCCAAGGCTCAAGAGCCTTTCACCGTGCTCTACATTGAAGAGATACCGTCCCTGGCTACGGAACAGGACATTATGAAGATGTTCTCGTCCTACACCATCTACGACATCCTGCTGACCTCAAGTCCGGAAAACCGACGCGAGTATATCGCGTACGTGCGCTTCTCGCGCGAGGAAGAGGCAAAGGCGGCGTTGGAGGATAAGTCGCGGCACATGATTGGCTATCGCAAGGTGCGCGTGCGCCAGGGTAAGCTGGAGAGCATGTTTAAGGCCAAAGAGAAGCTGCGGCTGGCCAACGAGCAGCTGCGAAAAGAGGAGCAAGCGATGGCCGAAGAGGAGGAACAAAAGCGCCTTATTGAGGAGAAGAAGGAGATGGAGATTCAACTGGATGAGGAAGAGAATGAGGATGTTTCGGTTGCCCAAAATGAAAATGACGACACAGTCATGGAGGACGATAATGCTACCAATAAGGTATCAAATCTGGATCCTAGAAATCCTAATATTCCCAGCCTCTTCGATCTGTCGCCCTCCAAGCCTGGTAACCAGAAAACGACTGAAGCTCCCAGCGATCCGCGTCTGCGGCGTCAGCGGCAGAGTCGCTTCGACAACGTGCAACAGCAGGACCAGCAGAATGCTAACAACAACAACAACAATAACACAAACAACAGTAGCAATGGAAACGGTAACAGCAACAACATGGGCGTCAACCTGGGCATGAACAATGCGATGCCCTTCATGAACAACGCCATGCCTATGAATTTCGGCGACAACAGTCTGCCGCCGTTCGCGCCCATGAACAACATCGAGCAGAATTTCGTCATTATGAAGAACTGCGACTACAACACGCGCATTAACGAGGTGGCCGATTTGTACATGTCCGCCAACCTGCGCCTGAAGCACATCGAACCGCTGCGCAACGAGCGCAAAATGCCCACCGGCGAGTTCATTGTCGAGTTCCAGACGCCGCAAGACGCGTTGAACGCTGTCGGCGAATTCAACAACACCCAGTTCCGCCTGCGAAATCTAAAGGTGCGCTCAATAACGCCTCAAGAGATCGCTGATCGCATCGGCAAGCCGTTCATGAATTACTTCCCCGGCGGCGGACGCGGCGGGCCGCCCATGGCACCGGCGGGTGGCCCATTCGACTTTCCAGGGGGCCGTGGAGGGCCACCTGGAAATATGATGGACTTTCGCGGTGGCATGGGGTCACGTTTCGGGGCCAACAACAATAATGCCAATGGCGGCATGCCCATGGGAAGAGGCGGTCGGAACAACGGAGGGGGGCGCAACCGATTCAGTGGCGGCCGCGGTGGCGGTAGTGTTGGGGGTGGAAACTTCAGTCAGCCCGACCAGGATGCTGACGAAATGGACGATGACATCGACGAAGACCAAATGGAAGCGGAGGAGCCTCAACGCGACAGCAATGGCAGCGGTGATAACAACGAAAGCGAAGCGGGCGCAGCTAGCAGTGGCATACCAGAAAAATTCCAGCGTCCCGGTTGTGTGGTGTCTATGGAGAATGTGCCATTCAAGGCCGAGTTAAAAGACATCTTGAAGTTCTTTAGCGATTTCGAGCTAACACCGGACGACATCATACGTCGCTTCAACGACGACGGCTCGCCGACCGGCGATGCGCGCGTGGCATTCAAGACAGCAGCAGTGGCGCGCGCAGCGTACGACTCGCGCAGACGGAAACAGATATTCACTCGTACTATACATTTGCACATACTGTAAAGCAGTCGCCACATGCCTAAATTGTGCGGCATCTAAATGTATAAATATATACTTATATATCTATGTATAAGTAGTGGAATCTAGTGTATTACCTCTCTGGCGAACTTAGCATTGTAAATATGTGAAAACACTTAGTAAGTAGGTTTCCTTCGCGCAAGTATCCGTGTGACGGTTTGCTGTGCCGTTTTGGGTTTATATATTTATACTTACAATATATTTTAGAATAACTTAACTGAGAAAATGTGCTCAGTAACACCACCCTCGGACAATGCATCACATACTCGTTGGGCATACTAAATTCATGTTTTTATGTACAATTTTAGAGTTAGAATTTAGTTTACGAATAAACTATAAGCATTTAGTTGTTACATAAAAAAATGTTTGTTGATTGTTTCACTTTTGGGATTGGGATCATTAATGAAAATGCATTTCTTTCTAAAAATATTTACTCCAAAACTGCTATTAAAAGTTTTATTAAATATCTTAAACACATAAACATCCTTTTAAACCCACACCCTCAGTTCAAACACGAGCCGTTTCTTACGAACTTTAAGCGGTCCAAACACTTTGTTAAGCTCTACCCGCACACTTTGAAATCACACAAAAGTAAAGCCAATTTCACATCTGCGAAACGCACCACATCACAAGTAATTTTGCAGCTGCACCACATTGGACTTTTTAACCTTATCGCGGCATAGCGGGCACTCGTCGCGCTCGTCCAGCCACTCCAGTATGCAATGCCAGCAGAACAAGTGTCCGCAGGGCGTCAGGCTGGCATTGATGCGCGGCTCCAAGCACAGTATACACTGTGGCGCTGCAGAGGCCGCCCGCTCCACCGACGCTTTCTCGCTGCTGAGAAATCGTTTTGCGGCCTTACTTATCGCCTCGTACTGCTTTCGTTTATGCTCCTTCCATGAGTCGTACGTGTTGATGGCCAACGACACGCTCACCTGCAGAAATGTTATGATGCCCAGTATCTTGTAACCGTACAGCGAAAACTCCGGCTGCAGCCAGTGTCGAATGAGCACGTAGTTGATGCCGGTGAGTCGTTTCGAAATCTGGTACTTGTCCGAACGCAGGTAGAAGAGTGACTTGTGTAGCGCTTTGATGTACTGCGGCGAACTGCGCATTATGCGCAACACTGTTAGTAGCTTTCCTTTCGATTCAGGCACAATTTCTTCATTGTCCTCGATGTACTTCTCTAATTTCTGTAGAATGCGTACGTACAGCGTATCGCCACCAAACTCCAGTATGATGGCAGTCAGTTGCAGCTGAAGTAAGAATTGTTAGTTAGTTTAGATTGCACCGCCAAATCGGAATACTGCGAGGCTCTTACCAGGCGCGAAGGTATGTGTCGGTAAGCCCCATCCACTTGTATGGTGCCCGTGTACTCTTCACCCAACGTCTGCAGATGATTGATGGAAGCGAAACCGTGATACGTGATCTCTGCTATCAGCCTGCATAACTGATTGTATTTAATCCAATGGCGCGGGCCGGCAAGACGCAGAAGATCGGATATATCCTCTGATAGTTCGTTGGTGTAGTTTGCATCCTTTTGCACGGAACGTACAATTTCCGGCTGGCGTGCGCGCGCGTTACGAAAATCCATTACAGCTTCGATGTATTCGCGACATGACCTCGTTGAAATTCTGTAATTGGTTTTGCCATGAAAGCTAACGTCCAAAGTACACAATTGATAACAGAAAAGCCAAACAGCTGATCGTTGTATGAAGTGCAAAAACACCAAAGCAACGAGTGCACATTGGAGGTTATTGAATTTCGACACAACGAAACCCAAATATTGAGAACTTGGCGAATATTTTTGTGAAAGAGACACTGTACATAATTAAACGGAATGAAAACAGAATTGGTGGCAGATTACACTGAATTTATATAAATCACTACAGGAACCGCGTTGAGAGTGTGTGAGTAGTGTTGCTACTCTGATCTTCAAGGCAGTTGCAAAAGTTTGCAAACAAACAAAAATTTAAATCTTCTTAACATGAACGTATTCCAAACACCGTACCAACAAATTACAGTTTCGTATTCTCATGCCTTCCTGTACTATTCATGTAGACACTAGTGAGTAAGAAGATACCAAACGATTTTAATACAAACTGCTTTGAAAAATCACTTAACCCTTCCGGGACTACTGGGATAATAAGTCCCACTCAGTTTTTAATGCCCCTCAAAATAATTATTCAGATCTTATGACCCACGTAAAATATTTCTTCGAATTATATGTGCCGGATAAAAGTATGATTTTAGAATTTGTGAGTATGTAACATAATCTTCTAGCCTCAACTTTCATACCATGGAAACATTTCTACCAAAAGTATTTTAGTTTTCAGAAATAAACTCCGTCTCGAAAGGGTTAAATCATGTAAATAATTGCACACCCAATTATTGCTTCTGGTGTTTCTAATTCAAAAATGATGAATTCTTTAACATCGCGCGGACAACCCTGTTGGCTTCCGAACGAACCGAAGGTGTGTTCAAATTTTCATAATTGCACCCGTTCCCTAGAACAAGCAGTGTTGCCTGCTTTACTAAGCGCCCCACCTTTTATAGCTCAGTGTTCATTTCAATTCAATCCATTTTTTTTTCAGTCACTACTTTTGAAAATTGTATTACGTCCTGCTTCTCAAGTAAAATTTATCACAAGATTTGAGGCAAAGCAACAATATTTCAGAAAATCACTACCATTCGAACACCAATTGGTTTCCCCTGCCACAATCTGACAACACTGTTCACAGTCGCCATCGTCGTCTCGTGGTCGTCGTTTCCTCTTTTCGTGTCATTCGCTTAAATTTTTCGAAGGCTGCGGATTTTTCCAAGAATTTTCACTTTTCATCGCATTTTCCAATTGCAACGCAATTCAGAATCCATAGCGACGCGTGCAACTTGTTCGGTGCGCTATTGACGCCACACCACGGACTATTAGATTTTGGATAAATTCCAAATCGAATTCTGGCTGGCGACGTCACTCACATTCGTGTCTCCGACTCTTCGTTTTTCAACTTATTGAAAACTTTTTCTCAACCAATTTTCTAAAAACTGAAGAAATTTTAGTGCACAACCGAATATTTCTGTGTGTGTGGTAATTGAAATCATGGCTCAGTAAAAATGTCTCAATTTAAAATTAATAAAGTGCTACACGCTCCGTTCGGAGGAAACAACAACAACAGCTCGCTGTCGAAGAGTTTTTGCAAATCGCAATTTGCGCCCACCCTCTGCCCCCAGACGGGCAATCAAGCTATAGCAGCATCTTTCAACCTAACCAACAGTTCGTACAATGGACAACAACAAGAAACAGCAACCGAATTTTTCACGCTCAAAGGCGTGTCAATCTGCTGAGTCCAGTTGCAGTCGCAAATCCACCACAGGTGAGTGGGCGGCAACACGCCAACGCAGTTGGACTATAGCAAAACCAAACTTGATCTGTGCATTACTTTCCGCAGAACAACAGCTAAACAAACCTTGGCCCCGTAGCTCTCGTCGTCGCGAACAGCCCTCTGCCACTCGTAACGATTCGCAGCGCAACTCCAAGCAGTTCCCCTCGGTCAAAGCGCGTCCCAATGTTGACAAGCGTCCGCGCCCACGCGGTGGCGCTTCCAACGGCGGCCCTGGTGGGAGTGGAAACGGCGACACAAGTTGCGCTGATGATGACGGCCTTGCATGCGCGTCCGAAGATGTTTCTGCTGCCGGCGCCGGACTAGCCTCGCCAGAACAGGCGGCGACTGGCGCTTTGATCAAAAAATCACAACAACAGCAAGTTGACTACGAGCTGAACTCGGTTTATGCACCTGGCAGCAAGAAGCAGAATCTGAACCACTTGCTGAATTTTCACTATGCGCCGCGTGAATCCGATTACACGGCGGGTCTAAGTGTGTTTGGACGTGGCAATGGTGGCGGTGGAGCAGCAGGTGGTATGCAGCGTCACCACCAGCATGGCGGCGGCTCAGGCAAGCGGCACAAATACAACAAAGAACAATTTTTGCAGGCAAAGTGAGTTTCGGAATCGGGAAGTAACTGCACGAGAAACTGTAACATTTTCGTTTCAGCTTCCAGTTTGTCATTAGGTCCAGCGCCAAACCGGCATTAACCGGCTCGCCCGACGCACTCATCGGCTGGAACCTAATTGAGCAGATCAACATACAGACCACCGAGGAGCCGCAGTGCCCCATCTGTCTGTATCCGCCCATAGCGGCCAAATTGACGCGCTGCGGCCACGCTTACTGCTGGCCGTGCATATTGCATTATCTGGCACTAAGCGACAAGTCGTGGCGCAAGTGTCCCATCTGCTACGAGGCCATACACACGGCCGATCTGAAGAGCACAACCATCGTGCAGCAGCGCGCAGTGAGCGTGGGCGATCTGATAACATTTCAGCTGATGCGCCGACGTAAAGGATCAGTGTTCGTTGAGCGCTACGACTCGGCCTCGCCGCCATGCAGTCTCGAGCGCTATCCACAGTTGTCGTGCAGTGACGAGTCGAAATCGTTTTCCAAGTTTTTGATCGCAAAAGGCGCCGATATTGTGGACATTATTGAACGTGAACGGCGCGAGCTAATTGCGGATGAAGATCCCACTTGTCCGGAGTTTGTGTTCATACAGCAAGCTTTGGACTTGTTGAAGGAGAGGCGCGAACAGTTATTGAATTCACCTCTGAAAGAGGAAAACGAAGAAGAGTTTGAAGTGACTGAGCAGATGAACCCAAAACCTAAGGAGGACAAAACGGACTTGAACCCACTTTTAGAACAGGCCGAAGGTGAAAAATCCAGCATGGAAAACAGCACCAACAACGATAACGCTGTCATCTTGGCTGACACTACCAACTCACCAATTACCACTATTGCACCGGTTGCAACTGGCACTAATGCTAAATACTACTATTTTTACCAGTCGAAGGACGGGCAAAACATATATTTGCATCCGTTGAATGTGAAGATGCTGCAGGCTTGTTACGGCACTCTGGATCGGGCACCATTGCTAATAAACGCGCCCGTCCTGCAGAAAGAGCACCACTCAATGGACGAGGAGCACAGGCGCAAGTTTACCTGTCTCGGCCATTTGCCGCTGACCTGCCAGTTTGCGGTGGTTGAAGTGGACTTGCAACCGCCAACTGTCACAGGCGGTATTTTGCGCCTATTCAGAGGTGAAGTAAACATGTAGCTTTTCAAAAGGCAGATTTTAACTTGTTTCCTTTTTTTTTACAGACGACATACTGTTTCGAAGGAAGGAGCGCCAACGTCGCGAACGCGAGGAACGCAAACGTGAAAAGCAAATAAACGAAATCAACGACCGTCAGATGGGCAAACTTATTGCCAGCACAGCCAATTTAAATCTGAGTTCCGCCCACGAGTTTCCAGCGGTAATTTTATTCAAATCACTAAATTAAATTGCTCTTTTTATAATTTCTCACGTTTTCTTAGTGGGGCTTCGAGGAAACGCTGCCCAGCTTAACCGAAACTTATGGTAATGAAATCATGGATGCAAGTAACAGCAATCCTGTTGTGACCACGAAATCGGCTGTCATCGCAGCACCAAAGCGCCATGTATCCTACTCGACCGTAGCAGTGGTGGGAGAGTCGCCCAGCGTAGGAGAATACTGGCCCACGCTGAGTTCGCCATCCAACAGTAACCATGGCGGTCTCTCTTCAAACATTTATCATGAGCTCTCGACTTGGGGCAAAAGTAACAATTCCGCCGCTAATCCGCGACGTGCTGCCTCGGATCGATCCAGCGAGTGCGAGTCCATTAATGACTTGGCAGCGGCTGAGGCCGATACTCCCGGCTCGCCGCTGCGCACAGAGCTGGGCGATGTTCTCGCAATGGCCATTTCGCAGAAGAAGCAGCACGCCGCAGGCAATGCTGGCAACAAGAAGCAGAACAAAAAAACAAAGAAGATGCAGCCACTATTCTCGACCGGCATCAACTACAATGGCAATTAGGCACCACCGCGTTTGCGCGATTGTTTTTATGTTGCGTTACGTTTACTTTAAACAGCGGATTTGAAAATCTTGATTTTTTTATTTGAAGTCATTATTTTGGATTTGTCAAATTGTTGGTATTGCAATGCCAAAATTTCGTTAATGACCATTTTAATATCCTTAAACGAATTAAAATTTGTTGTTTCAAGGAATTTATATGTGGAAATATTGAAAACTGTAAAATTCAGACACTGAATAATGCGACTCGCAAGCGTGCACTTTGATTTAAAATCAAGTAGCACTGGTATGTAGCGTATTAGTCTCCTTACTCAAATAACATAGTAAACTATGCAAATAATGAAGCAAAAGAAAATTAATAAAATGAGAAATTGCTAAATGCAACATTGATCTTTTGATTACGCGGTGCACGCAATTTGTTACTGTTGTCTAAATTTAGCAGCAACTATAACACAAGTAGTGCCTTGTGGACTGAAATGTGTGAGGCACACATTTGCATTGATAAACATTGAAAAGTAATCGTCGAGGATGGGCAACGTGCTCTTGGAGATAATCTGCTGGCTAACTCACATCACATTTGTCTTGCACATAGCAAAAACACTTCTTTCGATATCTACTACATCTCATATCCCATTGAAGAGTTCAAATATCTCCCCGCGGCCAAACATAAATCGTTTTATTTGAATTAAAAAAATCTATAACATTCTTGTCTTTTTATTTTTGAGTTTTAAACCTTCTCAGTGTTTCATCCAATGACTAATCAGCAACACAGTACAAATCACCCCATTGTATATTTTAGCTCGTATTTTTGTATTTTTTATCTCTTCGGATTGCGAAAACATAAAAGCCGAAGCAAAACACATTTCATAATTACTCAGCGGTTTTTTTTCGTTTGCTTTTAACGAATTTGTCTAAACCATTACCCAACAAGTTATAATTATTTGCTAAGCATACGTTTTTTGGTGTATTGTCGCCTTCTTTTATTTCCATTTTTACACCCGGCTTTTGGTTTGGTATTCCATTATCTCTTGTCTTTCTTTCGTTTCGACATTTGACATCAACTGCTCCATTGCTACGGCCTAAAGTTGTTGCAATAGAAATCAGCAACAAAAAATCAGTCGTAAAAAAAAAATTATATACCATTCGCGTATAATTGTACCTACAACTAGGCAAGTAGGAAAATAATTCATATACTTAGACTGCAGATCTCAATTTGCGTTCGATGACGCGATGCACGTCATCGTCAATCCTAAGCGGCTTTCTCATTGGCATTGCCTCCGTCACATTTCTCCTTCAGTTCGCTTACATAACTCATAAATAGTGCGATTTATAGATACTAGTTACAGATAGTTATAAACTATAATTATTTTTAGTGTGACCAAATAAACTACGCTAGTGATACAGGCTAATAGAAACAGCAAATAGCATCGTTTTTAGTGGTTTTTTTTCTTGTTCTGCACGCGCTTAACATAGGCTGGCATGTTCATGCTCGTACAATACATACATACATACATATAAAACGTAATTAAAGAGCTAGAATTTCAATTATTCTAGCCACTAACCAAACTATTACTAAGCGCATTCGTGAACAGCACAGCTGCCGTGTATCTAGTCTTCTTTTGCTGCGTTCGCCGTTGCTGTCTGCGGTGCTTATCGACATCGTGCTCTTGGCCACCTTACGCTCTAATTACTTCTGTGCTCATATTCGCCGTCATCGTCGTCCTCGTCTAACAGCGCTGCTCGGGCGGCTGCGTTCGAGGCGGCAGCGTTCGCTCCACGGGCCGGCGATGGACTATCGATAACGCGGCGATGATACGTGCGGCGGCCGCGCGGTGAGTGCTCCATGTGAATGCTGACATCGTTCGGCAGCTCTGCGTAGTCTTCGTCCTCGTCGAAATCGTCGTCATCGCCGTTAACGGAGCCGGTGGGACTGCCCGGCGGACTCAGCGCCTGTATCAGTTTGCCCTTTGATTCGTTCCACAAGTGATTGAGCCGCTCGCGGCCGAACATAAGCAGGAACGCATCGATAAATTCGCGTGACTTCTCTTCCCACTTCGTGATGAGATCGCCCTTCACTTTGGTCAGTTCACGGCGGCCACGATCCTTCAGTTCGTCCATTTTGTTTTGCAAACGGAATTTCTTCTCCGACAGGAATGACACATTCAGATCCTTGGCCGAATAGCCACGAGCCAAATTGCGGCGCACATAAAGATCGTAGTCCTTGACAATGCGAGCGACAATGTCAGACGTGGAGACACCTGTGCAAAGGAAGAGAACCAAAATTGCACTTTGCATATAAGAATTCTACGAAACATAACCCACCAAGCAAAATGTGAGAAATAGGGAACAATCGTCAGTGGCAACAAATTGGCGATTCGCCGATTTATTGCCGCAGCGACAAATTAGCAACATGTCCCAAAAAAACAATTGAATTTTGCCAATTGTTACTTTTTAAATAAAATGAAAATATTACAAATACATTTTTTCAAAACACTTATTGCTTAATTTAGCAAGTCGCCTAAGGCAATAAAAAAGCTATATGAAAATGACTCGTCCAGGCGATAAGAAAACGACTCGTCCAGGCGATGAGAAAACGACTTGTCAAGGCGATAAGAAAACAACTCGTCAAGGCGATAAGAAAACGACTCGTCCAGGCGATATGAAAACAACTCGTTCAGGCGATAAGAAAACGACTCGTCAAGGCGATAAGAAAACGAATCGTCAAGGCGACTTGCTTTCGGCGGACGTTTTAGAACGACTTGTGATACGAAATCGATACGCTGGCGATATTAACGGCGATCAATTTGTTGCCGGAAGCGAATCGTTTTCTTATTGCCGGCAACAAAAAATGTTTGGTGGGAAGGATTGATTATGTTTTCGTGCACTCACCTTCTGTGCGTTCGGTGGCCACAAACATGCCTTTAGCCTTCAAAGGTGCATAGATATCGTCTGTGCCGTTGCCCGTGTACGGAATGTCATCGTGCGCAACGAAATCGATTTTATTATCGACGAGAAACTCATCGCTCAGCGTCCACGGTGCGTCAGGCACAATCTGCAGTGCCACAACAATAGCAAAAATCAAGCACATTCATTGTTTACATAATTTGCATGCGAAAACCGCTGCGAAACGACGCGCGACAAAGTTCAAGCCAATTCGTTCCGCTGTCTTGCCGCTTACCTCATCCACATAGCGACAGTGGCGCACCCCCTCATACCGCTCGAAGTCGTTCATCACGGTGCGGCCCTTCATGCGATGTGTCAAGTCGTCATTGCACACACCCACAATCAAGTACACATTCGGGAAAATGTTCTTGGCCTGCGAAAGCAACAACAACAACCATTAGTGGAATAGGCAAAGGACAGCGAGTGTGTGGCAAGTGGCGGTGACCCACCTGCATCAGTTGCCGGGCGTGACCTTGATGAAACAAATCGTAAATGCCGTCGGCATAGACGCGCACACGTCGATTGGCCTGGCCCGAGCGAGCCATCTGATAGGTGATTTTCTGCGTGTAGTCGCAGCGCTCGCGCTCCAGTATGGCCTCCTCATCGTTGGAGAAGGGCGCCGGCTTGCAAATCGTCTGTAAAGAGATAAACGCAGCAAAACATTAGTCCTGCTTATAGAACGATGCAACGCCGCCGAGCGGCAGCGCAGCTCGAGGTAAACTAAATATGGGATGTCGTTAATTTGAATCGAGTGCCGAATTACATATTCCTTGAAGTCCATGTGGATGGGCAGCATCTTGGGCGCAGTCATTGCGCGTCGATCGCTCTTGTTACGATCTTGTTGTACAACTTCACAAATATATTTGGTGCGGCGCTCGTGCGGTCGCTGGTTGTGAGCGTGTGCGTGTACGTATACGTGTGTTTTGGCAAATTTCAAAATCGTTTTTAATGATTTCGACTTTGAATGTTTGGCAATTGAAGTCACAACGTGCTGTGATTGATTTTCGTTCAATCTGTCGAGTATTTCATTGTGTGTGCAATTTTTTGTTTGGCCCGATTCAAACTCGTGCAAATGCTCAAATGTTGCCCGCTGTACTTTCCTTTTCCAAATGCGCGTTTCTTCGCTATTCGCTGTGCTTCTCTGACAATTGCAATGCCATTTCTAACAATAGGTGGGCCGGTGCGAGCAGCGCGCCACTAAATTGGATACTTCCGTCTGCGAGGTCTCAATTGAACGAAATTACTACCCTACCACCCTTCCGCGCTGCGCCTGCAAACACTAATGAAATTGTTTTTGCTGTGCAGATTTGAAATCTATTCGAAGTGAAGCAACCTAAACTATTGAATATCGCCAATGATGATCGATGGCGGTGGCTACAAAGCACCGCACGAGATCACCACTGGCTGGCAGCGAACAACGCCAAAGAGTGTGAAACAGAGGCCGGCTTCCGTCTGACATGACTGCCTGCCCACATACCTACACATGTACATGTGTTTGATGCATCTCCTCGTTGCCGCGAGCCAACACCATCAATCAGCGATTAGGTAAGACAAAAATTTGCACAAGAAGCGCTTCGTTTCAAAAAGCGTGTCGTGACATATGAGCGCCTTCCGAAATTTCCGTACAATCCCAAGGCATTTCTCACATAGCCGACACAACACTCTTTGCAGCTTTGCCCATTTTCATTTTTTGCAATATTCGAGCAACACACATTCACGCTCTGCGCC
This sequence comes from Melieria crassipennis, assembly GCA_963668005.1. Classification (NCBI taxonomy): domain Eukaryota; kingdom Metazoa; phylum Arthropoda; class Insecta; order Diptera; family Ulidiidae; genus Melieria; species Melieria crassipennis. The sequence continues at coordinate 112,232,708 of OY764962.1, read as the reverse complement.
TGTGTGTGACCTTCCTCTAAAAACGCAAAAGAACGAATTGTGGCGTGATATGTTTTGTATACACATCTGTGTGCATTCACTCAAAATAATGTGTGTCTGTCTGCGCCGACGTGTGCCGTAGCCTCTGGGCCGTAGTAGTTTAGTCGAAAGCGCAACACTGTGCTTTTGAATTAATCACCAAACGTGAGCCGTTCGATTTGTTATATTCACTTGTGCCATTAAAAATTTTTTTGTTTCTGTGCTGAAAGTGAACCCCTAAATTAGGCAAATGGCATCACTTGTGTAAACAATTTGTTCCATTATGTTTAATTAGAATATCAGCTGCGGACACAAAGCAATTGAACGCTAGCAGTTTTTTGGATTCAAATTCAGATTTTCAGCCAACCTATCCGCATCACCGCTTATTGCTGGATGTTGTGCTCTTTACAAGCGTCGCGCGCGCTACTTCATTTTTGATAGTTTCCGGAGCAAGAGTGGCGTTCCGGTCGCGTTCAATTGTAATCCGCGACTGACCGTTTGAATCTTGGACCCGCCACTTTATATAGCAGCTGCCCTTAGTGAGCTGTGCCTCCATATGTCCAGTATGTGAACGCATATTAGGTTACAGTGTTCGTGACAATTTATTTTCACACAGTCGACGCGTAAACACTTTGGGCAGCTCGAAAATCAAAACTCACCACCGGCAGAAAACTTGCAGAACCGTGGAGAGTTGCAACGCAGGCCAGCTTTTTCGTGACCGCAATAGACACAGGGAATTAAATTTCAAATCAAATGATCGAATGGACTTGGACGAAGAACAACGTAAACACGCGTCACGTTGCCTTATTTATTTTGCACATAAGACGAATCGCAATACAGCCGATGTGGCATCAATTAAGGCTTATTGCTTGCAGGGGACTATTCCTTGTATACTATACTGTTATGTATGTTTTAGTTTGCAACAATTGGCAGTAAGGAGGACAATGCTTGCTATTGATTAAGATGCGCCTATCTACGCTTTCGTATAATTCATAAAAGCATTAATTGAGAATTGGTTCGAATATATTTAAAGCGTGTACAAGCCCCCATATAGATTGATCATAAACACAAAGCAGAGGCTTTCAGTGGCTCTTTGCTTAATTACAGGTCCCTGAAAGCTGTACAAATTTCGTACACATCTAAGTTTGGGGGATTATTATTATTAAAATTTCAAAGATCCCGCGTCATACATTTTGTTGCTATTATTTGTTGCTCATTAGTTATTTCCGACGTTCACAACTTCTTAGACTTAAGAAACTTTTAAGGAAGAAACCCATTTCAGAAAATTACACTGTGCGTGAAATTTACCATCAAAAATTCAGACATGGGGGGGACCTACAGAGCGACTTTCTTTAGGTATACTCAGTTGAGATCCACCAGCCGTTTGGCTGGATTGGCTCTAGTTTAAGAGAAATCCGACTTTGAAGTTTGCTCATTTTAGTCAAGTTCGTCGCTTGAGTCTTCGAACGTTTAAATGCTAATAGGTCCTTAATCGGTCCGAATTTACTGTCTTCGGCAAGTTTGTAGATATTTTAACGACCAACAAATTTGCTTAACCGATTTCCTTCCTCTGTTGCGTATACGCAACGTTACTATTTAAAAAATTCGTATGTGCAGTGTGTGTGAGGTATTGCGATAAATTTTTTTTTGTTCGGAAGGTATATCCTTAGGCTTTCTTCTCCTCCATATCTCAACCACCTACAAAACACACACTGACACACACACTTGTATGTGTAGACCACAGATGGGCACGCTGCTACGCATTGTAGACACATGTTTTTCAGACAAATTTTGAATCGCACACTAAAAATTGTCAAACGTTAATTCTTTTTTTGGTCGACATGAAAATACGTTCACATAAAGGCAAGGAAAAATTATAATTGGTTTGTGAATTATCTGGGTGTCATTATGCGTGTTCTAGATAAGTCTCGAATCTGTGTTGCGTGTACGCAAAGTTGGCGCGTAGTTCGACAAATGAATTCGATTTTCGATGATTTCGATTTCGATAAGTTTTTTAAGAATAACTGATAGCATATATATCGATTTTACTTGAATAATAATTTTTATCGCAAAAACCGCGAAAGTGGGTTAAGACACCAATCCAAAAAAAATACATTCAAACTGTGTAATTGCGATAAGTTGTTTTTTTGCGCAGCGCAACGTGGCGTATGAGTGTCATTTAATATTATAACGTTTCATTAATTAAGCGCAACGTGGCGTATGAGTGCCATTAGTGTCATATGGGGGAAAAAAATGGGTGTTGCCAATCTTCATAGTTCATCATCACCAAAACTAGTGATTTGGGGTATTTCGAGCTGCATTACCCACGAACGGTTGGGAGGAATGGAGATTGTATAATTGAAAGCTGGTAATAATATATATTAAATGATAATAAAATATCCAAATCAAATTATAATGACGGCTAATCGAGATAAAAAATGTATCTTATCGAACCCTTAACCCTAGCCATATGGCTACCATGGGAAAGACGAGCGCCCCTGACGAGCGTCATTTGGCGTGCCTCTCGTGGCGATTAAACATGCCTTCGAGCAGCGCTATGTTGAAGACGTAAACAATCTCTGGGTGAAAGAACACACCTGCAGCATTGCTAGACAGGCATGGCCATCACTAAACACGATGCCATGCCATGCGATTCCCATCTCAGGTCAGAAGAAGACTAAACTATCAATGATTTTCGTTGTACACCAGCTTAACGAAGCTTGCAGCTTCTGAATATAAGAGAGATAGCGATATTGAATAACTTGTGGTACCCCACGCTGTAAAGAAGGCAGTCGCACCATCCCATGTGAGCTTTTTCAAAATAAGGTTACCTTTCCAAAGTTTATATTTTATTTCAGTAAGTAATCCCAAATTAACCCATTGCTGCCATTGCCATTGGTACCAGTTCCGCCCATACGAGTTTGATAAAATTTCATACACGACCTAGAACTGACACAAAATGATCAGAAACTAAATTTCAGCTTTATATCTCTGCACGTTGCTGAGATATTCATTAGGTATTTTGTACCCATTACGCAGCTTTTCCCATACTTTGTGAAGTGATCAGTTAAACACGTGAACAAAAGTTGTATTTTTTACAGGTGAGTTTTTTTGTGTTCCGTGTTCACTCCTCTCTGGAGCATAGGGCCTCCACAAGACATCCTTGTGTTGGTTACGTTAATCAGTTGTGTTGTTCTGCCAGGGTAGGTGAGTTAGGAGGCAGATTTTTGTGAAGTTCTAAGGCCACTACGTTACGCCACATTTTCCACCTTCGGAAAATTCACGATTTTTGGAGACTGGTAACTCTAGCTAGATGGCGAAATTTTAGGGTGACCTTCACTAGGTTAAGGTAGTTCCATCTTTACCCTAACTATCCCTATCAATGGTTTTGAGAGATCTCAAACATTGACTTTTTTGTGATTTTTTTTTTAAATCAATTTTCATGGGTAAAATTTTACCCATTAGGCAGCAATGGGTTAAAGCATTAAAGAAACAGATATGTATGTCAAGTTAAAATGATCGCTTGCTGCTTAAAGGAATTCATTTCAATTCAGTCATACTCGTCGCCAAAATGCAGAAATCCGAGTACTCAGCAGTTTAAACCACATGTCAACTCTCAAATTCCACCCACAGTCACACAATTCCATTGTCATCAATCGATTGGAAATTGCATGCCCCGAACAGTACGAAAGTACATTCGTTGTACATCGAGTGAAAGTCCGGCAAGTGGCACAGAAGGTCAATGCAGCGCTCACGTGCATGAATCACACTATCTATGTACACAAATATGTGTGTACACGTATAAAGGCGCACACTCCTCATTATTATCAGATAAGATTAGGCCGCATCTGTTTGCGGGGGAACAAAGCCTGACACTTCAAATAGTGATTAAAAGTTCCATTTACAATCATTTACTTCTGAATGCAAAGGTAAGCAGCGACGAATTCGTGGCTGTTTTTTATTTTGCTCTTTTTTATGGCGTCAGGAATTGGAGAGCTGACAACAATGTAGCAGCGTGGCGCACAGCTAGCAGCAACATTGTGTCAATTTTGCAAGCGTTCGAAATAAAGCAAAAACAGTTAATTGCGCTTTTCGTTTTGCGCATATGACACTTTTTCACTGTGCTGTGCTGTGCTGTTGTGTTCGTGTACAATTTTCGGTTGCATATGCTGCGCTATTGTTGCGAACGATGAATACGTCATACGTACATATAGCATTTACTTGTATATGTAGGAATGTGAGAATATGTACAGTGCTGTCGAATTGACCACCCATATCGATTTGATTTACGCATAACACTAACATTTGAGCTCACCATGAAATCGGACGCTCCACTGCTTATTGTGGGTATTGGCTGCGGTTTCGCGAATCTCTTTTTCGAGGGACTGCCGCCGCTGCTGTAGCGCGAAGGACCCGCTATCGGACCATCGTCCTCATCCACTTCACTTTCTGAGATTGTGCGCGTGTAATCCTTCACTGCTGCTGCACCGTCCAACATCAAACTACTCAAATTGTCCGCCCGCGGCGCAATGTCGTTGCCGTTGGCGAGGCTGTGCGCCACAGTGGCTGCACCGGCACCAGTACCGGCACTGGCAGCGGCGATGGCGGCAGCGGCAGCCGGCATTGAGATAGCCGTGTCGTAGGTCCGTTTGCGCGTTGAAATCGTTGAGGACGCGGCAGACGTTGCTGTGGCCGCAGCCGAGGAGGTGTTCGTGCCTTTGGACGTTAGCGTTGTAATTGGATTATTGGTGGCGAGTAGCGATGTGGATGCCATAGCAAAGTATAAAGGTGTGTATAAAAATCAAACAAGTTGGAGTTGTTGCGGCAGCAAACGATGCAGGACGCTGACGTTAGTGCTTCTCCCTGGTACGGCGGAAACTTTAATGAAACTGAATTGATGTTAATTGAAGAGCGAGCCACGACAAATCGCGTCGTGTGGTTGAAGTTGAAATTTCCAAATCAACTTGAATTGATTTGCTGTGGCAACAGCAAACACAACAACAATATATGTTTATATATGTATATGCTGGTGAAAAAACAGGAGATTCGTCTTCGACTGTATAGAACGCAATCACGGCTGCTAAAATGTACGTTGCGCTCTAGACTGCTGACAATTTGTCGATTGTGACTACTTCAATTAGCTTTAATTTACGCGTTTCAATTGGTATGGCCTGCAATTAGAAAACAGATAAATGGATGGATTTTAGCATATCGATTTTAATGTTTTTTATTGGAATTGGCTCAAAGTTCAATTGCGATACGCAACATTAACCGAATGTTTTTGTCCGCTTTATTTCATTAGAGCAGGAAATTGTAATGAATTTGTACACTTATGTACAATCAATTTGTAATGCTGTGAGAAAAAACTACACAAACAATACACTAAATGGTTTGTACTTAATGTGATAATTTGCGAAAAATCAGCAAGTATAATAGAGCATATCTAAGTGTTTCAAACAGCAATTTTTAAAACATTAAACAAAAATACAATTTAAATATAACACGAAATTTCATGCTAACTTATTTTTTCATAACAACGTTCAGGGATAAATCGAAAATTTCATAGAAAAATTCGACAAATTAAATGCAACCTCAGAATACGAAAAATACTATTTTTAATAGGTGTACCGGTTAATTCGTGCGGTTTTTTTTTTTTAAATTGAAGCTTTATTGGGAAAAAATGGTTGCAAATTTAATATTCAAAGTATTGTCCATCACTACCTAGAACTTTTTCCCATTTTTCTGGCAATTCACGAATACCCTTTCTGAAAAATTCGGCGGGCTTTTCCGCGAATCGATCCAATTTTTGACTTCTTCATAATTGGAGAAGTGCTGGTCAGCCAGGCCATGTTGCATTGATCGAAAGAGATAGTAATCGGATGGCGCAAGGTCTGGACTATACGGCGGGTGGTGTAGGACATCCCATTTGAGCGTTTCAAGGTAGGTTTTGACGACCTGTGCAACATGTGGCCGAGCATTGTCATGTTGCAAAATTACCTTGCCGTGCCTTTGTTCATATTCCGGCCGTTTTTCGCGCAGTGCTCGGCTCAAACGCATCAATTGTCGTCGGTAGACTTCCCCTGTGATCGTTTCATTCGGTTGCAACAGCTCATAATAGATCACACCCAGCTGGTCCCACCAAATACACAGCATAACCTTCAGGCCATGAATATTCTGAACGGCCGTCGATGATGATGCATGGCCGGGGTATCCATACGTTGCTCGACGTTTTGGATTATCGTAATGGACCCACTTTTCATCGCCAGTGACAATTCGATGCAAACAACTTTTTCTTTTGTGCCGTTGAAGCAGTTGTTCACACGTGAAAAATCGGCGTTCGACGTCTCTTGGCTTCAATTCATACGGCACCCAATGGCCTACCTTCCGGATCATTCCCATTGCTTTTAGACGATCGGAAATGGTTTGTTGAGCGACGCCAAGTGATTTTGCAAGTTCTTCTTGCGTTTGGGATGGATCTTGGGCGAGCAATGTCTCCAATTCGTGATCTTCAAACTTTTTTGGCCGTTCATCGTCCTCCAAGTCAAAATTGCCACTTTTGAACCGTGCAAACCACTTCTGGCACGTACGCTCAGCTAGAGCATGCACACCATACACTTCCACCAAAATACGATGACTTTCGGCAGCTTTTTTCTTCATATTGAAGTAATGAAGAAGTACTCCCCGCAAAAACACTTTATCCGGCACAAAAGTCGACATTTTCAGAGTAAAAAAAAGTATTGTTGTTTAGGCTTCAGCTAAATGGCACATACTGATTCTGAAACTATATGACAATAGCTTTCCAACACGTATTTGGAAAGGTGTTCACAAAAATGTTCACAAAATCAAGTTACGCCATCTGTTAGAAAACCGCATGAATTAACCGGTACCCCTATTACAAACGATATACTACGAATTACAAACTCCAATATTTCGAAACTAGTATAAGGCTGGTATTTTTCTTTTTTTAATCGAGTCCAAATTTTGAATCTAGTTCAAGCGACGAAAGTGGCCCTTCAGCGGTTATATTCTGAATGTATTTCCTCCTTTATACTTTTATAATAAAATAGAGTTTTATATCTATTCCATATTCTGTATATCTTTTGCTCCACACAATAGAATACAATTTTATAACCATGGTTAATACATGGCTTCGCAAGGACTCTGCTGAAACGAAAACCGCCGAACGAAACCATTTTTCAAAAAATGTTGGTAGGGTTGGCACTCGAGCATACATTGCACATTACTCTCCTTCGCAAATATCTACAAAGTCTGTGGTCAAGCTGGAAAATTTTAAAAGCCATAATGCTGAAAATTATCTCCATTAACCCTCCATTACCAAAATTAGTCGATTCGCCTAAATATTCCTGCGTAAAAGATGCAAACAACTTGAGTAGGTATTTCTCTCCCTTAAGTAAAACGATTTGCAATACTTCTGTTTTGTATTACGAAATTCTAAAGAGATTATGAACCACAATCGAAACACCACAGCGAAACTCTGCCGCTTACTGCAGCTTATTTCACTTCTTTTCACAACTCAAAATCTCTCAGTTCTGCATACACATAATTTAATCTTTCAGAGACGTTTAATCAAATCACTTTCTTTTTTGTTTTATCATCAATTTCTAAGTTGCACACTTTTAAAAATAGCACATACCGTCAGTATGTTCAATTGATGTTTTGCCTCAGTCAATTGGTTTCAATAAAAATACCCACAAGCAGCTAATGACACGTGATATTTATGTAAATTAATAATACTGCGTAGAATCGGGTGCGAACTTTTCTATATTAATCAAAACTTAATTAGTTTCAATTGCTTTTGCCGCAAAATTTTCTTTTTAAAAAAATACGACGAAAGTTTTGAGCTGACCAGGCGATGCCTACAAGACGATAATGCGCCGAATAAGCCCAGGTTGCACGGAGATTGCGGTGTACACGTTCGAACAACTCAACAAAGTTTCCACGAATGAATGGTGGCGTGAGCTGAAAGAATGTGTTGTATTATTGCATTTGCTTTGCTTTGCTTTTTTATTTGTATTTCTTTTATTTTACTTCGACTTGGCAAAAAGATAATGAGTAGAACCAGCACGATCGCGAGAGCGACAGCAAATCATTAGCGCTACGTAGACTGATGACGTCGAAACTTGCAATATTGTTAGCAGGGGGGGGGGGGGGGTGAAGGAACGATGACTGACTGCGACGTTTGCCCAGACGCCGGCATACACCGATAGTGCTATTAGTATTTTTCAAACAAATCCTCTCACTCTACAATACCTCTCTCTATATTTCTCCTGCTTTCGATCGTTCCATTTGTATGCGATAAGACACTTGGCAAATAAGCCAATATTTGTTGTTGTGGTAGTTGTATTTTGCCATTTTTGATGTAATAGTTTGGGTGAGTCACGTAAACCGGGCAAACATGCAAACCATCGGCAGCGGCATCAGCTGTTTTTGACTCATTCAATTCAAATCGACAGCCGAGGAATTGTCGTACGCTGACAAATGTTATTGCTGGCATCTTCACTATGCCACCTCACCGCCTTGCTGGCGATTGTGCTCCAATTTTTTAGACTTTCGGCAATAAATATATGTATGCAGGTATATCTTTATACCTTCGTATGAAGATAGAAAAGCACGAAACTCGCGCTGATAGCGAGAGCGAGCCACGTGCGTAAATGGAGAGCACAAGCATTCCGGTTCGCTTTAAGGGGTTACACCACTGACCTTTATTTCAGCGGCTAGAGTTGACCATAGTATTATACTATGGAATTGACGATATACATTGGGGGACTATGGGAAAAGTATAAGAATTTCCTTTCAAAGATATCGGATATCGAAAACATATTGAAGTATCTATGAAAAAATTTTATTTATTTTTATTTTTATTGAAAGCGATGGTGGAAGTGTGGCGCTTTAAAATCTCCTTATTTTTTTAACTTCCAAACGGTTGGACGGATTTCTTGTAAAGTATAATTATAGCAAAAAAGTTGCCAGCAAATCAAAGAGCACACAATTGTGAAGCTACTGTTAAAACTTCAAATCGATTGATGCAACGGTGTTCGAGTAACCTGTCCCACCCAGTTGGCAAAAAGTGGTTTGGAGAAAAATACGTGCGAATGTTCAGCGCGTGTTCCAGGACGCTGTAGAAAAACCAAGGATTGAACCTATTAAAATTTGTTGTTAACTATAGGAACAACTGGATATTGTTTTCATGACTCCAAAGTATTGTTGAAGCCAAACGCCCCAAAAAGTTATCTATTTTTACTAAATCCTAAAGTGCTGTTACCCCTTAAACAAGAAGCAAAAAGAAACACAAGCAAAAAAAAAATTGTTGAAAATTGGAATTAATTTGAAGGTCAAGTTGTGTTTTATAGATAAAACGGCTTGTGTCAGGTTGGTAGCAATTGGTGTGGGACCAACACTAGTTTTATTGAATTTGGCATTATATATTTATTTATGATGGCATAACTGGGTTAGGCGGCCGTAAGTAGTCGGTGCGTAATGTCCAACGGAAGCACTGCGTGTGAGAAGCGGGCTTTTCTGTTGAGAAGAAATTTGAACACATTCCGCATATAAGTGGATCGTAATTTGGAGCTGATGGCGAAAGTATATGAATAGCTCTGCAGCTACTTTACAAACAGACATATATACACGGATGTAAATATAATCGATGTATGATACAACAATTTTTATCTGCGGTCCATCACGCAGTTTGTGAGTCAAGTGAATTTTGCAGGTGTTTAACCCTTTGCACTCCGAACGATTTTCGACGTTGGCTATCAGCTACTCAGCGCCACTTTACGGCGAACCGAACATTTACAGACCCTCGTATCATTTCTTATCATTTTGGAACTAAGTAACGTATTATAATGATATTGGTCTTATACTACTGTGTCCAAAAAATAAGGTGGACATTGTGTTTATTTTGAAAATTCTTTATTTATTCTTCCAAATCAATTTCATCCCCTTCAAAGTAATCCCCTCCCGATGCAATGCACTTATGCCAACGGATTTTCCAATTTTCGAAACACTGATTGTAGTCACTTTCCGGAATGGCCTTCAGTTCCGTCTTCGCTGCGGCTTGAATCTCCTCTATCGTATCGAAACGGTATCCCCGGAGCGGTCTTTTGAGCTTGCTGAACAGACAGAAGTCGCACGGCGCCAGATCAGGTGAATACGGTGGTTGCGGAACGATATGGGTTGAGTTTTTTTTTTTAGTTTTTCACGAATTACGAGTGCAGTATGGGATGGTGCATTTTCGTGGTGTAAAAACCAAGAATTGTCTTTCCACAATTCCGGCCTTTTTAGACGGATAGCGTTACGCAAACGACGCATAACGTTCAAAAAATATTCCTTGTTGACTGTTTGGCCCGGCGCACAGTGCGGCCGAAGCCGCATTTTGCGGCCAAAATCGAAAACTTTAACGATCGACCTGAAATCTTGTACTCTGTGGTTTTTGGGGTCGCTGATTACGAGTCCATTGTCAGAATTACGAAATTCAAGATGGCGGGTCCAATATAGCATCATATCGCCACACCTAATACAGCCAAAAATGGAGAAATTAAAAAAACGATCTGTATGTATACATTGTAGAATGTAAAATATATATTTTTGTTTATTGTAAATAAAAGTTGATTATAAAATAGGGATTTTGTAAATTCACAACATTTACAGTTAATAATAATAAATAATTGACTGGCACGACAGCCCGCTTACGCGAGACTAAGGCCTAGCTTTCCGCAACCACCCGTGTTGTGCGTGTGAATTTGTACGCGGGTTGAAGGGACCTACAGTTTTATGCCGGTTCCGAACGGCTGGTTGGGAGCTTTTTCATAAGCAATTTTTACTCTCAGAGGTTTGCCATTTCCAGCTGAGAGGACAGCCACCGAAAGAGAAAACGAGTTTTCCCGTTATTTTTTTTTTAGGTGTTATTACAGGCAGTATTTGAACCTGAGGTTGCTGCCTGCGACTCGCGGTCCAACGCACTAACCAACTGAGCCACGGCCTTCGGCCGCACTGTGCGGCGGAAGGAATGCAATGTATATTTGCCGAGAAGTGTTCGGACCGTCGTAAGCACGCCTCTCACGTTCTCGTCTGCGACAAAACCAGCTGACATTTCTTGTATATATCTTAGTAATTTTACGATATTTTGATTTGATTTCTTGTGCCATTTCAAGAGAAAACTTAGGAAAACATGCTTGTCTCTAGTGTCCGACCGAAACCACTTTTTTGGGCCGAAACCGAATATTCGGTTTTGTTTTAATATTCGGCCGAAACCGAAACCGAAAGTTTCTAGTTGAAATAAAAATCACCATATCAAGCACTTATTTCAACAAACGAATTTTACATTAAGTAAATAAAGAACAAACAAACAAACATAGCATAAATAAATAAATACTTATTAATAAAAACTTTTTTAAAAACGGAAACAACCCTTTCGTACCTTACTCGATAATATTCAAAATTAAATAATTTAATATTATATGCTAAAAAAAGAAGTTTATTTACATTGCTGGCATCTAAATAACTCCTCCTTTTACTATATATCTGCTACACAATAAAATGTAAAAAATATTCCAGAAAGTTTCGGTTTCAGCTATTCGGCCATTTTTTGGTCGAAACCGAAACCGAAATCACTTATTTGGGCCGAAACCGAAACCGAATATTCGGTCGGACACTACTTGTCTCAAAACGTTGCCCTGAAATAACTCAATTCCCCGTAATCATTAATAAACTTGAATGTCCCCTGAGAGGGGACATCCGAGTGATATGCTAGAATTACGATGTCCCCTGAGAGGGGACAGCGGAGTGCAAAGTGTTAAGTGTTCCTCCACCTAGTCTCTGCCTTTCTATTCATGCTATTCTCTAAGTCTTTGTAGAAAGTGCGAAATCCAGAGTGGACCAACTCACAACTTAAATCATCGTTGAATTTAAATTTTGGCTACACAAACATTGCCGGAAAATTATATTATATATATGTATATTCTATATTTATATTCTATTATATATATATAAAAGAATTTATATATACATATGTATATATATGTATATATAAATTATATAGATATATGTATATATATACAATATATATATATATATATATATATAATATATATGCATATATATATATATTATATGCATATATAATATATATATATATATGCATATGTGACACACTCAAGGCTAACACAATTGGCAAGCCAAAACCAGCAGCAACAAACTGGCGAAGGCCATTTTCGATGCTATGATATTTGTAAATCGAAGCGCAGACTTTCCAAAATTTGTGTCTACTAAATGTTGTGCTTTGAAAGTCGTAACAAATTTCACAATTCTCTTGCGTATCCAGTCGTCGACACAAACCGGTCGACCCCACAGTGTGTCTGGTGCATAGTTTACCGGCAAACAGTCAAGTTCAAGTACGAATATCGGCAAGCTGTCGGCGGGGAAGAAGGAAGACAAACAAGATTTGGAAATGTAGCCCAAATTACCGAAAGAAACGCAGTCCCTGCATATTTATGACAGTGGCAATATTTGTGCGGCGCTGAACTGATAATCAGAGAGCAAGAGCGCAAATTTCAAACAGGTCCGGGGAAGTAGTCGGACAGAGTGTGTCTATATGCGGGTAAGAAGGAATCTGGTAGGCAGCGCAAATGGCCAAACAAAATACGGCATAGTCATTCTGCGTGCACGCATGCCAGCATATAAATACTCGTACATGCGGTCTGACGTAATGAATAAGAGCGAACGAACTTGTATACATTTTTTTATCGGCCACAGGCAAGAAAAAAATACCCAAGCCATGAGGCGAAATACGACTGAACACGTTATCGAAGTATGCTGACGTTGAGCAAGTGGCTGGCAAAAATGAGGTATGGTTTGTTTGTATTGTTGGCAAATTAGCAAATTTCGAAAAATTCGCAAATGCAGCGCGATCGCTTGCTACATATGCCCAGGCATACTTTCGCCAATATGGAATGAGTTCGAAAGTAGTTTTACTCATAAAAATAACACTTGTGTGACACTGTGTAATGTGTGACATTCAAAGTTTCAATAAATTATAATTTTTTTATAAACGAAAGTAGGTTAGGTAGGGAACGGTGTTGTTGTGAATCCCTTCTTAAATGGTTCTGGAGCCAACCAATCAGTCTCAATCAGGGTCAAACCAGTTCGACCTCTTGATAAAGGAGAGCAGATGCGGAAATTCAACTTGTGCCGCTCAAGCCAGGTCCGCTAGGATGTTTGCCCCAGGGTACAGAGTCGCCGGGCAGTGGCACAGGAAGTGTTGTATCGTTTCTATTTCTTCTTCATCTCTGCAGCTTCTGCAGACATCACTGGACGTGATAAGCATAGATGCAACGGCGCAGTGTCCAGTGATGACTCCAACGTGCTGTCTAATAGAGGTTCGACTCAGGGACGTTACATATTGCGTTTTTCTCAAGGAAATGGAGGGGCACAGTGCCCGGCTAATGCTATAAACGAAAGCAAAATACACATTAGTAGCTCAAAGCCGCACTGGGGGGAATCACACAATCATTAATAAATATTTTTATATTTTGAGCCACAAAGTCCTCTGTGTGCTCACAGAACACGTCAGTCATTATCGATCATACGATGCGCTTTGTAAATAAATCAACAAATAATACAAACACGCATACTCGCAAACACATGTCTACGTACAATTGTTTACACTGCCTGCAATTGTATCATTGCAGACGCAACATGAACCCGCTGTTTCAGATGAATACTATCAGTTTCGCGCAAATCACAGCTCACAGCTCAGCGCAAATCAATGACTTGACAACAACATACGAGCACAATTACATAGGATGCACAGTGTGTAGAACTACTTATGTTTGTAAATATAAATAACTGGTATGTATTTCGGATAAATTCAATTTCGTTTATTTATAACAATTGAGCATTTTGGCATTTTAGAGCAAATTCTTTTGCTTGAAGATCACGTCCAACTGCTTTTCTAAATGCTCATTGGTGCCACGCAACTGATCCACCACTTTCTTTGCCCAAACATAGTATTGCTCTTGCCGCTCCAGGGACCAACCGATCGGTGCCTTCCTGCTCAAGTCGCGCAAATTGTCCAACTTATCAGCCAACTTCACCAGCTTGGCCTTGGGACTGCACTGGGCCGCATGTTCGATTTGTAGCCGCTTGCGCTCCTGTTTCTCCAGCGACTTGTCATCCGTTACTTCGCGCACAATGCCGCAAATCTCGGTGCCGAACAGCTGTTCGATCTCTTCGAATGTGGTCTCGGTATCCTCGACAGTGTCGTGCAACAGCGCAGCCATCAGCACCGCCTCATCAACGATGTGACCTTCGGCCGCCAGTATGGTGGCCACATTGATGGGATGGTTGATGTAGGGCGTCTCGTTGTCTTTGCGGCGCTGCGTGCGATGTTTCAGCGCGGCAAACTGCAGGCATTCCATAAACTTTGCAGATGGATGTGTCATTGTTTGGTCGTCACCGGTTGATTGCAAAAGAGGCCAAAGCTGCAATGGACTGCATGGAACAACGCACAAATTATCAATTTCTAACAAGAGTAAAATGTCGGTTCTATACAAATGATTAACGATTCAGTATAAGCGCTTATCTAGAGATTTGCAGAGCTTTACAGCAAGCTTTACACAAGTGTAAAGTTTAACGGCCCAATTCTGTACACTTGATAAATTCACCATATTGACTATTTGTCAATTTTTTACTATTTGTCAAGAATTGGTATTCTATTCCTAAAAATAAAAGCTCTTTTCTTGATAAATTGTCAAAAGTTTGAATGCTATTGACAACAGCATACAAATTGAAATTTTGCCTATTGAAAATGGAAGAATTGTGCATGTTAACACTTTTACATCAGAGAAAATAAAAAAAATCCGTTACCTCCCACGAATTATTTTTTGTATGCAAAAAGCGCCTATTGTGAAACTATTGAAAAAAAAACTCACGAACTTATGGACTGACCTGATAGATGAGCGTTTTTTCCAACCCGAGCCAGGAATCGAACCTGGGGCGCTCGGTATGAGAAGCTAGCGCGCTACCCGCTGGGCTATCAAGGCCGGCTTTTTCTTTCAAAACTTACTTTTCTTAAATTTGTTGCCTTATTTTTTGACAATTTGACAGCTATCGCATATTCACCTTATGTTGAATTAAATGAGCTTTTTACTTTATCAATGTTGCATCAGAATGCCAACAAGCTTTTGCTTGATAAAAATCTTGACAAAAAACCTTGATAAAAAATTTGTCAAGAATACACAGAATCAGGCTGTTAGTCTCGCAACTGATAAACAGCTTTGCTACGTTTATTCAATTAAGTAACAGGTAATTGTACAACTTTTCGGACTGGCACTTATATAAACCATATTTACATAATAGTTACGTATGAGAATAAACTATTCAATTTCCGTTTGTTACAAAATAATTTCCATTCAATTGCGTTTGACTTTTCACGTGCAGTAGTGTCAAGCACGACAGTGTCCCACACGCTGCCGACGTACAGGCGACAAAAGTGACAAGTGGTTAGGTTATGAGGCACGACTGGCTCCAATTTTCAAATGTGCAATCAATTTTAAAGTGCGCAAAATAATGAGATAAGTGAACGCTTAGCGGCGCTTTGAGGTTAAAAATTGTTGGGTGCTACATTCTAAATTGAATTTCTGGAGAAACATGGACATGAAAAGATAAAGTGAAGTTCGTCGGTGAACGACATGTGTTATTTAGTTATGACTCAAGCAACCGGCGATGTGTGCAAGTATTATACAACCACACCTTTTTACACACCTAAGCTGATTTAACGCTTCGAACTGCTGCTAACCTTTGCATACTTCTGGAATTGGGACACATATAGAGAGGAATACATCCTGCACTCTGCCTCGTATAAAAAATAACTCCAAAATGAAACAAGCCGCCTCCAACCAGTCACACTAAATAGGTGTCAGTTTGTCACACGAAAAAGGCTTTACGAATCGCTTTCCAATAATAACAACTAAGTACAGTGGACGTCCAGTATAACGAACTTTCCATTTAACAAATTTTCGATTTAACGTACAGCCAAATTTTTTCCATTGATGGTTCTATATTACGAACGAAAATGAAATATGCTATTCGATATGACGAATATTTTTGTTGTTTTTTACCCTCGTCAAGAAACCTTCGAATTTTTTTTTATTTGAGCATTCACATTATTTACAATAACAATGAATGTTTGGTTTTATCAAGTGAACGGTACCTCAATTGTTTTTGTTTTTGTTACGTTAAAACTTTCAAATTTGCGTCAAGTTAACAACATTTTCAACTTCTGTTTGTATGCATTGCTGATCATTTTCAAAGGAAATTAAAATTTCAATAATCAATGAAGAAAAATTTCCATACAAAAAAGTTTACTTTTTGACTGTACATACATAGCAATATTTGTATTTTAAAAATGCTGGAATAAAACAAGATATTTATTTAAAAACTGAATATATGAAACTTATTTCTTTAAGAAAAATGCTTTAAAACAACAAAAAATTTCGATCGATTTAACGAATTTTTCGATTTAACAAATTGGGGGTACAACATAAGATTCGTTATATTGGATGTCCACTGTATAAGTAAAAGTGAGTTTTCGTTTTATTTTTATGTGTGAAAATTGCACCTTCCAACTGCAAAGAACAATGAACATTTCAATGCAAATTGTAATACAAAATTACGTAGAAAAGCTATTTATTTCTTACACAAGCCACAATTTTAAACGCTATCGCGAAAAACAAAAACAACTCAATGTAAACAATGATTTGGTGTAATTATTTTCACACACCTTTTGCCATAGCGTCGCCGCAGAAAACGAATGTCGTATGTTCCATTGAATTTAATTGCACATAAGACAATCGTTTTCTCAAGCGACAATAGCTCGATCGGAGCAAGACGTTGTTGTTATTTTGACGTTTCTCGACTCTTTGGCGCGCTGAGATGTTTTTGTTGTTGAAAATATTTCAAGTTCTAATTATAATTTGGTGCAATTTTATTTTTAAGGGTGATAAGGCCGGTTAACTTTTCACCTCGCAGCCTTGTCTACTGTTGATAATTTCGCGATGTAAGCAATGCGACCGAGCAGTCAACTTTAAACAATTTTATTTTCTTAATTGCCAACCCGCCCATAAAGTCACACATAGTACAATATATCATTTTTACTATAATAAGTTTTTCAATGACCCGTTATCGCAACGACAAGGGGGGCCTTGTTGCTTTCAGTATGTGTGCATGTGTGAGTGCAGGTGTTATTTTATGGGCGTATACATAGAAGTAATTGACACACTAAAAAGCGGCGGGCTTTGGAAAATGACAAACAGGTAGTTACATCGAGTGCGGTTGCGCTACATTTGTGTGCGCTACAATCGATCATAATACATTTACGTTAATTCAGTCAACTTATAAATGAACTTATGATAGTCTGATAGTCGTTTGTATTAAATTACCACTAAAAATGAGTAAAATTAATTTTTATCAGCATTGTGGCTTATTGATGAGTCCTAAAGACACAATAAACATTAGCAAAGTTTAAATGTACGACTCGACAGAATATTTCGTAATGCATTTCTTTTTTATCCAATAATTATAGAGACTCGAGAAAAGCTTTTTGAATTGGTTGAACCCATTGCAAAATTTTCTAAAGCAGCTGCAACTTGTTCAGCCTACGAATAATAGATGAGTGGATAAGCAACATTATTTTTAATTAACATAATATTTTTTTACTTTTATTCCAGCTGCGCTTTACACAGATTATATATCATATTAGCCGCAAATGTTTACTCGTGAATTACGTTTTTTTCTGCTGCTTGTTTCCTTATTAGGATAACTGACTAACTAACTAAATATACTTTTGTTTAAGCTATAAAACATTATCGTGTTTGTTTTTCAAAAGATATAACTTCATTTGTGCGTACCGGTTTTGAGTGAACAGTGCTTTAGTAGTCTTCGAAAAAGTAAGTGAAGCTCTGCTCGTCCATAACTGACAAAAATAATTGAAAAAAAATAATTGCAATCAAAGTCCGTTCACCTTAGATTTCACACGAAACCACAACAAAAATGTTTAAACTACAGCAAATGACGCAAAAAGAAAATACGCATAAAACTTGGCTCAAAGCAAAATTGTCCATCTGTTGCTAAGCGTAGAAGCACGTAGCGCGAAACAGAAAAGACTGAATAAAGTCGGTGTTGGTAGTCATTAGATCTGTTTGGGTACTTTTCCAGTAAATATTTACCAGTAACTAAACTCAGAATAACTACAACGATCTAAAAAGTAAGAAGAATTTTAAGAATTTACAAGTTTGACTCTTGTTTACACCAGTGTGACTTGTCACATCCATAACACACAGAGAAAAGGGTTAAAGGAAGAAACAGCTATAATTAAACTTAAGTTTAATCAGACATTTTAAGCAAACGAAAATAAGTTCGATGAACTCAATCTGCGATTCTTCCCTTTCAGCTGCAGCAGTTAAAGCTGAGCAAGACGGTCTCACAGTTTCTTTGCTGGTTCCATTTGCCTCCAAGTGTCGGAAAAAATTATATGCCTTGACAATCGATCATATGGCATCTAATCATATGTTTTTCTTATTTTTACTGGCTGAAAGTTACTGGCAAAAATTTCTCCAGTAAGATCCCACAAAATAAACTGTCGCTTTGCGTTCAGTTTCACTCTTGTGGCAAGAGATCAGGCGTACACAACCAGTGTACCAGTGAAAATTGGTATAAATTGTTGTAAAATATCAGTACCCAAACAGACCTATTGAAACGTACGTGTACGTTTACCAACCGGCCACACTGGCGATAAGCAGAAAATACAGGGAAAGCAACATTTCATGCCACGGTCCATGATAGGCTACGACTACCCAGCATGACAGACACACATACAACAAGAAACATAATTCGTGTATAAACAACGAGAAGAAGTGGCGCGAGCTGCTCGCTTCGTGGCGCTTGAAAAACCAATGGAACGCTTCGTTTTTTTGTGGGCCAAGGCTCGATTTTAAACTTTCTAATTCCAAAGGGTAACTTTCAATGTCGCATTATCTGCTACAATCCTGCCCTATCGCCCCCTTTCGTCATTAATCGACTACCGACTAAGACGCCACTACAGCGTTAGTGTCCTAACATCAAATTTAAACAATCGTCCAAAAGCGGGAGTTCCGGTTGTATGTACGCACACAAACATACTCGCGCTCGCTATCAGCCTTAACATATAGTAAAATACATTATTTTAGTTGATTTCTTTTTGAAGTTCATTTATAAAACCGCCACGTACCATACTACAGAATCTACGGAGTGTAGAGTATCTATAAATGTGTTCAGACGATAAATAACAGTTTGGTTTCTCCGCTAACGCCCGGCACTCGTGTAGCCACGAGTACGCTACTGATTCGTATATGGTGTGTGTTTTTATCATTTCATTTCGTTTTGTTCTGTGAGGCGATTCGTAACATTCGGCATGACTTATTCGCCCTGGCAGCGACACGACTGCATCTGTCAGAATATAGAATCAAAACGTTCGTATGGGGACGATTATTTTGACGACTGCACTGCTACACGACCACCGATAACAGATGTTGCTGTCGCCAAACATCGAACTAGTTATTCTCAATTTCGTAGGCAACAAAACCAAAGCAATTGGAATCAATGCTTCAAAACAAATATTTGTAATGTCGTTTTTCTTACTTGTTCGATGTGTTTTTAGCAACAATTACAAATTTGTTAGTACTTCAGTAAAAATTAGTTCTAGTTCTAAAAATGATTATTCGTTGTCATTGTGAAAGGAAGTGAGAAAGAACTTTAAAATTTGTGTTTAGGAGTTCAAAAATACGATTGTGATGGAGTTACTGCCGCTTTCATTGTAATCACGTAATTGACTACAAGGCGACGGTCGAAGCCGACGCCATCTTGAAGTTGTGTAGTTGCGTCGCTGCCGTCTTGAGTGTTTCCGGGCCATGAGCCACACAAACATACATATATACGTAGTACAATTATACATACATACATATATCTATTGGTGTATTATGAACTTCAATAAGTTATCCAAATCAATTCTCTTGGATCTGTCTCTTACTAGATCATGCTTCAAAAGGCAGCTCGATAACGTGAATCTTTTGGCACCTTAGTCATTTTTGTTTATTGAATTTATTATATATTAATTTTGATTTAATTTTAAGTGTTTTAATTTTAAGTGTTTTGTGTATCTAATTGTAAATGCTAGTCAGTATGAATCTGTTTCTATTTGACTATTAAATAAAAAATAAAACAAAATAAAAAATAAAAACTTCGTGAAGGGCTCTTTGTGCAACGAGGTCGTGCAGGAATACGATTGGATTCATTCTGGGTATAAGCGGTTGGCTTTTTCTTATTTTCACCTTACAATCGAAAATGTATATATTATTAGTGCATGAAACTATAAATCAGCGGGACGTAAGTTCGAATCTAAACGCAACTAACACCATATAGAGAAAGCTTTCTCAGCGGACACTGGCACACTTCTAAAAACGCAATAATTGCCTATATAAAGCTTTCAACCCATCGTTCGGAATCGGAAAAATTTTAGTTTACTTTCATTTATGTATATAGTATAAAGATAGTTGCATAAAACTCGATTTAACCGGTTTATATACTCGTAAGTGCATATATGTATAAAATGTTGGTTCTAATAGGGTGCAACTAGGTTTGTGGTGACCACAACCTGCGCTTGAATTGCCACACTTATCTATCTGTTAGAGTGTAGTGTTGATCTCTGCATTAAAGCTTGTTTCCACCGCTGATTTCAATGGTGATATCATTATTGCTGCTGTTGTTGTCGCCATTGTTGCTTCTGATGATGGTGTTGATATTGTTTGAAGCCACATCATACGATACTCCAAAGTTCAGGGCAATCGCTCACAGTAAAATGTTAACCTCTACTGAACGCTGACCCATCATTTGCGATAATTTCGCTCGATTGCAAGTGCTGACGAAAGCAACAACTTTTGTGATATGAAGCAGTACATTTTATTATATATACCTTTATACATATGCACGCATTTATATAAAAAATATATGTACATCAAAAAAGTACGTTAACTCAATTGATTACAATCAGACCCAAACTTTGGTTGATTTTGAGTGCAGTCATTTCCTGCAAATAAAATCTGCTTATTTTCGCGACATGCGATAATGAAAATACACACAATCCCAGAAAAAACTAAAAGATGTCAAGCCAGAAATACTTTAGAATCAGTTTAGTTCAGTATTAGAAACAGCAACAAATTAAGCTTGAATATTTTTGGAAGTACATATTTGCAAACCCTATATTGTAGTTTGCGTTATTGCTGTCATTGGAGAATTTACCATTTATATAAAAGAAAACAATTAAACGATTTTATAAAATTCTAGCGTAATCAATCGATGCGCCCATTGAACTGCAAAATGTGTTTGAGGTCAATCAACCGATTATCGGACTCAGCGCTCCCCCCAAACAGACGGAAAGGGAAAGCAAATTAAAAGAATAAAATTACCCTATAACTAGAACGGACTAGACGACCAGCGACAACATTGAAATTATTACCGCTACAGCGATAACCAACACCGTCACCAGAACCAGCAGCTGCTTGTCGGCCACGGGCGTGTCTGTCTACAACTGTATTAATCCTGATTGCGTATACCTTTGCTGTTGTCCATTTTCTTCACTTGTCGCTTGTCTGTGGCACGTACGCACATAACAAAAAATCGCATGATACTCATACCGGTCGCGCCACTAGCTCACTTCCCGTGCCACATGACATGTTGGCAAACTGGGAAAAAGCGGAAAAGTAGCATTATTGCACCTCGCGCTGCGTCTACCGGCCGGTGTAGTTCTCTTGTAACCCACACTTTAATGGTAACAATTGTTTAGTTTGCGAGCTCCTGGTTTAGTGGTTATATGCCACTGGATGCTTCACACGCATATCTATTTTGCAAAGTACGGAGAAAACTACAGGCAAAGTAACTATTTTATTTACATCGCGAGAAGAATCACGATCGTTGCCATCAGAACGGAATTATTTAAAGTGAAATCTATGCTTATGGTCAGTTAGGTTATGATACAAGAATATCATGTGAACAAAAATCAATAGCGGCGCCACACTGTACACAAAATGTGACACATACCGGCAGCTGCTGGTTTGGCTTTTGTTGTTGCTGTCGCTGGCAAGTTAGATATGCAGTGTTTCGTGCCTGCCCAGCGCCCTTCCGCCCAGCAACCGAATTCAGGCGCAGCGCACAAGCAATGACGAGCGCAGCAAGAGAGGAACGCGATTGTGGCGTCCGTTGAGTGTGGCAAGCAGATGATCGCCACATTATGCAATCCATGGGCAGATGCTGCGGTAAATTCTCAGATTATTCTGGCAATTAAAATCATGTAAAGATGATTGAGTCCAAGTCAAAACTAATTGCGCCCATCGGGTTACCGTGAAGCTACTTTCAACAATGTTCATTGTTAAAAGAAAATGCGATACAACTGAATAGAATCGACGTTGATGGCACTCGTCGCACCGCTTACCACCGCCCGTTCCGATTAATCACCACCATCACGCCATTGCTTTGGTATACGCCTGTCCACGTTGCAGCGTCGACGCTGGCAAAATTCGACGCACAAACAAATACACAGTCGCTAGCAGCAGCCGTGTCGATGCACAAAAAAATAACACACAAAATTAAAAACTTTGCATGTTGCTGTGAAGAAAGTGTGCACCCCACACATCCGCGCTCGCTGACCCCCTCGCAGCTCCATTTACCGCTATTCTTGATTGTGTTGCATACGAAAGCAAGAGGCAGCCTAGTGGGCCGTGCAATCAGCAGACAGCTCAGCAGCAAAACACAAAATATTTTCTTCTTTAGTTCGTTGAACAGTAAAATTAATTACACAAAACAGCCACAATTTATTTCCCTGCAACTCACCTTCCAATCTTGATTATCAATTTCCTGCACTCGCTCGCTTCAAGAGTTTCATAAAAGTTTTGTTTATAACTTCCGCTATACGTTGTTTTTGTGGCGCTCTTTCCAAATTGCCAATTGGGTAATGAGAGATGGAAAAAATCGATCGATTTTATCACACTTTCCACTAGCACTTGCTCCCTTTCGCAATTTTCCTTGCAACTGCACTAAATATTTTAGATTTTCGCAAGTTGTATCAGCACTTTACATTTAAACAATTTAAGCACGCAGAAAATCTCACTCTTCTCACTTAAACTGTTTTACACTAAGGCCAAATCAAACGAACTAAAAATGTCCCTCCTGTGTAACGTCAGCGCCAGTGCTGTGTTGTCTGCTACTAGCGATGTGCGAATATATCGATATGTGTATATATGTTGTAACATCCCCAACTAATCGAGTGTTGGAACAGCAAACAATTGACTATACAAGTCGCCGATAGTAGAATATATGGAATGCTTAGTGCTTTAAGCTGCTCTTTATATATTTAAAATATTACCAGCTGCTGCGTGGCAGTGTTTATATAGTGTTGTTTCGCACTCCTAGTATGCTTATCGAAATTCTATTTGTTGATCTTCACTACCGACCAGATGTTGGCTGGCGCCAATTCAGAGTTGTATTTCCTGTCATGAATCAATTTGGTTGGCAACGCAGCGTATGAGGCTTAAATATAAAAAATTTGTTATGAAATAATCCACAATAGAATCCAAATTTCTATGGACTGAGGGCAAGTAACAATTAAAATGTTTAAATCCCTCTAAACAGATTAAAAAAACACATATTACGCTGGTTGCCTATGAATCATTTAGGGACTGAGCATACTGAACTTATACTTAGTCCAAATTTTTGTTTCATTTTCAGAAGAAACAATGCATAATGCTCAAAGTTTTTAGCTCTACAGTAAAAAGCGATATTATTTTTAAAAGTTGCTCGAGTGCAAATTTGTATACTTAATACAGTTATAAACTTGGCTCCATTTACAAACCGTTGTTACTACTTTAGGGTACAATTAAAACACGATTAATGAAAATAAATAGTTTCATAAATTTAAACTCCTCGGCATTTTTCATAACTTTTTATACCACATATTAAGTTTATTCATTTGTAATAAGTATTTTGGTTTGTTCTCTTTACAAATTGCAGAGTTTCACAATGTTGAAATAATAAAATACAAAACTTCACAGTAAAATTGAGTAAAGTTCCTGAGTTATTCATTCGAATGTTTCAAGTACAACAATTAAATTATAATATCCTCATCATAGCAGATACATTATATCTTAATCTATAAAATCGTGTAAAAAGAAATGTGAAAAGCAAAATATATTATAATCTCATGAATAGTCTTTAAAGAGCTTAAGTGCTTTCACTACGCACACTACGGTTCATAATGAAAACAAAAGTAACAAATCTTTGGTAAATATTCGAAAGTATTAGCAGCCATCAGGTATCAAACAAAAATTAGTATACGGGGGTTGCCTTTTATGTTTCGGGATTTGGCAACTCTGGTGGTGCAATCTGGAAACTGACAGCTGTATCGTAAAGTTGGACATTTTTGAGGTTATAAGTACTCAGAACATTTTGACATACGAGCGCTATTTATATTATTTACAGTGAGTTGAAAAATTCATCTCGGCCTGTAATGTATTGGTAGAGGGAGGTGGTGCCATTGTGAATGCACCCTGTTACGGTTCGGGCTGGTCAAGCACTGTGGCAACTCGGGTTTGTAAAGGCAGCTAAGATCATGCTGGTCCTGTTTCCCTCTCTTCTATTTTTGTGCTGCCGAGGACGACAATTTCAAGGAATAAAAATCGAAATCATCAGAGCGCTCACTACACGGCCCAAAAATGGAATTAAATCGTGAACATTTTCGTGTGATTATTTTTTACAACTTTCGACGTGGATTAACTCAGCAACAGTGCATAGATGAACTTAATTTAAGTTTCGGTGATGAAGCTCCATCAAGGACCAGTGTTTATCGATGGTATGGTGAATTCAATCGTGGTCGTAGTTCAATCCAAGACGAACTTCGTGAAGGTCGTCCAAAATCAGTTGTTGTTCCGAAAACCATTGATGCTGTGCGCGAACTGATATTGCAAGATCGTCATGTCACCTATCGTGAGATTGAGACAACTTTAGGCATTAGTGGGACCAGCATACATTCAATATTGCATGAACATTTGACTGTACAAAAAATTTGTTCGTGTTGGGTCCCACACAATTTGTCAACTGCTCAAAAAAAGACTCGTGTCGATTGGTCTAAAGAAATGCTCAAAACATACGATCGCGGTGCTTCGAAACACGTCTATGACATCGTGACAGGTGATGAATCGTGGATTTACGCGTATGAGCACGAAAGTAAAAAGCAGTCGACTGTATGGGTGTTTCAAGATGAGCCAAATCCAACAAAAGTTGTTCGCGCACGAAGCACTTCCAAGCAAATGGTCGCCTGTTTTTTCGGAAAAACTGGACATATCGCAACCGTACCACTAGAACAACGCAGAACAGTCAATTCTGAGTGGTACACAACCATTTGTTTGCCAGTTGTCTTCCAAGAAATCAGGAAAACCAACCGCCGAAGACGGATCACTCTTCACCACGATAATGCGAGCTCTCACACATCGGCTCAAACAACTGAATTTTTGCAACAACAAAACATCGATTTGATGAGTCATCCGCCGTATAGTCCTGACTTGGCACCGAATGAGTTCTTTTTATTCCCGTACATAAAAAACAAACTGCGAGGTCAACGTTTTTCGACACCTGAAGAAGCGGTTGCTGCATTCAGAATGCATGTTTTGGAGATAACTCAATCAGAGTGGCAAAAGTGCTTCGACAATTGGTTCAAACGCATGCAAAAGTGTATAGATCTTCATGGGGAATATTTTGAAAAACAATAAAGTGATTTTCTATGATTAATATTTGTTTTTCTTCTCGAATCCCGAAATATAAAAGGCAACCCTCGTACAGTTATAAACTTGACTCCAATTACAAACCGTTATTACTTTAGGGTACAATTAAAACACGATTAATGAAAATAAATAGTTTCATAAATTCAAACTCCTCGGCATTTTTCATAACTTTTTATACCACATATTAAGTTTATTCATTTGTAATAAGTATTTTGGTTTGTTGTCTTTACAAATTGCAGAGTTTCACAATGTTGAAATAATAAAATACAAAACTTCACAGTAAAATTGAGTAAAGTTCGTGAGTTATTCATTCGAATGTTTCAAGTACAACAATTGAATTATAATATCCTCATCATAGCAGATACATTATATCTTAATCTATAAAATCGTGTAAAAAGAAATGTGAAAAGCAAAATACATTATAATCTCATGAATAGTCTTTAAAGAGCTTAAGTGCTTTCACTACCCACACTACGGTTCAAAATGAAAACAAAAGTAACAAATCTTTGGTAAATATTCGAAAGTATTAGCAGCCATCAGTTATCAAACAAAAATTAGTATAGTATACCCTTCACATACGCGCACGTATTAGTACCAAAGTAAAAAATTGCAAAAGCTTAAAATAAAATATCAACGAAAATCTCAAATGTAAAATTTTAAAAGTATTTCGTTACTTAATGTTAATTGCACGCAATTGCTCTCCGAGAACTTACGAATAAACTTAGGAATAATTATCAAGTGCTCTAAGACTTTGGTAGCGTTACTGGGCAAGTTGCGGAAACACATCATAGTCGAATTAGTTAATAAAGGAATCCTCCTTCATCCTTCTGCTGGCAAGAACTTTTCTTACTGCTTTAGCTGCATATGACTTGAGATTCGAGTGTTTTTGTTGCTAACAAATAGAAAACTGGCTTCATGGGGAACGCTTACAATCTAACATTGTGATGGAATTCCTTGAGTAATTGAGTTTTCAAGTACGATGTGGCAATCATCCAGAGGCTCCAGTATTTGTATGAGGAATGTGAGAAGGTTCTTGCGGCGCATGAAGCTCTCCTCCTCGTACATTTCATGTGTAACTTTCGTCAATGCCATTGGCTTTATCATACGCGTCAACAAATGCTCCCTAAAACAAAACCATTTACACTCAATTGCAGCCATGCAAGTAAATACACGAATTCAATGCGGCTCTTACCGCAAACTGAGACAAATGAGTAGTTGGAACTTTCCATCCTTTCCGAGCTGGCTGCCGGCGGCGTTGATCTCGTCCATTAGATGTACGTAATAACGCCAAATGGCGGACAGCTCGCGCCGCTGCAAACTGTTAATGCCACTGCCATCGCTAAAGGACGAGTCCATGCTGGAAGCGGAGTCGTCTAATTGCTGCTGCTGTAGCTGCTGTTCGTGCAGCAGATACTGCTCGAACTGCTCCTTGATTTTCGCTGCAACATCGGAGAGTGATATATAATTTATTAAATGTCGCAGCAATGTTTATCCACTGCGTGCACTTACTGAAATAGTCCCAAATGTACAGATTTTTGCCGAAAAAACGCGTCGAGCGAAAGCCGCACAGAAACACCTGTTCCAAGCACTTCACCAGGCCATCGTCGCCGCATAGGAGATTGGTGAGCGTGCCCACGTCGCGATCACGACTCGGCTTGTAGTGCCACTTGACAATTACATTGACACAGTTGCCCAACTGGTGCTGGATCTCGGACGGTGGCACTGTTTCCGGGCGCTGCACGCTGGGACTACGTGTGCGCGGTGGTGTGTGGCAAGCGGCCACCAGCTCGGCATTCTTCACACTGGTCGAGACACGTTGACCCACCAGCAGACGCTCAGTGGAGTCGTCGTCGACACCTTTGCCCAACCAACGGCCGCATGGGAATCTGCAAGTTAATTCTTTTATTTACATTCAAACCACTAACTAACGAAATGGCCATAGTTACTTGTAGGTGTGTCCAGTCACTTCGTTGCGCATAACCACATGTTCCACCAGCCATTTGTGCGAAGGCCCTGAATTGTCATGGCCTATGCGCATTGTAGTTAGGAGGCCCAGATTTTTGTACTAGATGCAAAATAAATATGTGAATTTAGACACCACAGAAGTCAAAGAAGATGAACTGATCGACTCACGTGAAATATAAACTCCAGCGAGCCCTTTGGCACTGGCACACGCTGCGTCTCGTTCATGGTGCCCGATACCATAATCCACACATTGCTGGACGTGTGGTAGGCGCCGTACTTGCGTGACGGAAATATCACCACGCGATAGGGTAATTCTGAAAAAGTTATACGTGTTTGTACAAACTTAACTGGAAGCAAGACGCAACGAAATGCTTACTAGTTGTTGGATAAGTGTTGGTGAATGAAAAGTAGTCGACGGTGTTGAGCGTCAGCAGATGGTACAGAAATTGTTCCTTTTCCTCCTCGCAGCGCAGAAAGGCGTTGCGCTTGTACAGCGAACGCAGCAACGACTCGTCCGACAGCAATGTGCGAAAATGACGCGACAACAGCTTCTTCTCCAGCGACAGACGCACCCAAGCGCGCGTATAACCAATGTGCGTCTTAATATCGGCCATGGCGAGTACATTTCTGCAAAGCAAACAGAATTGTGTAAAAGTAGAAAGCAGCAGGAATAGCTTCTGGGGCACCCACTTGACATCGAACTCGAGCGACTCGGGCAGTGGACACAGCTGCTCCAAACCCACAAATTTGTTGCGATCACGTGAACGACTGCGGTTCGGGCTGGGCGGATTATCAAAGTCCGTTTGAAACGTGGACAAATCTGAAAGCAAAATTCGAGCTAGCAGTTACAATATGTATTCTCTTTCGCAAAATCAATGCACCACTTACAATCCATTCGTTTGCGCATCACATTCCAGGCGAGTGCTGTAACGGAATGTCAATTAAATACTATAATTCAAATTCAAAAAACTGTAGCTACCTGGTGTGGTGGTGGCATAGCCTCCGGCGCCAATTTTATTACCGCCGAGCGTTTTGGGCACACTTGGGCTAATGGACGAAGTGGTGCTGTTTGCGCGCGCCTCCTGCAGCTCCAGGTATGCTTGCAGGTGCGACCACAAGGCGGATTTGCCCTGCTTCGTCTGCAGCCCGTGCGACCAGATCTTTTCCAACAAGTCACACATCGAAGCAATCAGCGTATTCTCCTCAATGCCGTCGCCCTTGAGGCCCAGTGCGACCGCTTCGGTGCCCATTTTCTCCAGCAGCATGCGCTTCGTTTTCGACTTAATATCCTAAAAGAGAGCAAGCAAGATGCTTATGATAATTTGTCAATATTGCTCGATCTGCCCGCTCACCTTCAACAAACGCTCCACGAAAGTCCAGTTGGCCTGCGCCAGCAGCGCGGGACTGATCTCGGCGGTGGACAGATTGGCCGAGAGTCGGTTCATGGACTTCTGATCGATGGAGATTTCTTTGGCACGCCACTTGTTGCCGTTCTTGACGCGACGCAGACTGTTGCCTCTATAGGTGCCGCGTCGAAAGAGCGAAAAAGAGAAAGAAAAGAGAAAAGCGGGGCGGATTTGTGGCAGAGGTTGGTGTAGAAGTTTTAATGTTTTGCTTCAAGTTAATTATGTAGATTAGTTGTAAAATGTTGCAGGCGATTACACTACGACATGCACACGAGGGATTACTACGGATTGTGATGGCTGTGAACTGTAGAAGAGTCGCCATTGGCGAAACAGGAGTGTGTAAGGAATAATTGGGATAACTTTTAGGTTTTATGAAAAATTCACATGCCAAATGAAAATTTGCTCTAATCAACTACAACTACAACAAAAATTACTATGCAATAGTGCTTCCATCAAGTGCTTGCGGGCAGGTGCAGTTTCAGCATGACGTGAGCGCACGAAAAGCTATTGTTGCTTTATTAGACATAAACATTTGTGGTGCATTCGTTGCTTTATGGATTTGAAGCGCGTTGGAGTGTTTTTGAATTGCATTAATTCCAATCGTGCCACAACAACTGCGCATTCTTCTCAACAGCACACCGACGGCACTTTTATTCTTCTGTGAAAATGCCGTCTTCAGCATTTCAAACATGCTGAAATAACGGCTGACTTCACCACAAAACTGCACCCTAACGCGACTCGATGCAGAAAGTTCGTTCATTTGCAGGCATCACAATTAAGAACTAAAAACGAGGTTGCTCAACATTAAAATTGCATTATTTATTAACTGTTAATTTGATAATTTAAACAAAAGAGAATAAAATGTTCACATAAATATTAGTGGAAGACACTCGCTAAATCAAGATTTCAAAACCAAAATTATACATCATTCATTTGTATCGACATAAATTTAAATAGTTGCTTGTTGCTGTGCTCGATTGCAATTTGCTATCTTTAGTCCTTTATTTTTTGTTTTCTTGTTTGTTGGTTTTTTGCTTAGTTGCTTGTTTTTGCTTTGCATATCGTTATATAAAATAATATCAGCATGTAGTAACGCAGATTCACGATTCAGCATGGAAATTCTCTAATTTGTGACACAACCTCACGACGGTGCCCATTGTTTGTATTCGTTCAGTCGAAATTAACTAAAACATTGCAAACTTTAATCAACTAAACACTTCGTCAACGCTTTTGAGCCACTCGCACTAATCAGTTTACATTTTCGGTGTTGCACAGAAAAGGAAAACGTAATAAAAAAAAAAACGGGAAACGGAAAACACTAACAGAATGTTCTCGCTAGTTGCGCTAGATGGTACGTGGTATGTTTTGCATGTCTACAACACAACAACACTACCTCGAGGCACACTCCTGATTCAACACCGACTTCTCAAGAATGGGGAAGCTGCGAAAATAGGCAGCGCGATTGGCAAGAATTTCGCTGGGCGGCGTCACTTCGATGTCGATGCAGTGCAGACGTTTCTCGTAGACCTGCTGCGCCTCCTGGCTCATCACGCACGGCTCGTAGCTGGTTGCACAAATCATGTTCTCGCCGTGACGTTTTCTGCAAACAGAGCAATGTGTAGTCATTGACAGAACAAGGCAAAATTCTTAGCAACAACGAAAAATCAATTGAAATAAAAAGCGACAAAATTTACAAATTATAACGTACGTGCAGAATGCTTTTACCTGAGTAGTTTCACACGCTGGTCGAAGATGCGCAGACTCGTGTCCGGCTCCTTCTCCCACATTGCCAGTATTTTATTGTCAATGAGTGTGGCAAACATTTGAGATTCTAAAAATCGCGATAGAAATGCGCGATGATGTTCCGGCTGGTCCGACAGAAACGAGGATTTGTCGAAATTCTGCAGCGTCTCCCGATTCGACAGCCACTCGTCCCGATGCTGGTTGGGATAAATGACGAAGAACTCGTACGCATAGAACATGTGCACAAAGCGGTTGAGAAAGATCTCGCGCAACGCGTTGTTGATGCGCAAGTCCTGGTAGTACTGTTCCTCGGGAGAGAGTGTCGGCGTTGCTTTGCTGTCTTTGCGCACGGTCGCAGCCGCTTTCGACGGCGACATTGTCGAGTCAATGGTGTCCACACCCGAGTCATTCAGCGACACCGCGCTCGGCGACTGCGTGCGTACGCCCTTGCGCCGCAGAAAGTCTGCGATGCGCGGTACATGGTCGATTTTTGATGGATGCGCAATAAGTGGTTGATATTCGAGATTGTGGCTGGAGCCGTTAATGGTGCCAGCGGTTCCGCCACCACCGCCAATGCCACCGCCTAGTGTGTAGACGGTTTCTTGCAGCTGATTGAAGCGTTCCTTGCTGCGGCGCGCAGCCTGCAAACCAGTCGGCAACGTGCAGCTGGACACCATGACGTCGTGATCGCGCGTGGCATAGCCGTTCTTGAGTATTGGTTCGTGCGAGCGGTCGCGTTCGATTTCGAATTTATCCAGCACGGATATAATTTCCGCCATAAAATCGATCTTGTGCGGGAACACAGGCAGTTCCTCTGGCAGCTGAATGATTTTCTTGTCGATGTCGACGAAGCAGAGCGTAGCCTCGGTGCCGATCTTGTTGGCTGCTTCGCATTCGGCATGTAGGCCCATCACAAACGGAACCGGCGCGTCCAGAAAGTGATGCAGTGCAGCAGGCAGTATGGGCGCGTACACGTGCGGCCACATGAACGGAAACAGCACCGATGTGATACATTCGCCGACAATCATCAGTTTTTGGTAATCTAAAAGAAGCCACAAAATGTTTCGTTCTTGAAATCTCATTCGAAAATGTTGGTACGCCTCGACTAACCATTGGAACGCAGTAGCACTTGATTCTCCAGTAGCACACACGTCAGCAGTTGTATTACACATTCGACGCCAAGGTACGAGAAAAGCAGACGCAGCGGAAAGTCCAGCAACGGCAGTTCAGAGCTTAGCTCCGGACGCTGCAGCACCAACGCCATCGCCGGCAGATGCGGCTCCGCTGGCGGCAAGTAAATTCGTATCGATTTGCCCGGCTGAGGTAGCATCACTTCGTAGAGTATATTGTACACATATGATTCGAGACTGATGCCCGGCCCTGGCTGCCGCGGAAGACATCTGCAAGCACGGCGCAAAGCGTCAAATCAGAAATCATTCTGTACAATTCATGCAAGTCTGTGTGCAACTCACTTGTATAGGTTGGTGAGGAAAACTTCGGCGGCGAAGGCGTACGGTATCTGGCAAATGAGCGAAATGCTTTTGGCAACGTAGAGCTTATCCTTCGTAATGTCGTAGTAGCTTTGTGCGGACTGCGGCGCCTGGCCGGCCACCTTAAAGTGCCGCGGCAGCGAACGGCTGACGGGACTCTCCTTTACACGGCCCAGCGAGTGCGTCTGCTGGCCGTTCGACAACTCCGTAATGAACATTGACTGCAAGCAAATGAGACGTTTCAGTGGGCGGACGTCAAGTGAGAAAAGTGAACGTATGGAGATTTACCTGCAATGTGTGCATGGCGCTGCAAATGTCACGATTGCGTATCTCCTCGTGAAAGACCAAACTGAACCCGAAACAGCGTTTGCCATCCTCGCGTGTGGTGGCGAATGAGTGAAATCTCGGCTCGATGTTGTGTTTTTGTGTGCGAAAACGCAATCCTTGTGGCAATGAAAGCTGCAATAAGATTCAAAATACAAGAAAGGAAAACAATGTCAATTAAGTCAACAATTAGAAAAATATTTAATCTCAGGCTAACAATGTATTTGATGGTAAGAAGTTTTGAAAGTGCGGACTGACGAATTTTAGTCAGGCCATCAAATATTAATCGATTTTAATCTTACAAATCCCTAATAAACATTTGATTTCCACATAAAAAATATATTTTCAATTCAAGAACAATTGAAGTATTTTCAAGTTTGTAAATATCTATTTTACTTATACCAAAATGAAAAAAAGAAAACATTTCTAAATCAAATTTGTTGCTCATAACATTGCGTTTGTTAGCTCAAGTGGGTCCCTTATACCAACTATAGCATCCCCATTCCATCATTACCAAACATTTAAAATAGTTTGCACTGCGTGCTAGCCATGCTTTTTGATAAGAAGTCATTCAAGAACAAGTCACACAGTCACTGAGCGCGGATCTTACGTTCGAGAAATTGACGCGCGAGAGAGAGCACGGAAAGTGCGCGATACACGTACGCAGCAGACTTACCAAAACAAATCAACCCAACAAGTAGCTTGCAGCCAGCAGCACACTACGCTTTCCGCTTAAGCAAACTTTAAATTGTTATCAATTAAAATAATATGAAAGCAGCGCGGCCGCTGCCAGCCCATAAAAACGTAAATTGACAATTCTACATTGCGTCGCGCGCACTGAAGCATAAACACTGCGCTCGGTTTGCGGCCCTCGCCCGACGAGATATTCAACTTTAATTGAACTCAATTGATGACCCGGTCTTGGGCGCTTGCTGCAGCGACTGTGTGCAGCACAAAGAAGACTTTTTCGCTTCCCATGCAACGCTGTCTTTTGTGCTCGAGCACTTTCCCTCATCTCACTGTGAATTCTAGAAATTTACATATTTTACAATTGACAGCGACGACACCACCCCGTGGCCGAGTCACATCCCCGCATACCATGGAAATACCGTGCGCGTCAAAGGGGTTCCACGCCACGTTCTCCGGGTAGTGCGCCAGCGGTTTGCTTTTATAGGCGCGATCCAGCGGTGAGCAGTGCAAATTATCTCCTAGAATATCAAACCATACATTAGCCATTATACATTTTCTTGTCACCTCCTGCCCAATGCAGCCAACTCACCCGCAAAGCGATCGGGCTCCAGGCCGGTGTCCTGATCCAATCCGCATATCACAAAGTAATCGGCGAACCGCGAAAACTGCGGATCCGAGTCGCGCTTCAGCTGGCGCAGTTCGTGGGCGCTCATCTCGCAGGGGGAGGTTGGTGACGTCGCCGCATTGGCTGCGCCAACGCCAACACCAGCAGCAGCAGTAACTCCGCCGCACTCGTTGCCACCGTTTTTGAAAGTTTCTGCACTCAGCAACCCACCGCCACCGCTAAACTTTCGCATCATTACTTTTCGCTCGGCGATGTGCGGTGGTGGCGGCTGCGGCGTCGGTTGCGCCATGGCAGCCGGGCTGGCTGACGTGGACGCCATTATCGGTTGTTGATTTTGCTGATCGACCAACATCAATTTGGTTAAGCGCTGCACATTGTCCGTCGTCATAGTTTCACTTCACGCTCACTGTGCAGGCGTCGGACGCCAAGGCGCGTTTGGTTTGTTGACTGCGTGTGTGTGGGTGTGTGTGTTGCGGGGAAGAGAAAGTGAAAGCGGCCCAAGGACGCCTTGGTACTTCTGCAACGACGCGAGAGCAGAAACTTGGCTAGAGGTGAAGGTAGAAGTGGTGATTGTTGGCAAAATTATTCCACTACCACCAGCCGCAGCAGCCGTCGCCGTCCACAGCTTTCTTCGTACACCCCTGCTGCTCACACGGAAAATTGATTTTTCTGCAAACGCCACCAATGCGACGACAACAAAGGAAAAATTAAATCAATCTACGCCAATGCAAAATGATAATTTCGAAATGGCAAAAATGAAATTTCTTTTCTCACATTTTGTGTACTGCCTTTGTTGTTGGTCTTGTTTTTGCTGGTGCTGCTGCTGCTGCCGTGATTGTTGTATTTGTATTTATGGTTGTTGCTGTTGCTTTTGCTATCTTTAATATTTTTTTTTTCGGCCTCTGCTTCTTTTGCTTCTGCTTCTTCAAATACACAACAAACATTTTCACTTTGCCAATTTTTCGCTCAAACAAACAAAACGCATTTCGTTTTTCTACGCTCTCCCACAAATTTTCGTACACATGCAATGCCAATTATTCACAATTTTCTTTGCTTTTTTCTAATTGCTGAAACGAATGATTTTTACCGTGCAACGTTTTAAAAATAGAAAATACACAATTGGAGTACGAAAACTATTTTCCGAACTGCTCTTGCACGGACCAGTGCGAGCAGAGTACGAAAGCACTGCAAGAGCGAGAATCCAAGAAACGGCAAGAAAACGTCAGTGGTGGAAGTCCCCCTATCGCAATCGAAAATACCTAGTTTTCGCAATGGACTCGATTATTCTTGCAGTCTATGTTCGGAGCAAGGTGCATTATTAAATTAAATTATAAATAAATTTGCCTTGGTTCGGAATGTGCTAATATATAAAGGGATGTCTACACAATTTTAACGCATTAACTTTGTTAATTGTATCAAATTTGCAATTTCTCTATAACGATTCCTCCGAAATAAACAATCGATAGCAGAAATGGCAGCACTGCCGCTTTTCCTGAATTCGCTCAGTTACAGTTCAGTGGCAGTACGATTAGATACGTTTTTCTTGTTTGCCGAAAAACGATTTTGCCGTTGCAGTGCGCTTCGAAGATGGCGTTTTCGGCGAGCCCCGAAAATTAGCGGAAAATATTTGTAAAGCATAGTTAAAAATCGGGAAAAAGTGACAAACTCAATCAACAAAGTACCCCAGAAGTACCACTCGCACATAATAACCAATAAATTGCTGCTTGTGGGGGATTTGGCCACAGCGCCCCTGTGGACACTTGCGCACCAAGCAGCAATTGGCCTTCGATTCTTTGTATTTTCTGGAACTTTGCAGCTCTGCAGTTGGGGAAAAATGGCCGGCGGCAATGCACCACGTGTTATCCAGGTGACCAACATCGCACCGCAGGCCACCAAGGACCAGATGCAGACGTTGTTCGGAAATATAGGCAAAGTTGAAGAAATTCGCCTCTATCCGACAGTGCGCGACGTCTCTTGTCCGGTGCAGTCTCGCATCTGCTACATCAAGTACGGGGACAGCGCCTGTGTGCCCGTGGCGCAACACCTGACCAACACGGTGTTCATCGACCGGGCGCTGATTGTCATACCCGTACTGGCTATTCCGGAGGAGTACCGTGCCCTGGAAATGTCTAAAAATGGCACCATTGTGCCCGGTCTGCAAAAGCCAGACTCCAAATTGCCGCCCGAGGTAATCAATCGCATCGAGGGCCAGTCACCGCAGCAGGTGTGTATAGAAATGCCTCAGCTGATCGCCTTGGGACAACTTAATCTGCCTCCTCTTCCCTTGCAGGTCATCAAGACATACGATCCCAAGTTGGTGGACAACAATTTGCCGGAATACCCTGCGCTACCGTCATTTTACGATGGTCGCAAGGTCGAGGAGATTCGTCGCACGATCATTGTGTGCGATGTGAAGAATGAGTGGCGCCTTGATGACCTAATGGAGTGCTTCCAACGGGCTGGCGAGGTGAAGTACGCACGCTGGGCCGAAAAGGACAGCAAGACGTACTGTATGATTGAGTTCTGCGAGCAGCCGAGCATCATACATGCCCTAAAAATGCAGGGTCAGGAGTTGAAAGGTGGCTACCTGAGCATCTACCACGCTACCGACTCCATAACAAAGCCCGAGGCCAAGTCTAACGAGGCGGCACAGGCGGAGATTGAAGAGGCCATGACCATTGTGAAGGAGGCACAGAACATGATATCAGCCGCCATCGACCCGGTCATCGGCATGCTGGCTAAAGACAAGCGCCGTCGCTCCCGCTCTCGTTCCCGTTCGCGTGATCGTCGTACCAGTCGATCACGGTCGCATCGTTCACGCTCGCGCCGTCGTTCACGTTCACGTACGCGCAAACGTACGCGGAGCAAGTCGAAACGGCGTTCCCGTTCACATTCACGGCATTCGCGTTCTCGTAAGCGCTCCCATTCACGTAAGCGGTCGCACTCACGCCGCAAGAGCCGGACACGTTCGCGCTCAAAGCGTCGCACCCGTTCACGCGAACGTCGTAGCAAGCGTTCACGCTCGCGCCACCATCGCAGTACTTCGCGGCGTTCACGTTCACGCGGCAAGCGTTCTCGCTCGCGTGAGCGCAAGCGCTCGCATCGCGTGCGCGAGGAAAAGCGCACGCGTTCTTCTCGTTCGCGCAGTAAACGCCACTCCGGATCGCCGTCGGCGCGCTCACACACCAGCCGCAGTAAAGACGCCGCGTTGCCAGTCAAGTCCACCTCAACATCTAAGCGACGTTCGCGCACGCCCGACCGCAAACTTAAGTCCATCGTGGAGGACGTGGAAGTGAAGAGCAGCCGCTCCAGCGTAGACTCCAAGTCACGCAAGTCTGTAAGTGTGGAAAAGTCGGACAACATGGATATCTCCAATTCACCATGAATTGCTGTAGCGTACAACAGATGCCGGAGCTCATCTCCGAGCTGAGATTTTCTAACTTTACTATGTACTAAGAATGCCCTTTCCGTTCTATGTATTTTGCTTCACTTCATAGCCGACACTTTTTCCCGTATGATAGCCCACGCCATATGGATTATATAGTTTGGACACTTGTAAGAATTTTCGTAAAATGTACGCATAGAGGGCATTTTAGCTTGTCTTAAGAAAAGTTACCAATAAATCTAACCACGCCTATTCTAAAACCGCATGTCTTGTACTTCATTAATCCTTGCCGCCTTTCCTTACTACCAATAAAACCTCAAGTATAAAAAATGCTTAGTTCTTGATGGAAAATTCATATTATTGACTTCCAAGCAATGAATGAGTCCTTTCCTCTGGGGACTTGACATACAAAAATGAGATGCCTACCTAGCCTACAGACATAATGGACAAACAACATCAAACGCTAAGTTACAAGATAACGCGACTCCACTGCATCAGCTGGCACAGCCACCACACAATAATATCTGTTTGTATATTAACCAAACCACTCAGTAATTTTTTAAAGTCGTGCGAAATTGCTGGTAAGAAGTGCCAGTGAGACGACCAGTCGCCCACGCATTCAAGTATAAATTAATCGTGAGACAAGTCTATAGGGAATTATTTAAATTTAGCTTTCGGGCAGCAGCACTCGATGTTTTAGAACCGCTGCTGAAAGTTTTGCTGCTGTTGGTTGAACATCATCTGTTGTTGCTGTTGTTGTTGCTGCTGCTGCGTTTGTTGCTGGTGATGAAAGTCTTGCGATTGTTGCACCTGCTGTTGCTGTGCTCCACCGGGGCCCGGCCCGGACAGACGCACGCGTTTCGCACTCGGCTCCTGTTGTTGTTGCTGCTGCTGTTGTTGTTGCTGCCGCTTATTGTCAGATTTGTCCTCTTGATCGTCGTCTGTGAGAAATTCTCGTTTCGGATACGGAATCGGGCAACCAGCAAATACGTCTTGTGTGGGCAGCGGGTCCTCCTGGAAGTAGGGATCCTGCATGGCTTGTTCGGAGGTGATGCGCTTATTGGGATCCATGAGCAATAACTTTTGCAACAAGTGAAATGCTTTGCTGTCGGGCTTAATCTTGTGTCGCTCCATGTACTTGGACAGCGAGCAGGTCGAGTAGGTGGAGCGCTTAAAGTCCTTGGTAAGTGTGTGGTGTTCAGGCATTTTCTTGATGTCCTCCCAGTCTTTGTCCTGAGGGAAGCCCATCACGTTAAAAATGCGATCAAGCTGGTCGTGGTGGTACGGATTGCTGGTCTTTATATCTTCCTGGCGACAGTGAAAGATCGGCTCCGATGTCAGCAGCTCGGCGAAAATGCAACCAATGGCCCATATGTCAATGGCCTTGGTATAGTGACGCGCGCCCAGCAGCAATTCGGGCGCACGATACCAGAACGTCACCACCACCGGATCCAGATCGGCCAGCGGTTTGAGCGGCGCATTAAATAAGCGTGCAAAGCCCATATCGGCAATTTTTACGCGCCCGCGTTCATTACCATCACCCATGACAAGTATGTTGGCCGGCTTTAAGTCGCGATGCAGCACCCAATTACTGTGCAAATAGTGAATGCCATCCAGTATTTGATAGAGCAAACTCTTCACCATGCCACGCGGCACCACCACTTGCTTCTTGGCCGCCTTGGCGGCACGATGGAACTTAATGATATGCCACAGGTCGTGCTCGGCATAGTCGATGAGCAGGAACACTTTACGATCGTTGTGAGAAAGGAACACCCGGATTAGAGTGATGACGTTCTGATGCTTCAACTCGCGCAGTAGCGCGATCTCGCGACAAGCGGACATAGAAAGACCAGTGCCGTCGATCTGTTTCAGCGCATACTCCTTGCCGTCGCTGGTTTCCTTCCACTTGGCCTTGTAGACATGGCCGTAAGTGCCGCGGCCCACTTTGCAGCCCTCATAGTTGAAGAGGTCCTCCACTTTGGTGCGTTCTATTTGCGTTTTCATCTTGAAATCGTAATCCATTGCGAGGCCGCCAACGTGGATCAAATTACAATTATCAATAATCTTTTTTTCGCAATGTTTTAGTCAATTTACTAAAAGTTCGAATAAAAATGTAAATAACTCGTTTTAACCAAATCTAGCAGCTGCAAAACTGTTTACTTTCACGACGCAATGGCGAACAGCTGTTTTTGGGCTGTCAGACCGTGCTCCCATAAAAGCTGCAGCAACAGAGTCGTTACATACAAGTTCCTGGAATCTAATACATTCATTCGCGACGTGCTCACTGCATTTCTAGAAAATAATATTTTCATTACTATATTGTCTAATTAGATTGGATTTTCTAATTTGGACCGTTCGCTGTTTGTGCCGTTTTGTTAACAAGTAGTAGATCGGGCAATTTGCTGTCGAATAAATTGTTTATGTGCCGGTTGTTAGTGCCGCAGAGAATGCAACCATGCATTTAAGTTGACACATGTGCAACACGCAGTAAACAAGAGATCATTTTTTTTTAAGTCGTATTCAGCTCGATTTAATTTGGACACAATAACCGATGGGCAAAGTAAATAAAAATATAAGAGCGAAAGCAAAGCTGGCGGTTGCCAGAGCCGCCGCCAGCATTCATCGGAAACAGGAACCAGAGGACAAGAACAAACTGTTGCTGCACAAAACCATAACACCGAAAAAGTCCATTACGAAGCGTGAGAAGTTTCGCCAAAAACACAAGAAACTAATGGGTAAATTCGCACTGATGAAAAAACAACGCAAGGAGGAGATTGCACGCAAAAATCGCGAGAAGACTGCTGTGGTTGGCGACTTGAAGCCGCTAATGGACGCACTGCCTTCCTTGGATGAACTCTACCGCTTAAGCAAGCTGAACAAAGACATTAAAACGGGCATCAAAGACTTTGACGAGCCATCGTCGTCGGCGACAGCAACGCAAGGGAATCAAAAGAAATCCAGCACTAAGCAGAGAATGAAGCAGAAGCAGGCGAAACTAATCAGTCAAGTGAAGTCGTTTGAGGCTCTACTAAAAGATCCTGATTTTAAGAAGAATCCGCGTGATGTTGTGTCCTACCACATCAAATCCACACATGGTTATAATTAAGTTTTTTTTTTTAATAATTTACATTTTCCAATGCTTCCCTTTGAAATAATGTACAATTAATTCTTCGTCCTGGATAATTTGCATTTATTATATAGCTTAGCATTTGTACATACTTACATAGTATGCGCATGGGCGTACCCAGGTATGGGCAGGGGAGGATATTTGCTTCCCGCCCAAAAATTCAAAATTCTATATTGTATTCATATATAGAATTCTATATTACGAATTCTCCCCGCCTCCCCTCCTGAATTTGTTCCTGGGAACGCCCATGAGTATGCGTCAACAATATAATTTTGTCGCACTTGTGCAAAATCAAAAAGTTATTGTTTTACTTTGCACAAACAAAGCAATATTTTGGAAATTGTTGAACTGCTGCTTCTGTGAAGGACTTCAATGCATCAGTTGACAGATATTCGCATACATATTGTTAAGACGGACCAACGAAAAATGCATAGTAAAAGATAGATGTTGGGGTTATAACACAATGAGGCAATGCCCCTTCTATGAACAGAGAATATCCCCTATGCCCACGGTCCTAATAAAATTTAACTCATGGGGGGTTCAGGTGCCTAATGTATCTTCTCTTCAGCGACATACAGCATCACATTGCAATATGATTTCTTCTATCTGCCTAAGCTGGTCTTGTCTCAGTCTGGAATCCTTCATTTGAAATTATAACCTTTAACCCTTTCGCTACAGGTTTTTACTGGGGAAAGTTAAAATTTTAAATTTTATGTCTTAGGCTTCTATGTGATTATTTTAGCAACATTCCATAAGACATTTTTTAATTTTTATACTCGGACCCTGTATTTTAGTGTTTTTCTATGAGAGCAACCACATCGTTGTGGCGGCAATAATTATTTAAACATAAAACTTTTTACGTATAACGAAAATTTGAATATTTCTTCATTTACTTCAGCCGAAATTAAAAAAAGTATCTAAATTGAAAGAAAACGTCAAATTAAAAAGTTTTCTAATTTTTTCTGCTTCTTCTTCCTTTACTATGTCAAGATATACCATTAAAAAAACGTGTATACTTCTCTTCTTTAAACTTAAATATTCAGTTTATTAATTTCGTATTTTTCTTAAAACTTCAAACTATTCTAAAGACCAACAAAAAAATGTATTCTTGCAACCATAGAGGATGCAGACGTCCACAAAGTAGCATGTTGCCATATGGCAACAAAATAGCGAAGGTAGGTAGGTAGCAGCGACTGCGTGCTCTCAGAGCACACTCAAGTAGCACTATGTGCCGTTTTGTTGTCGCCTCCTCGACTGGGTCTTCCCTGCGTGGGAGAAAATACTGGGCTCTAAAGCCAACCCGCATCGTCCAAATAGGACTTGATGCATTTTAGTCTTATTTCAGACAGATCAGCTAGGGACACACACACAAAATAGCGAAAGGGTTAATTAAAATTTTCGATTGCCTCAGACCCGAGAGATTAGACCAATAATCTGAGTTCATGGTAAAAAGAGTTTTAATGTGTCAACCCAATCCATTATACTATTTTACGTAAAAACAAATATCCCTATTTTGAGTTTTCAATTTAAACACAAATTTTTGTTTTTATTGGTACTATTTATCAAGTTGTTTGTTGTTATTATAAAGTAGTCACTTAGATGTTTAATTAATTATAGAACTTTAACGAATTTTACTTTAGATTTAGTCTAAAATTCTATGTTTAGGTTGCTTAGGCGCAAATGGAGAATTTTCTTTGTATGCGTACTGCACGCTTCAATCATTCGGTATATATGCATATGTGTCTTATTGTAATTGAATCCAAGTATTATGCGCAAAATTTCCATATTTTGTCTGTGGCAAGCGACGTGCCTACTGTTGGAAAATGTACAATTTTGTATTTGTAAGACGCATTATCACCACCAATGGGAATTGAGAATGGAATAAAATGAAAATTACATGGCATCGTAGTCTCAATATTTGAAGGGCTATTCATGTATTCACGTGTTTTTATAATATTATCTATAAGACTTCATAATAGTAAACAAAAGTGCTCATTTGAAGCATAGATATACATGCTACAAAATGTTGGTATTGCTGTTGTCCTCAAAAATTTTTTTGTTATGGTGTTGACTCTTACAGTGGCCCAGTAAGTTGGGAGAGGTCGCCCGAATGTACATTACAAACGGAGTTACAACTAAGCAGCTATTGAGCGTGACTCATTCCAAGTGGTGGTGAAAGTGAAGGTGGGTGTCTGGGGTCAGGGTTCGTGTGGTGCATCTATTTTATTTGGTACATTCATTACTTTTACTATTATATATTAAATTCAAAGTTTTGTTACAAGTTGGTTTTCTATGCCGTATGTGTGTGTGTGTGTGTGCATATGTGTGCTTCCATTGTATTTGTTGCTTGAGATCATTACACATATGTAGCTCTCTATTTCCGATTATTTTTCGCGCTTATCAAAATTTAATGCGTACAATTTATACATTTTTTTCATCTTTTGTAGTGTTGCTGGTTGATACGTTTTTCCGTAGGTGACGCAAGTGCGACGTGCGTCTCGCAACAGAGCGCCAACTTTGTCGTAATGTCATTTAGCTTCTTCCAATATTAGCTGTTGCATGGAGTGCGACTTATGCGTAAACAGTAGATACATAGGCGTATAATTTTCCAAACAAGTTTATTTAAATTAAAGTTTTAAAAGTATCCAACTAAATATGTTCATCATGATTGTATATATGTATAGCGAATATATATGCATATGTAGTTCTTTATATATAGCTCTATATATGTAGTGTACATTAATTTAGGTGTAGTGTATGCATGTCAGAGGGTCTAGTAAGTCATAATAAAAAATATATATATATATATGTAATCCTATATATATGCGTGTAATTGTAAACGCATGCTACGTAGCCACAGTTGTCTGTGCTTGCGTTTCAATTTTAAAATTTATCCCGAAACGAAAGAAAATTTTGTTCAAAGCGTTTCATTTTTTCAGCATTGAAGCTAGAAAAAACTTAATATTCTAAATGCATATATGCACGAAGATAAAAATAACCAATGAGAAGCACTCAAGCACGTTCAGTTCAACTGCACTGTGCTGTGCTACACCGAGCGCTGCAGCCCGAATACGCCAATCAAATCATAGA
This sequence comes from Melieria crassipennis, assembly GCA_963668005.1. Classification (NCBI taxonomy): domain Eukaryota; kingdom Metazoa; phylum Arthropoda; class Insecta; order Diptera; family Ulidiidae; genus Melieria; species Melieria crassipennis. The sequence goes on along the minus strand of OY764962.1, from coordinate 112,188,965 downwards.
AAGTAGAAACGACTTAAACTTTCAAGCTTATCAATTAAACATTGTTAAATTTGTAATTGAAAAAATATAATATATATATATATATACGTATGCATGTATAAATAAACCACCAACATTTCTTGTTATTTATTTGTTAAGCAAAAACATCAAAAGACTGCAAAGAAAAGAGAAATGCGATTAGAAACTGACTTGCGTGAGTATTTGTCGAATGGTTCATAATACCGGAAATTGATTCCCTTATTGGATAGTAGCCGATTGCATTCGGAGCTGTCGGGTAATGGCAGCACATAGTAATCACTTTCAGTACTCTGCAAATAATACGAAAAGTAGACATATTTCAAAACAAATAATAGAGAGTAGAGACGCTTACTTGGTCTGTGAAGTCGTGCTTGTAGATTTGCGTTGACACCTTCATGTCAGAGAAGGGGCCCTTCAGTGCAAAAAAGTGAATACTCAATGGTGTGCTGGTTTTTGTCTTCAAGATGAGCTGTGGAGGCAAATGAGATATAATGGTATTTGGAATAGAACTTTTCAATTGAGTAGTAAAGTAATGCGATGCTAGTATTTTAATGAAATCCGTTTAAAATGTAATACATTATTTTTAGTATCCGACCGAAACCGCTTTTTTGGGCCGAAACCGAAACCGGTCTTTTTTTTAATATTCGGCCGAAACCGAAACTTTCTAGTTAAAATAAAAATCACCATATCAAGCATTTTTTTTCAACAAACGAATTTTATATTAAGTAAATAAAGAACAAGCAAACAAAAATAACATAAATAAATAAATACTTATTAATAAAAAAAATTTATTCATTTTTTAAAAACATAAACATGAAAAATCACCCTTTCATACCTCACTCGCTAATATTCAAAATTAAATAATTTAATATTATATGCAAAAAAAAGTTTATTTACATTGGGGGCATCCAAATTACTCCTCCTTTCACTATATAAATATCTGCTACACAATAAAATGTAAACAAATGTTCTAGAAAGTTTCGGTTTCGGCTTTTCGGCCATTTTTTGGCCGAAACTGAAACCGAAACCACTTATTTGGGCCGAAACCGAAACCGATATTCGGTCGGGCACTTATTATTTTAAACATTTACAACAATACTTTAAGACACATTTTTTAAATTGTTTGTTTTCTTGTGATGATTAAGTGATGTAAAGTGTTGCTATTTCTGTTTTTCATATAATTTGAGGTAAGCGTTTTTCTTTTGATCTAAAACTAGAAAATTTTGCAACTTTTTTTTTTATTCCGAGTCTGAAGATACACTTTTGGCATTGTAAACAACTGCGCTTTGTATATGGAAGGTGTCTGACGGCTCACCTGATAGCTTATTGTTCGCTCATTCGATTGATGCGGATCGCGCTGGCTATTGTTTATGCGCGCCTTCACCACCCACTGCTGGTTGAATGCCGTGAATCTGGCCGTTTCGTAGAATAACTTGTGTACGTACTCGTCGGTACGATAGGGCTTCATCTGAAGATCTGCAAAATACAGTCAGCATCAACACATTTCTTTTCTTAATTTTAAACAACAATGATAACAAATCATTTATAGCACTGCTATCAAGTAAATATGTGGCAAACATGTGTGAACATTGAATACCATTGAATATGATTTTCTCGTAGCTAAGCAAATCGATCAGGGTGCTAAACATCTTCTTTTCCTCTTTTATTTTGGCATCGTACGCTTCTAGCGCAGCCATCACTTCATAGCCAGACTTTGTGGGATGCAAGCAGTTGCGTTCGTGCTCGCTAGCTGCAGGAAATAAAGAGCAAACGAAATCAGTTTCATTATGCATTCAATTTGATTAAAGTTATACGCACTTTCATGATTCGGACCGCGCCATTGGCATCCGATACGCGAGTATTTGCAGTTTGTGGGCCGCTCCTGGCATTCGTATTGCTCATGACGATCCAGCGATTTGTAGGGGAATTCTTTGTTGCAATACTGTGGAAAAGATGCAAATGGAGAATTAGCGCTGAGCTTATGCCGAGAGGCGCGACACACTCACCTGACACTCGCTCGGTAGTTCGGAGGCGGCCTTCTCTACGGCCAGATTACGCGAGGCTGTGCTCTTTGAAATCTCGACACGACAATTTGGACAGGTGGCGATTTGGTCACGTAAGCTAGACACGTCGAAAACAGTAGGGCGAAAGAATAGCAGATAAAAAAAGAACAAATGGAAACGAAAGATATTGTTTTATTATTTGAATGTTGCAAGCGCTGTACGGGCGGGAGGCGAAATTTGTAATGAAATGCTTCGGACGTTACATAGAAATGTGTAATTGAATTTGTTGGTGGTGACTTTTTGACAATATCATACCGTCCGTCCGCGAGCAGATGCGTGAAGCAGGCAGCGCACATGAGATGGCCCATTTGACACTGCAAAGATAACGGTAAAGATACAACCATTAATACTCAATGAAAAAGCGTTGCGGAGTGTGCAAAACATTAAAAAGTCTTATTTGTGTTTCTTTTGGTTTATTTGTTATTTTATTTTATGTATTTTTTTTTAGAAATCCTGTGAATGGGAAAAAGAAAAAAGAATCTATTAGTTCGTTAAATTCTTTGACTGGCATACATTTAGGCGTAAAGAATGAGACATGAAAGAAAGTAATGTTTCGTTTGTTGGGTGAACTGTAAACATTGTGTGGAAGAAGGAGTAGAGCGACGTGAGCAGTGATAACAAGTTATCGGTGATTCGTTGATTTGGGTTATTGTGATAAGAGAACAAAAAATGGATGAAAGTCGGGAGTGGGAGGTGGCGAGTGGGGAGGACAGCAGTACGCGGTGTGAAGGAGCTGTGTGGGCGGGGATCAGGAGTACAGGTGACAGTGCGGTGAAGGGGCGGGGAAATTTGATTTTAAATAAAAACAAGCGCAATTTTTCGGTTTTCAACTCAATTGTGATTCCTTTTATTGGTTCAACTTTTTTCGATATGTGATACAATGGTTCGATTTCGATTGCTAAGCGATTCGTGTTATTTTCGTTTAATTTTTTTTTTTGCTTTGCTTTTCGTGATTATTCTTTTCTATTCAACGTCTTCGTTTGCTTATTATGCTCTTGCTACTATTTTTTTAACTTAGATGTTGATATTTTTCGATACGTATCGTTTCATGTTTTGTATTTTTATAGATTTTTATTTGTATTTTAAAAGTAACAGAAATTAAAATGCAATTAATACAATTACAACATTTTCCATATTCTTCACTTAATGCATAGATTTTACATGTTTGTTTTTATTTAAAACAATCTGCTTGCATTTTCAATGCTTACATAAAAATTACCATTTATACGCTACGTTTTTCATGTTTACTGTTTATTATTGTTGTTGTGAATGGTGTGATTTTGTTTTGCTAATTTCTAATTGAAGTAAAATGAAGTACTAAAGAAATTTCAACAAAATTATGTGCATGACGCTCTAAGTCAACTGGCACGAGGTCAGTCGCAACTGTTAGGCCTTCTGTCTGTTTATCGTATACGTTTGTCTGTATGTCGGTCTGTGCGTTGCTTTTTTTACGGCCTGTCCGCTTATGCTACACTAATGATAAATGACAACATCAGAAAGAAATCGAAAGAAAATTATGAAAACAATGAGTTCAATTTTGCTACAAACAATAAACAAAACAAAAAATAGTTTCCGCGGAAAATTTAAAATTCTTTTAGCGGTGAAATTTTCTGTATTCGACGCGGGCACTGCGCGTACTTTCATTTTCACTTTGACACCTAAACAAGGCCCGACAATCGCCAGACAGCCATGTCGACGCGCCCACACGCAGATGTGGCTGCTGCGGACCTCTAAGGCTGCTGCTGCATTAGGCGACGGCCACAGCGGAAATACAGCGCGGACGCAACTCCACAAGCCACACAAGTGCTATAGACTCACACGCGTACGTTCTAATGCTTCTCGCTTAGTGGAGAGGCGTCGCTGGTGCAATGCGCTTACAGCTCTAAGGGGCTTTTCACTTTTACCACACCAAATGTGCATTGCAACCCGAGAACATAGCAAAATATGCAACTGCCAATTCCAGCAAATGCGTTGGCGAACTAGCAGAGCATGCGAAGAACACTCAACTCAAACACACATCAGAACACAGCAAAACGAAACACAAAGTGAAATGCCAGGAATGCAGACTGGCAGGTCACGCTTAGTGCTGCCTTACTGCAATGTAGGCGCAACACTTTCCACAAAGATATTACTTTAAATTTTATAATTAATGTCGCCATCTAGCGGACACAATGTATAACAGTCAGCCGTAGGCTTTCGACGCGTCGTCGAAGCAAACTGCCAAACAATGAAACTCGCCACAATGGCAAAGTGATCGAGTGCTGGAAAGCATTGTGGCTGCAAATGAGTCACCAATGCAATGCTCGACTCGCTTGCGGTGACTACCAGCGTGAAAGTGCGTATAAATTATGCAACTAAAAGTTGTAAAAAAAAACGAAAAAATGTAAAACAAAATTTTAGCATACACACAAACACACACACATATATAAATTAAGCAACGGAAATCCGGCCAAACGAAAAATACAGCAAAGTGACAAGGAGACAGCACACTGAACCTGGACCAAATACAACAAAGGGACACACAATGTAATTGTTGTTGTGGTTTTTATATATTTCTTATATATTTTGGTCTGCTCGAAGCTTGAAACAATGGGCCACGCCCATTGTAAATACGATACACAAAATTCCAAAGAGAAAGATATGCGACGGTGCGTGCGTGGCACTTTTAGTGAGAGATTTATTTTTATACCAGCAGTCACAATGGCCCAACATAAGAAAATGGGGTGATTGGCGGTGTTTTCACAGCTAAAAGAAGCCAGCACTTTACTGTCGTTAAAAATTCGTAGAACCAAATTTAGCCTTTGCATTGCCACAACTGAGCAAAGAAAATCACAAAACAATGCAAATCTCCATTGATCGTGTTTGAAAGTAATAAATTTTGAACAAAAAAGTGCAATAAACCAGTGCTCAAAGTTGTTGATATAGGCGAAAGCGGTTTGCGGCAAACAAATAGGGTGTGGCATTGAAATGAACTGTTGCGACAATGTGGGCCAACACACACACACGGGCACGGCTCATTATTCATCATAGTGATCACAAAACAACAAATAATAAAAGTAACTTGAATTCGATATGCTGGCGACCGAGCGACACAATGACGAACAGCGTGTAAAACCCGATTTTCTGGAGATTGATTTGATATGTTTATTGAAATGCCACAATTCTGCAGCAGTTGGTAGAGTTGACCGGTTGGCCGGTTATTACAGTATCAATTGAAACAAATAAAAAGAGATACATTACTTCGAAAGCGCTTAAAATTGGTCAATTAGACGTTTTGAATAAGACGCAGAAATTTTGAGTTTATTTTGTTCTCATTTGCTAAATTTGGGGCTATTATTGCGGCAACAAGCGATTAGGGATCGTTACAAAGCAATTTTTTTATGTTTTTGACTGGTGCGGCTTCAGTTTGATAGCCTGCGCAGCTATTTTGGTTGACTGTGTATTCATACATACAGTATGTCAAGAATGAGTTTACACACAGAAAATAAATTCAATTTTTCAACTTTATGCTCAAAAATATTCCTTTTTATTTATGTGAATAAATTTTTTTTGATCAATTATGGTTATTCACATTGTTTTAAAAAGATAACATAAAATAAACTGCAAGTTCAACGCAACAGAAAGGAAAAGTGCAACAAAACAAATTACTACTAAATTTTTTCACTGTCAAGAAACTCTTTTCACAAAAAATTAGAAGTGTCTTTAATGAATAATTTAAAGTTAATATTAATTAAGAACTTCATTTTATTACATATTTAATATTTAGTATGGCCACCTTTAGCATCTATCACGCATTGTAGCCGTTTATTCATGGAATGAACCAACTTTTTCAGGTCATAATTGCTCGGTATCTTTTCCCACTCTTCGAGTATTGCTGTTTGGTTTTTCGGTTGTCTTTTAGCGACCTGTTTCTTTAAGTGAGCCCATAAATTTTCGATGGGGCTTAAGTCGGGACTCCGGGCCGGTGTATCCATCACTTTTCCGCAGTTATACAGGAGCCACATCCGCAGCATATGCGCCTTATGTTTCGGATCGTTGTCCTGATAAAATTTAAAATGTGGTTTGTTGTTTCTGATGAACCCAAATTTCTTCGCACTATTTGTCAATTGACTCCTCAAAATGTTTAAATATTGTTGCGCGGCCATTGTTGTCTCTATAAAAGCTAAGTCTCCTACTCCTCTGCTTGAGATGCACCCCCAAATCATAAGAGACAACTTTCCAAATTTAACAGTCGGGACGATGTTGCGGTTTTGTAACGATGTTAATGCCTTGCGCCACGGTCTAGTTGGTCCATCGTTGTAATACAACATCCTTTTCGTCTCATATCAGAATATGACGTCGTCCCAATAGTCAGATGGTTGAGAAATGAGCATCGTAGCGAAGGAGAAACGCTTTTCGATATTTTGCGCAGAAAGCAGCGGTTTCTTACGCGCAGCTCTTGATGAGTATTTGTTTCGCAGTATGGCCTGTCGTACTGTTTCATGGGAAACAACAATATCACACTCTTCCTTCAGCTCCCTCGCAAGAGCTCTGGTCGAAATCCGAGGGTTTTGATTGATTTTCCTCATCATTACGCGTTCTGCACGTTTAGTTATTTTTGGCTTGGGACCACCTCCACTTTTCGGCTCCAATCTACCCTCGTTTTCAGCTCGATTTGGGACATTGTATATTGTCTTCCGTTTAACAGCGAACATTTCCGAGAGCTCTTGCACACTTTTTCCCAAATGGTGATTGTAGTACACCAACTGCACCACTTCAAACGACATCCTTTTGCCTGGCATTTTAAAAACACAATTTTGACACAAAACACAATTTTATGATGCGTACAAAGCAAAACTCAATCAGCAAATGACTCAATAACTCAATGACAAATGACAGCTAATTCATAGAATTTAAAAACACAGAGCAAAGATTACGGTAAATGTTCAGTTCATCGTTGAATTGGTGCGAAAACCAATTCCAGGAATCGTTGTGAAAAGAGTTACTTGACACTAAAAAATTGGGGTGATAATTTGTTTTGTTGTACTTTTCCTTTCTGTTGCGTTGAACTTGCAGTTTATTTTATGTTACCTTTTTAAAACAATGTAAATAACTATAATTGGTCAAAAAAAATTTATTTACATAAATAAAAAGTAGTATTTTTTGACCATAAAGTTGAAAAATTGAATTTATTTTCTGTGTGTAAACTCATTCTTGACATACTGTATGTATGCTGGTATGTACTCGTATTGCACATAATCACACATAGACGCACGCAATACGCTACGAATGTGTCGTTATCGCTGTCAAAGATGTATTCTGTTCAGTTTTGGTTTTAGAACCAGCGACGAACCAAAAAATTCACATGTATTTTTATGCTTTTGCCTCGACTGCGGTTGAATGAACTTGAGAGTTGAGCTATTGTGGCCGCTATGCGCATTGCTGCCGCCATACATATTTTCACGGCTTCTAGCTGTAACCTGGCGGCACAACCAACTCTACACACACACACACACACACACACGTCTCTAGACCCTATTGGAATGTAAACAGATATAGACTTTAGCGGGTCGTATATTTTACAATACTTTTATCGGCGCGTCGAATGGCTCTTAAAGGGAATTATCAAGTGATCGGCTGTTAAGAAGCAATTTAAATATAACGAGAAAAGCTTTACGGATTTTGGTTTTCACTGCACATGGTGCAAGGTTGATTGATTCGCATCGCTAAAATACACATTCACTACATCCTCTAATAGTTACTGAATATATTTTATTATGTGGTCAACACCAGTTCACGTTCAAGCCAATTGAGTTATGGGTGCTGCCTTCTGCCTTTACTAGGTTAGGTAAGCCGGCAGCGAGACTATTTCGGTTCGGCAACTGCGCTAAAAAAAGCATATTTCGCCTAATCAACAACAATAAAAGTTTCATATATTTTTCACGTTCTCCTCGCTTGGTCTTTGCTGCATGAACCATGTTTTGCAAATAAAAACCTATTGATTTTTTTATCAATCTTAATGTGACGCCATTTATATTAAAAAAATAACAAAAGTAATCTTCACGTGAATATTCCTAAACGTTTTTGGTTTAAGCAATTATTTTATTCAACCACACAATTCTTTCGTAATTTAACTCACCGTCAACGATAACTGTGAGCGTCTAGACGTGGCAATTCGAACGATCGACAAATTGGCAGAAAAATTAAACATTTGGACTTCCATATAATACAGCAGATAAAAAGATTTACATACTACCACTTTTTGTACAATCGAATCAATTAATACACAAAATCGCAGGTAGGATGCAGTGTCTCAGCCACTATTGACCACTTGAGCTACACAATTTGTATTCTATGACTCGACGCGCCAAAATCATTTGTCAAATCTACGACTTTGGCTTGAATTTTCACCGTTGGCCCATCTCGCGTACCCACGTTTTATCAGCTCTTAAATTTTAGCATGGCAATAATTATTGTTTGTATTTCTATCGCCTCTAAACTGCATAAAATCATCTTAAAAAAGTTACTATCACTAATGTTGCAAAATTAACATAATTTTTGGATATTTGCAATTAAAAGCAATTGTGGTCTTAAAAAACCTCTTTGCCCCCGAATGAGGCGAACTCCATACATGTGTGTGTGTGGAGGTAGTTGCAACCTGAAATTACAGCTGCAGCTAACGCTAATCCAACGTCAGCCAGATTTGTTGTGAAATGGCTCAGCTGATGCAGACAGAGGAAACAAGTTGCCTTGAAATTGAATTTTTACAAATCTGGAATGGCGAAAGAGCAAAAACAGTAAAAAGTGGGAAAGATTGCAACAACAACAACAATGCGTCAACCTGTAAAACCAGTTTTCTTGCTGGCGATGTGCGTTGCTGTTAGTTTTAGTTGGAAATTATTTACAAATTGCAGGCAACACAGCGCAACCTGTAAGCATGCAATAATGGCACAACGGCTAAATCCGCCACCACAAACAACAACAACAGCAATCACTGACAATTAGAAACGGCCGTCATTAATGCCAGCCACCAGTAACAGCAAATATCGAACCGAAATAGCGATTTCGCCCAAACGTTTGAATGCACACTCATTTGATTCATTGTCAGAAATTTCAATTACAAATTAATGAACTTTTCAGCTGTTGTGGTTGTTCTTCGTGTCTCCAGTTTCCGATGACTATGCGCAGTTTTAAGCAAATTAAAATTATTTTATTTTCTCGACAGCCAAGTCATCGTCGCAAATTGAACTTTGAACCTTGAAAATGCAAAGAAAGCAACAGAGCAGCGCTAAATTGCTGCGGTTTTCAATTTCATGGCGCATAGAATGAGCGAGACAGGCCAAGTGGATGGGGATTATGTGGATACTCAAACAGCGAGAATAGCAACAAAAACGACATCAGCAATAACGGCAACTTTAGAGAGAGCTGCGAAGCACGCCAGCGTCAAACGACGACGACGAAAACGAAGACGATCAACCCAACAACAAAATTACGCTATCAAAAACAGCTGAGTCGTTCGCCCATGCCGCACATACACACACAGCCACACTTGCGGCCAAACCTGATATAGACAACACTAACAACAACGTACACGCGTTTGTACCATAAACATCAACACATCGTCATCGGCCCGGCAGCCAACAAGCCAACAGCGCCACCCCGAACTCGTACTTGTGAAAATGGCAGCAAGATGACGCTGAGCGAACGCGTAAAGCTCGGCGATGGAGCAATCAGTGGGCCCCGAACGAATGAAAACAGAGCGAGAGTGCCCCGTATAAAATCAAAACAAAGCCACGAAACATATGGAGGCGTTTGTAGGAAGCAGCACGACGTGGCTACCGTGGACCCAAGGTCCGACTTTCTTGCGGCTGTCTATTGTGATGCAATGTGTGCGGTTGTCGGGCAAAATAGCTTCATTGGCGCAATAGTCGACTGCAGCCCTAGGCGTGTTTTTGTACGACACAGCAACTCAACTACGGCAGCAGGCTGTCAGCGCGGGCGCAGGGAGCTCTGTTCATGCTATTACGTACTTAGATTCAATTGGTTGCCTTCCATCGCGTAGCACCTGGTTGGGCTGCTCAAAATGAGGAACTGAAATGCGAATAAAGTGCACCAAAGACGGCGAGGGCGCATAATATAAGGCAAGGGGAGGTCGCGACAAGTGAGCGGAGTGCTGCGTGCAGTTGCCATCCCACGAAATCGGGGAAGGCAAGTAGCCAAATGCTGTTGTAAGCATTTGCATAGTGTCACCGAAAATGCAATTAATGGCCCAGTGTAAGTCGTTTTGGTATTGACCGCAGCTAAATGTTTCATTTGAATTGGCACATTTCACATTATGTAAACACAAGTTCGAGGTTCACTCAAGTCATTACGTTGACAAACTAATATTGACGTCGTTGTATTTTATCAGCATTTAAATATACATACATATGTATGTCTAGAAATGTATGTATGTACATTCAGATATATATATACAGATATATATTTAAGAATTTAGTATTTACATTGAAAATGTGTATGGCGTCGAATTAGTGACGGCGTCGCAGTGAAAATGCCTTATCGCCGATATTCAAGGGTAGGAAAAATATCATCAAGAAATAAACGGGTGATAAAGAGATAGAGAACAAAATGTAAATACGAATACAATAAGAAAACTGATGAGCTACGGAAAAATAAAGAAGGGCACAGAGCGGCTGATAGTTAAACACTAAAAATATCGCGACGAAGGACAGAGAAAAGCAGAGAGCTGAACAACCGTGAACCGTGAAACAGCACGAAATTTTACCACATATTGGAAAACAATACAAACAAATTTAATGCTTAATAGTCAGTTTTGCGTTTTTAATTTTTATTGTAAAAGTTGTCATAGACCTTAACAACAGGGTTTATGACACTTTTTGACACCAATGTGGCCTCATCAATGAACTTAAAGACTGAAGAACCGGCACAGAAAGTTCTGCAAAATTTCAAATTTCTAGGTCGTAGGTTTATTGACATTTTTGTTTTTACTAGTACAAAGGCATATCCGTGTAGTAAAAATTATAAGTAAAATAAAATCAGTTGATACGTCGTTGTCCATAAGAACGGACATTTCTTACAAGACCTTTCATCAAATTTTGTACAACCGTTTCGTTTACTTTTTAGGATGCTTTTCGCTAAATGATTTGCATTTCTGCTACAGTTTTGGTGGGTTTGCCCAATTTTTGAAGATTTGCCTTCTTCAGAGCTCAAAACCGTTCGATTGGGCGCAATTCTGGCACATTTGGGGGATTCATGTCCTTCTTCACATAATTAATTTTATGATGTTTTAACCACTTCTGAGTCACATTGGCGTAATTTGCTGGAGCCAAATCTGGCCAAAACAACGTTGGACCATTATGTTTACCATTAAAATAACAATAAACGTTTTTGAAGGCACTCTGTGACATAAATTTCTGTGTTTATTGTGCCCATGGTGAAGTACGGAGTTGATTTTTTCCCGCATTGGCAGATGGCTTGCCAAATCAGAATTGTTTTGCCAAACTTTTCCATTTGAATGGTTTTTTCTGAATCAGAAATATCTTCCCCAGGCTGCACAGAGTAAAACTGCTGACCTGGCAAAGTTCTTAGGTCCATTTTCGTCCATAGCCACACAAAAATGTTTGCTCGCTAGTTTCATATCGTACTATTTCCGTGCAAGGGAAATGCTTCTTCAGACTGTTTTTCGCTGCGCTTTGGAACTTTTTTCTTTTTGTAAGTCTTTATACCATTTCTTTGTTTGATGCGAATGTACAAGTTCATGTGTAGTTTTGGCTATTTTGGCAATATCCTACATATCCTTCCTGAAGCAGCGCAATGCTTCGCATTTAAAGGGTATCTCTTGTCGACATAGAACGGTTCTTCCTCACTATTGCTACCACCTTTTTCTCCAGAATTGCATCTGCTGAGCCTCTTGGACGCCCACTTCTTGGCTTATCCTTGACTGAGGGATCCTTTTAAAATGGCAGAACGGTCCTTCGTACCGTAGCATACGATGAACCAGCGAGTTGTGCCAACTTTTTGTACCCAATATGTAAATTTTTCCTAAAATTTTTCTAGAAAGTTGAAAATTTGCAGAACTTTATGTACCGGTTCTTAATAAAATTTAATCTATTTATATTACATTATAGTTTAGTTATTTTAGTTTCGACACTCATTTATGTATGTGTCATTCAGTACTAAATTAATTACGTCAAATCGTGTATGTTACGAAGAATTTCAAGTTAAATATTATTAACCATTTTTAACAAGCAATTCAAATAAACCCGTCATTTTACCTACGAGTATTTAATTTGGAAAGTTTTGAGAAAATTATAAAAAATGAAAAATAAATACATACTTTTTTCAATACTTGTATGTACATAATAGGTTGTTTCTGTCAAATGTACTTGTGTAGATTACTGTATCTAGTCTGAAGCGTTTTCTTATTATACTTTGCTTTACTCCGAACAGCTTACTCCGATTATACATTAGACCCTAACTTGAATAAATATTGTCGTAAAATTTCGCAGTGTACAATAAAATCATCAGTAAGTTTTACTCAAATCTTAAAGGTTGTGACGATTGAAGGTCAACCACACCCTTCACGACAGGCCAACAAATTATGCCATCAAATTACAGTCGTGTCTGGGTATAGTGAACACCTCGATATAGTGAACACCCAAATTTGACATGGAGCCTCTAAATATTGAACAAAATTTTGAAAGCAACTTCAAGCAAAAAACAAAAAGAGTATTTTGAGCAAATAAAACGAGTTTTTGAACAAAAATGTTAACCTTGATATAGTGAACAAGCTCAATACTGTGAACAGGCCTTGTAATAATTAGTTCACTGTATTCAGACCCGACTGTAAATGTAAATTACAGATGACAACACAAAAATCAATAGACTACGTGAGTTAGTTGGAAGTGAAAATATCAGATTAATAGATCTGCTGCCGCTGTGCCGAAGCGCCACATGAAACGAAAACTCTGTAATGCCAAACAAATCAAACACAATTCAACAAAACGAATATAAATAAAACATTATACTTCACTTCCTGTTTGGCAGGCCCTGCCAGCCAAAAGTTACATATGGATGAAATATATATTACGCAAAAAGCAGCAACGGCACACACACATTTGCGCGTTGCTCGATAGTTTTTCGCTACTGCGCAGAAGCGCAAATGGAACGACGTGAAATAAACAGACAATTTTGTGAGAAACAAAACGAATCGCCATAACGCGCCGTATTCATTTACAACTGCGGAATTTACAAGAACGAACGACAGGCGTTGCTGGCATTGGCGTTTGTAGGCGATGGCGAAGTCATTGCGCGCTCTCCCCGCCCAAACCGAAATCTCCACCCCTTCTCCCACTACAAACACCACAATACAAATGCGGGCGAATAAAACGCAAAATTTAATCGCCACATTAGCGCCAGGCACCAAGTCACCACTAACCGCTTTAGGGGTTGAAATGCTCAGGACAGACGCGAACGGAATGAGCTCGAAATGTTTGAAAAAATCGGAGGAGCAGTGGGGATTGGGATGGCTGCAAATTGACACAATGCCACGAGTGCAAAATGTGCAGCGAACGCAGCATTTCAGACCAACACTGCACCAGTTCACACTCCGCCCTCAGTGTCTTCTCAGCCGAAATGCAATTTCAGAGCACAAACCGACCCTACGACGCTCCTTGCAGCCCACTGCCACTATGTACGGCGTGGCAATGGTGAAAGAAGGTTATGGCCATAATTAGCAAGGCAAATTAAAAGCGATTGCAAGGCGGCGATAAGGGCACACGAGGCGAAAGAAAAACAAGAGTGCACAATAAGAATGACAACAGAAATTGCATCTGAGCTGGTTGACCAGCCAAGTATTTGGGATGAGCGGACTTACACTGACGGATATTTATTATGCACACAACTACGCTATGTCCTTCGCTTACGAGCGAGGCTGGTTTATTTTCAACACCATCATAGCAACGCCTAATGCCCTATCAAGTAAACACGAAATGCATTGCTGATGCAAAGTAATAAACGAGGAAACATACAAAGAGAAGAAACAAATCAACGACGCAATAAATGCAAAGCAGCGACCCGGCCGCACTGCAAGACCCACATGCTCGCGCAGGAGCTGCTGCCATGTGCTGAGTCTTGTCAGGCGCGGCGAAGCGGGGATGTTATGGAATTGGATTTTTCCATAAATTGCGTTTTACTATTTCGACTGCAGTTGCTGCTGCTACTGCTGCACATTAGTGTGCACCCAATAGGCAGCAAATACGAAAAAAAAACAGCAACAATGCGCACTTTGTTAGTTGCCCGTTGCATTTGTGTATACGACAGCAAGAAAAAGTATAAACAACGAAGAATGGCAAGAACAAGAGAGCAAACAGAAAGGCACAGAGCGAGAGAGAGCGCACGCGCACTAAACATAAACAAATGGCGAGCGGCTGCGCCAATGCAACCGCTCGCTGTCTTTAATGAAAATCTGTGACAGCAGGCATCCGAAAGAGCAAAACCAAACAAACAAAACTCAGCTGTGTGCTGTGTGGAACACGTTTTGGTGCCCAGTCATAGCCGCAGACGTGTCGCCGAACCGCCCGCGCCCAAAACTCACAGCAATCGGATCCAATGCGCAGCAGGTAGACACTACTAACAGAGCTTGCTACCTCACTCGCTCACATGCCAGCATAACCAATCGAGCAAGCAACAACAACATACGCAGCACTAGTGGAACTGCGATAATAAGAAAAACAGCAGAAGCGGTAGCAGAACAATTCGAGTGACGGCCAGACACACAGCTGAGTGGAATCGACTGGCGTTGAGCATAGCTGGGCTGGGCGCTGAAGCATGCTGGGATGGGACGCACACACACACACATTTACACTTATCCACAATGGATGACTGCGAATTGCTTCGAATTTCGATGAACAGCGCCGCTGAGCGCTTTCTGACGATTTGCCTGTTTTTCTATAGTTGGACTTATGTTGTTGTTGTTGATTGTTGATAATCCTGCCTACCTGGGTCGCTCAGTACTCACACAAAACCACATGCAGATGTACTTGTACATGTTTGGTTTGTTTATTTACTTTTCGTTGCTGGTGGCAGGTAGCCTGGCCACTTGACAGCACCACCGTTTCACAAAAATATCAACATGGTTGTTCCACCAGTCGTTTTGCATTCCCTTATTTTGTGCTGTGTGTATTTCCGCCGTGCCTTAGCAAATAACAAAAAACAACAAAAATCTTTTAATATTACGTAAACAAAAAGTTCACTCCACCCACCCATTCTTCCCCTCTTGCATAATCTTTATTCAACTGCTGCTTCTCGATTCCACCCTTTCGTGTAAGTGAAGTTCTGCACGCCTCAGCAATTACACAATTCGAGCCTACACGCCCGCGCCCCCAACCCCCGCCCAAATAACAATCAACAGCTCTTCTGGCCAGCAATCACACACACTCTTTCCTCAAGGCACACACGCACGCACGCTCAATCACTCACACTCGGCCGCGGCTGGTACTCACCTGATACATAGCGGTCTTCGGCAAATCCAAACAAACGGCACAACACAGAATCCCTCCCAGCCGATATTCAAGCTTCTCATGCTGCGCCGCAGTGCCGCCGCTGCCCGTTGACGTGCTCGGATGATCGAGCATTTGCTTCTTGGCCGGCGGTTCGCCGGAGTCCATCTTACCCCCGCCACCAACACCCACACCGACACTGCCCACTCCAGTACCCGTCGAGCCACCACCACTGCCCACAGCATTATTTTCCGCCTGCGTGGTATCCATGGCGCTCCCGCCGGAGGAGCTGGCCACTGTGTTAGAGCCACTGGCGCTACCACTGTTGCCACCGCCGCCAGCAGTGCCGCTGGCCGATTGTTGCGACTGCTGCTGCATGTTCACTTGGCCGGAGCTATCGCTCATCAGCTCGGCGGAGGCCAGTAGCGGAATGGAATTCAGGCTCATGCTGTTGGTGGCCGAGGGTTGCTGTTGCACTGGAGCACTCGAATCGACGTCGGCCATTTCTTTGGGTCGGTGTCTGTGTTTGAGTCTTTTGTGCTTCTCGCTGTTGCTTTATTGAATTTTTTTTTTGCGTTGTGCTTTTTAGCCTTTTTTTTCTGATGCTGATTTTTGTACTTTTCTAATAGGCAAACTTGGCCAATTAATATTTTTCACTCCTCTCTGCCACCCTTGATCGATTTTTCCGTTCTGTTTGATAGTATTCTTTATTTTTTTCTGATTTTCTGCTAATTTCTTTCACTGTTGCTAGAAATTTTGCGTTTGCCTTTGTGACCTCTTCCTTCAACACAATTTTCCACTTCGACATCCAAAAAAAAACTAACCGAATGAATTTTTCTCGGAATGGATAGTGCTCGAAATGGATTTTTTAAACTCCGAACAATTTGAGAGCTTTTGCGACTGCAACACATCTCAAACTGTAAGTGGTGACAGCTCTTTCGGAATGCAATTTGACAAGTCTGGACACTGACGAAGCTGCCGATTGGCTGCTTATTGTCTTCCAATAAGCGAAATGTTACCTGTTAACCAATTACAAATTAATTCCATTTCGTTCAACAAAAAAGAGATAAAAGGCAGCATTCCTTAGGGCAATTACACATTAATGTATAATGTAATTTCACTACGAATGAAGCGTAACATTTCATTTACGTAGCCAAAAAGTGGCATCTCTTATTTGAACGATTTACAACGATTTCGAAACTGTTGCCGTCGGCATCGATCAAGTTTTATTCAGTGTATACAATTTTCGTTTTGTCAATAATCCTAATTCGTTATAATCACTGACATATAATTGAAAACTAAAGCTATACTGAGAAGGCAATTAGTATGATCCAAACACTTTATTTTGAAATGCACGATTTTCGCCCATCGGGCTTTGTGTTTTGATCGCGTCATTTATCACCATCAACGCTCTACCCAATTTCGAGTCAGCTGGTTGGTATTGCTGTCAATAGAAAAATGTAAAATTTGCGCAACTTTTTATTTCGTCTGCATTAACAAAACAAACTGTTGACAGCAACAGTATTTCGCAAGCTCACCCGACAATTCAGCATGAACGCGGTGATCTCGTTGTGTCACTTCTGCGAGGCACACGGTCCCGGCGCCATTTTCTGCACGCAAACTTTGCGTGACACCAAGCTGGAGGAATTGCAATTTGACCAGCAGTTGGACAACAAACTGTGCTCCGCTTGTAACTCGCTGGGGCACTCCAGCGGACTCTATAGTACGGACAACGAGAGTGGCGCTACCTTTCTCAGCACCCAGACGGCGGTGCTGCCTGAGGTGCAGCAGTTGCTCAAACAGACGGCGATACGCAGCCTCAGCTGCGAGATCAATTCTAACAAGGACGGCGGATTCGTCTTCTTCGGTGACTCGGCTAGGGGTCATGTGCTCAGCCACACATTCCAAGTACGCGACTCTCAGGTTCGCAATCCACAAAAATTCAAATCTATCTGTACTTTCATCCGAGGTTTTTTGTTGTTATAGGCGCGGGGATTCTACCAGCTATTTTCCATTGTCATTCTCATGAAAGACAAGTACTTCCTGCTGAACACGAAGCCATTTCTGGCAGAGCATTTGCGCAAAATCTCTGTGGAAATACAGAGCTGGGCGGAAAAGATTGACGTCGAGCTGAAGGGGTCGCCGCGGCAGCGCCGCCTGTCCGGCACGCAAATGCTAGTGCAGACGCCGCGCTCGTTGATCGAGTTGACGGGCGAGGAAAACATGTTCGCCTTCCTACATTCGCACTTCGCCTGGATACTACTGGCCGGCTCCCGTTTTCTCACTGAACACGTAACGTTCGGCAATCTGCCATGGCTGCCACCGCAGAGCAGTGGCCGTCCTCCGCAGCAGCGTCTGACATACAACATCACCACACTGCCCATGATACAGAAGTACGAAGAAAACATCGATGATCCGGAGAATGAGCAGTTCTACTCGCTGCGCCACATAGAGAAGGTCGTTGGGTCCGAATTCAACACGGCGGTCTTCTGCGCGCTCACGGGCGTTAAGGTGGGTGCTTGCAACATTTACTCAGTGCTTGTCAAGTAATGTCGAACTCTGCCTAAAGATAATAGTACGTGGCGCGCCCGATCGCACTTTCAACTTCATGCTGTGTCTGAAGAAACTGCTGCCCGAGCCAATGCATAATCTTATGCGCATCGATGCACAACATCAGCATTCAATCAGCTCAGACTACAAAATAATCTCCGTGTCCAACGAAATCGCCGTGCCCATGGCCAGCAGTTCGGTGTACCGTATTGACTTCCTAGACGACTCGGCAGACGGGCACGAGGTGTGTGTCAAATGGCCCGGTGCGGTGCCCACCAAATGTGAGTAGAGTGGGCGATACTTGAGTATAACTTTTTGCTATTTGAATTGTAATTTTGTAGGGCCCGACTTGATGGTGAAGTTGATGAAGGCAGTTAATGAGACCTGCTTCACGCAGCTGGTGCTTAATAAGCAAACAAAAGTGCTTATAGAGGAGTGGAAAAAGTGAGTTGGACATCACTACTTAAAAGAATTACAAATATTTGCTACTTGCAGCAAGGTGATTTGTCTTAATCGCGCCAAGACATCCAACGGACAAGCAAAGCTGAAGAAGGTACTAGGCGTGCAGCCGCAGGACCAGCCGCTAATCAACTACTGGAGCGCGCACCTGCAGTGACGCACAATAGTAGTATTACAAGTGTAGTATTTTTTATAATTCAGAAAATAAAGATGTGATTTTACAGAATCAATGTATTTTCTTTAGTAACCGACTACAAAAGTCCGATTTTTTTTTCATTTTTCGATTTGACCAATTCTCTTCGATTTCTACTTTTAGCAACTCTCGATCATAGTCGGTATTGTTTTGTACTTTGTAGATAAAATTCAGTTTATATACTTCGCTACAATGCGTCTCTTGCAGGCCATCTTCCAACAAAACTCAAATCGCTTGTTGCAAATATAAGAGTAGAATCTGGTAGTTTTTATCTTTTATTAGTAGCGCAATGGGTGACACTGTGCGCTTGTCATTTGCCAATGGAAGCAGCGTTCTTATTCACGCGAGCGACACAGCAAACAACTGACAGGCGCGATTGCAATCCGTAAAATAAACTTAACTCGTAAACATACAAAAGTTTTGCTGTCACAACAGCAACCGGAACCGAGCTCCTTGCTTCTGTTAGTTGTTGTCGGCTGTTTACTTCTTGTAACCGCAGCTCGAGCGACGACCACGAGCGCGCTCGAACTTACGGCCCTTTGAGCGGACATAAGGGCGTGTGTGAGAGTGTGGTACACCGGGCGCCTTGCCGAAGTGCTTGCAGGCAGTGCGCGCCGTGCGCTTGCCTTGCAGCAGCAACGTCTTCTTGCCGGTGGGCGACTTCAGCGCCAGCTGATCGAAGGTCAGAACCTTACCGCCAGCCTTCAGAATGCGTTCGCGCGCCGTGCCGGTTACGTGCAGTGCACACACAGTCATCTTAGGTACCACCAGCAGACGAATGTCATTGGTGATGGTGCCGACGACAACAACGGTCGAGTCGGGCTGCTTAGCTTTCTTGAAGAAGCGTGACACACGCTGCAGCGACATGGGCGGCGTGTTCGTTTTGCTCATAAACAAACGCTTCAACACGATTCTGTTGAACTTCTTATTGGTGCGACGCTGCAGAAAGCGGTACAGCTGCAAAGAGAGGGTAAAAGTTAGAGTTGTTAGCATCTAAAGGCATTTGGCAAGGATTTGCATTGGATAGACGCAGTTGCTGTCAACGCCGCGAACGTTGGTGTAAATTATGACAGAAAACAAATATTCCATTATTTCGAATATTCCATTATTTTGACAGCGCAAATCCTTCCGATGCTACTTCAATATCAATTTACACTCACCTTAACCAGCAAACGCAAGTAAACATCCTGCGACTTTGGTTCGCTTCTGCGAACTTTGCGATCGTATTTATGGCAGATATCGATACCCTGGAAGATATTGCACAAAGAAAATTTTTATTAGAAAACACAATTCACACATTGCTGTATCGTTCCCAAATGCGACGTGCCGCGACTTTTTCTAGTTTACGCCGATGTTTAGCAAATACAATTTATCTAAAAAACTCTTTACGAGTCTTACCATTTTGGCGACCGGAAAAAGAAAGAGACGTGAAGTTGGCAGAACTGTTACACTTTTGACAGCGCTGGCTTTTGACAGTTGTCGAGCTGTGTTCGGTGTGTATGGTTGTAATCTATTACAATTTAGAAGCTATTCAGGTTTTCAGTATGTAAGAATTCTAATAGTAAAATTGGTGCATTTTTTTATTTAACACTTAGAATACATTTACTATAAAAAAGTAAACTCATTGAGTGGCTATGTAAAATGTTTATTGAGTATATCTCACCTCTTTTTATTTTAAAATTACCCTTAAATTAAACATTGACAAATTTCATTGCTGTTATATCTAATACGATAAATAGGATACAAACATACAAACGCATATTGTTTAGACCTTTTTTTTCTTCATTATCTTCATAAACAGCACCATAGCTGCAATAAACTCCAGTTTAGTATCAAGTCGCATGCAATTTTCTGATTCACTCACCAATAAATACCATTATAACAAAGGCAAACATCATCCACATCCAACATTTCCACGCATTGCGCGAATGCTCCGCCAGCTTTTCTGTCTCCTTGTGCAGCGAGTCAATGTTGTTATCCGCCATTCCTGTCGAACGCGACACCGTCTCTGTATCCTTTTTTATTATCCGATTGGCTGTCTCTGTTTGCTCCTTTAAATTTCGGGTCAGCGATAGCATATGCTCTGTTATTTTCTCTTGGGCCTCGCTGTAATACTTGACGGCTTCGTTCATATTATCAGTGGGTGGCTCCTCTGGCTTGCGACGTCGCAAACTGTCCTCTACAATGGCGGTTATTAATGCTTTCATTACTCAACGAAACTTTAACTTAAACACTACCATTGAGCAGCTCCTTGCGCAGATCGGCATATTGCTTGGAGTTCTGCAGCTGCCGTATTTCCTTCAACGCATCGTCGCCCATCTCATAGTCCGGCCGAAGTTTCGCACGCAAACTCTTTGCCGGCGGTGGACTGTCGATGTAGTTGACGAGTGTCTTCAGCGTTTGCAGTCTCTTGGAGTAATCTGGAATTTTGGCCGTACTGTGAACGCTGTCCCCGCAAAATTGTTTTAGTAACTGAAGCAAATAGGTGATATTAATTAACGCACTCGTCGCATTCCTTCAGCTCATCGATCATGGTGTCAAGCGACTTGATGAACTTCTTCAGCCGCCAGTAGTTCACTTCATCTTTGGCCAACTCCTCGCAGTTGGATAGGAGTGTTCGAATGTTTACATTTAGTTTTGTTGCCATTTTTCGCCAATTTCGTTTCTCTTTCAATAAATTTCTCTACAATTTGCACTAAACTAAAACCATAAACACGTCATTTTGCTATTCAGCCCAACTCACCACAGATGAGGTGAGGTGCGTTCGATTCGTTGGACCCAAAAATTTATCTTTTCCACTATTATACGACGTTTATCGGCTGCTTTGCTTTCGAATTGTCATCGTCCGCACACACACATCCGTACACACGCCCCCGTTATGACGGCAATGCATTCGTGAGGGCTTCGTGCGAGTGTTGGTTTGATCTTGGCTCTTTTTGCCGAGGAAAATTGTAATTGTCGGAAAATTTGCGGAAAAGCGATTAAACGCACAATAAGTGGCGCGGTAGAAATCGGAAAAATACTCGACCGCGCACAGATTAGATTTGCACATTCACACGCGTGTACGCGTCGCACAAACGCTCTGCAATTCGAGTTCGAGTAATTAGGCTGCACCGCAGCTAAGCGAAAGCCGAGTTCAGTTCCGTCGAGTCGAGTCGCAGGCCCGCCGACATGCAGGCTATCAAGTGCGTCGTGGTGGGCGACGGCGCCGTGGGTAAGACCTGCCTGCTCATCAGCTACACAACGAACGCCTTCCCCGGCGAGTACATTCCCACTGTGTTCGACAACTACTCGGCCAACGTGATGGTCGACGCCAAGCCCATAAACCTGGGTCTGTGGGATACAGCCGGCCAGGAGGACTACGACCGCCTGCGCCCGCTCTCCTACCCGCAAACGGACGTATTCCTCATCTGCTTCTCGCTGGTGAATCCGGCCTCGTTCGAGAATGTGCGCGCCAAGTGGTACCCGGAGGTGCGCCACCACTGCCCCAGCACCCCCATCATACTGGTGGGCACGAAGCTGGACTTGCGCGATGACAAGAACACCATCGAGAAGTTGCGCGACAAGAAGCTGGCTCCCATCACCTACCCGCAGGGCCTGTCTATGGCCAAGGAGATCGGCGCAGTTAAGTACTTGGAATGCTCGGCGCTGACGCAGAAGGGCCTGAAGACGGTCTTCGACGAGGCTATACGCTCCGTGCTGTGCCCCGTGCTGCAGCCCAAGTCAAAGCGCAAGTGCACGCTACTCTAATTTGTCGCGGCGCGCCAGTCCGCGCCGGAGCGTGCAGCAGCTGCGACGGCGCACGCCCGTAAAGGCGCCGACAAGTGAACGTCCAGCGCAACAAGCAACCATACATCAACAACCACGAAAACAAAGCGAAAAATCAAATAAGACCAAAAACCCGAAATCACACAAAAATATGCTCAAAATCCGGTCCCAGCGGGGGCCGGGTAGAGCGTGCTTCGACGGTAGTGGTCGTCGACTTTACGTTCGCCGTCGTTGCCCCGCACACTTCCCCTTTCTACAACTCACTGGCGTCAGCGCCCAAGCACGGGGGCCATGACTAATTACGTTTTCGCTAAGTGCTGTCGTCACGGGCGTCCTCACGCTATTGCGTTGCTACCGCTCCTGCGGCCCCCAGCTGATCCACTAACTAAGAATTCGGCTGCACGTTTTTGTTTAGTATTATGATTTATTTGTTTAGATGAAACGGCAAAGAAGGCCAACTTAAGTAAAACACGTTGTTCGCTTTTATATAACACAAATATTACTTTTCTATTTTTTGTAAATTTTCTATGTGCATTAATTTAAACTTAAAGTTTTTCTGTCTAAAGCGTAAAATTGTAAACGAACAAAAATCAAAGCAAAAACAAACAAGTTGATGTACTAAGAACTAATATACTACGATATAAAGTGTACTGTACTCCTTTTGTATTCGATATTGTAAAGTTGAATATACCAAAAACGAAACGAAACCAACCAGAAGAGGACGCGCTGAGCTCGGTCGATTGGCTGATTGGTCAACGACACACCAGCGATCAGCTCAGCTCGAAATCGATTTAAATGTAGTATTTGAGAGCGTGCTCGTAGTTACCACAAGCCAAATGTTGAAACCATTCGCCACTACTCCACTACACTATACAACATAACAAGTAATTACATAGATGTTTGCAATTGAAAGAAACAAAATAACGATAAATTTGTGTAATTGTACGCCGGCACAGGCGGCCTTCGCTAAAGTGGTGCGCGTGCGTAAATAATGTACTGATTACTAATATATATATGTATATGTATTTGAATACTTCTATATATATATACATATTTCAAAGCTAAAATTTAACATTTCAGATGGTGAGGAAGACGGAAAGTCATAAAGCTAATTAAATGTGTGTCTCCGAATTGAAATAAAGAAATTCGCAAAAGCTTTCAATCAATCGATTTTCATTTATAAAAATCTTTGCTGGGTGTAGAAATGAGAGTAGTTAGTGGAAATTGCAGTTAATTAATTAATTTGTACATATAATCCTTCAGTGATTTTTATGCAGGAGTATCAAAAGATTTTGATTTGTCAAGCAAATAATAAACACAAATGATAATAATAACAATAAAAGATATCGGTGCTAGAGATAGATGTAAGTGAAAATACATAGAAGCATATGCAGAATATTGGCAAGAGAAGTATATACAAATTTTCCGGATTTCAAAAACCGTCTTGATAATACATACAAACATATATAATTTTTTAATCAAAATTTCTCAATGCAATGTTACATAAGAATTAATCAATTTAATTAATCGTCTGAAACGATTAGCTCAGCTTAATTTGATGTTCAGAAGATCTGGTTGAATGAACGTTAGAAAATGGCACCGAATGATATTGGCGATAATGTTTGCTATTTTTGTCATTCCAAAACCGATTCTGCCAATTTCTGATAATCCGTACACCGCCAGCGATAAATAGCCCAACACAAATTTGAATTAGTGATATTTCGGAAAAACAAAAGTTGCGGCTGCCATTTGCAGGCCAGGCTAAAAATAGACGCTACGCAAACATTAAATAAACAATGAGGGCTCAACGCAGTTTTCCGCTGCCATTGCAAAGCACGCTAGCAGCGGCAATCGCAGTCAGATTCATATTTTTTAAGCTGCTCGCTTTTGTCTTTTATCAAGTCCACGAATACGCTTCGAATTACGGCGCGCTTCACTCAATCCGAGCTTATCTCAGCACATTTGAGCGGCCAAATACTCGCTCTGCATCGCTGCGACTGAATGTTCTGGAACGGCGGCGAGCTGACACTAGCTGCGCGGGGCGAGTTCGGTGCAATCACATTCAAATGTTATCGCCACATAAGTAGGAAGTCAGTCGACTTTGATGCTTTCGCTGTCCGAAAAAGACGACAAACCCAATTGGGCTGTCATGATAACATTCATCGCTGCAAAGTTCAATAAATTCTCTCAATTCGCGACTCGACTTCTTTTCAATGAGCATTCAAATTACATTTATTTTTGCATAAAAACAAATGTACAATAATTGGGCGTTCGTGATCGCCTGCAAAAGCCTCTGCGGCTGCGATCTGCAGGAAATCAAAGGGGAAAAATCCTTTAAAAACAAGTCATTATAGTTAACGTGTACGGGTTAATTGAACATTTTTGGCGTAGATAATATAAGTAGGATACACGGCGTGACAGGCCGCGACATTGCAATATGGCCACCGCCGCCGGCCCGCCATCCCTTAGACTTATGAGTTATACAAAAATTAGTGGCATATTAAAACGTAAGATTAATTACAAAAACGCAAAGTAAATATAATGGATTAAACTACTTTGGAATTGGCACTACGATTAAGCATTGATCGTTGCTATTCGATTTCTGTTTGCGCTGTCCGCTAATATTAAGGATGTGCGGGTCGCGTGACACTTTAGAACTCGTCGTGGCGTGCCAGCGCCTCGCCAAAATCGGTGGCCTGCGAGCCCACGAACACATCATATTTGTCAAGTACTTCCTCCTTCGTCAGCTTCTCGTCGCCATCCACATCCGCCTCGAACACTAAATGCTTGGCTTCGCTCTCGGCATGGTCGAAGTCCTTCGGCACTACCCAGGCACGTACTTCTTCTCGGTCGAGCAGGCCGTCACCATCCAAGTCACGGAATTTGCTGAAGCCCTCGCGCTCGCTAGTCACCCACTCAGGTTCCTCTTCATCCGGCTCCGAGGCACGGTACATGTCGCCAATGTACTCCTCCACCGAGATTTTGCCGTCCTTGTCCTTGTCAATGTCCTCAATGGTCTCAGTAAGCACTACATCACGCATTGTCGGGTGCTCTTCGGGATGCAGGAAAGCGGTAAATTCTTCGAGCGTCAGCGCATCGTCCAGATCCTGGTCGGCAATACCCCAGCGTCGGCGATCGCGCGTCAGCATGCCTTTGTACGACATGCCATTCTCCTCCTGCTCCAGCTCATCCTTGTCCAGATCGTCCATAAAGCCGTACACATTCTTGCGGTAGACATCCCAGCTTATACTGGCATTATTTTCAGGATTGTGCTGCTTCCACAAACGGCCCACATCTTCGTCAATGTAACGCCGTTGTGTGTACTGAATCCATCGCTTCAGTTCCGACATCGTGATGAAACCATCTTTGTCGTCATCGATGCGATCGACGATCAGGCCGAGTCGCCGCTTGCTCTCCTCTGGCGGTAACTGGTCGAACGTCTTTGCCTCATCTTCACCCAGAAACGCTTCGTGATCGAATTGTGCGTTGTGGTGTTCGCCGTCGAAGTGCTTCGCGTGCGCCGAGTCGTGCTCCAATGGGTTGTGCAGTGTGTCCGGCTTGTCGTCGTCTGGCTTGGGGATTGCATTGGCGGCGAATGTTAATGCGCTGAGCAATAGCACCGGTAGCAGCAGCGTGGAACGGAGGTGGAACATGTTCACTGGATACTTTGGGTGTGCTCTGCTTCCACTTGGGCGAATGTCAGTGCGACTAAACATCCAAATCAATTGAATGCTTGAATTCCAGTACAACTGGAGTCGCGGCTACAGCAGCAGATACGTGTACTTTTTGGCCAGTGTTGCCGAACTCATGCGAGCTAAATCTTTTCCCTCGAAATAATTACAAAGTTCTAGAGGTCGTATGAATCATAATAAGTTGGAAGCGATTTAAGTTCTAAGTAAATAGTCTCAACAAAAATGAAGCTGTGCATTTGTCCAAAAAGGAGAGAGCATAAAAAAGGATCAATGTTAAGTGAAATTATAAAGGTTTAGCGGTGAAGTGTAAAGGTGTCAACAACATCGTTTCGAGGACCACTTAGGTTGCCACTTATCTCGAGTAATTTTATTTATTCGAGTAACTATACATGCATATCTGAATTATCCATTGTTTTGTTTCTGCTAAAGTTTATTTACACTGCGATATCGACAAGTAAATGCAAATGTAAATATCATATCTTAAGTAACAGATACAGATACAGATATATGTACAGAATTTGAATCAAATGAATGAATCAGATTTGAATCAGCCAATTCACCACTCTCCAGCATGTAAATGCAACTCTGCTGGGTTCAACCCAAAGCAAAGCTGCTTCCCATGTATCATGCTTCCTACGAAATCGTACGAGTGGCGCTGTCATTTCGATTTTCAAACGCTGATTTACAACAAAAATCCTGTTGCGAATACTTCCTTTGGGAAGTTCGTATCGAAAAAAGAAAGTGCAAAAACAATTGAAAAGTGACCCAAAAGTATGAATCAGAAACCAATCAGCACAGTTTATTACCAAAGCATAGAAATAGCAACAAGGCATAGATAAACTACAAAAAAGGACTGTAAGAAAAGAAAATAAGGATCGTCAAATTAGTGAGATTGACACATCAGCGGTTTTGTTTCGCTTACCGTCCGGACATAATAACAAACTTCATTGTAGCTGGAACTGCGGCTCGTCACAAGTAATAAAAGATTGCATATAATTTGGCCAGTTGCGCTCTCTATTCAGGGTGTTGGCGTGATGGCCACCGAAATGCCGCTTCCATTGCTGCGGCTGCCGGTGCCTGAGATCCGAGATGAATCAGTATTCCAGTACGCACACAAACAGCACAACAAGCGCGAAGAGTTCCGCCTGCGGCCACCGAAGCTGAAGCCACGCCACTCCTACCACGACTACATGTTCAATCGTAGCCACTCTTCGGCGTCCGGGTCGAATACGGCACACACGATATCTTTCCGCGGCGACGGGGACGGCACCGGTACCTCGGAGCCGGACATGCAGTCGCTGAGCGCATCTTATGACCGCTCAGTGGACGAAACCTACTTCGAACAGTGCTTCACACGATTAGCGAAAATCGGCGAGGGCTCCTTCGGCGAGGTATTCAAAGTTCGCTCGAAAGAGGATGGGCACCTGTATGCAGTGAAAATGTCGAAGCAGCAGTTTCGCAGCGAACACTATCGGCAGGAGCAGCTAGAGGAGGTTCGGCGCTATGAACAGTTCTCCGGACACTCCAATTTCGTGCAATTCTTTCGTGCTTGGGAGCAAGACGATCGGCTTTATATGCAGATGGAGCTCTGTCGCGAGAGTCTGGATCATTATCTGGCACGTAAGCGACACATACCAGAGCAGAAAATATGGTCGGTATTGTTGGACCTGTTACTGGCGCTTAAGAATTTGCACGACCGTAATCTCATACACCTGGATATCAAGCTAGACAATGTGCTGATTGGGGACGACGACAGCTGTAAGCTCGCAGACTTCGGGCTGGTTATAGACGTGGATAGGGTAAAAGATAAAGGAGTCGGTGAATTTTCCCTGTAAATTAAATGTTCTTCTGATCACAGGCCAATCGACATCAAGCCACTGAAGGGGACTCGCGCTACATGGCCCCGGAAATTATGCAAGGCAAGTTCTCCAAGGCTGCTGATATATTCAGTCTGGGTATTGCCATGCTGGAACTTTCCTGCTGTCTTGAATTACCCTCCAACGGTCCGCTGTGGCAACAGTTGCGAAGCGGCGTACTGCCGCAGGACTTTATCAAAAGTGAGTACCAAAAATGTGTTGCGTTAAATGTAAAATGCAATGTTGGAATTTTTGCAGCCATATCGTCAGAGTTACAGGCAATCATAAAGCAGATGATGGCGCCCGATCCACAGGCAAGGCCGCCAGTGGATGTGCTGTTAAGCCACAAGAAGTTTGCTAGCATGTTGGAGCGTCGCCGTCGCTGGTTGTTGGTTAAGCAAGTTGTAAGTTGCCGTTAAACGGTACCAAAATTGCTCGAACTTTTCGGAAATTGCTTTCTCGACTGTTAAAATTTTGTTACTGATTCACTTTATTTATATGATAGAAACAAACCATCAGACGCACACGTCGTGTCGCCTGGACTAAATTGTGCAATTTTAAAAACATCGTATTCGGCTTTCTCACGTCCATGCTGAGCATATTTATGTTCCGTAATTCTATTGTTGACGACTCCTCTGGCAGAACACAACGGCCGGACGGCAGTCGCTTGTGTGGCGTTGGAGTTGGTGTCGGCGCCGGCAAACGATCCATCGGTTGCACACGGATTATTGCCTCCACACCCACCACTGCTGATACTAATGGACGTAGCTCATCTCTCGACTTTATGCTCGGCGACAACTGCTTAGAGTTGTCGCCGCATAGCACACCCACCAATTTTGCGGCCGGCAATAAAATCGTAAATTCCACACCGGTCAATTACAGCAACCATAGCTTTCGTTCGCGCAAAGATCTAACGAAGATAAGCTTCAGGTACGAGCACGTTACCTTGTGTGTTTGACGTAATTTTTTGTCAATTGGAGTTTTCTTTTCGTTTTCATAGAGCAGTCGAGAATGGCGAGATTGAGAATGTCGCCAGCCTGCAGCCGCCCTCGACAGTGATCAGCAAGCCGAGTAGCTTTCTCAGCTTGGACGACATTGAGCTGCACTCGCACTCATTTACACGCAAACCGTTGGATAGTTCCTCACTGCAAAGGAAGAAGCTGTTCACTAGGAGCGACGACTTGGATTGAGCGTGCATCTGCCTGCATTACTAATGGCAACAATCGTACATTTTCTTCGTAACTAGCGTCATTGAGAAGTCAGCGGGCTGTTTTATTATAAAGAAAAAACTCGATCATTGAATTCGAATTTGAAGTTTCCAAAACATATCCAATTTTATGTTAGTTGTAAGCTACATTATGTTCTATCCTATCCCACGTCCATAGCAACAAATAGCAGATTATTTCCAGCCCTAACACCATCGATTCGTCGTGAGCGTCACTGAATGCAGTTTGGTTTCCTTTCGGGCTATGTAAATGCATATGAAATCCATTTTGTTAAGGATATAAGTAAATATCAGAAATATGTGATATGTTGATACCATACATAAATGCAAAATGCATATTTTGTTAATTTTTCTAACGTAATGTAATATCGTAGTAGAAAAGATTAAAAGAGGTGGGAGCGAAACTTGTTAATTTTTATTCGCATTGCTGCAATTGGCAAAAAAGAAACCGAAAGAATTTACGAAACACAAATAAATATCAAAGTAATTCCAATAGAGAAACGGATGAGCTTGTGTGTTAGTGTATTTGAAGTGTGTCATGTCTTGTGCAAATCTTGTCATTGACATTATTTTCTAATGTGGCGGGAGTTGCGGTATCCAGTGGCGCCAATTTATTTGTGTGCTCTTAGCGAATTGCAGTCAAATTAACACAGGCAATGGCTGGCAAAAATTGCCGCAACCAAAAGTGTAATTTACGTCAGTTGTGTTACCTTAAAAAAATTATTCAAACGGCATTGAGTTGTGGCCTATTAAATGTGAGCAGGGAAATGTGTATATGACATGAAGATTCTGATAGTGAAAATTTTGTAGAGACTGGTAAAATGCTCGTACATGTACAGAGGATTTTCGCGGAGAGTTGGTCGAAGAAAAGAAAATGTGCAGATTCATACAATCACTGCAGACTTTATAAAGCAATTCGGGCGATTGCCTTTAAGAGCAATCAAGCCCATTAAGTTGCAGACAAGTCGGTTAAAGCAACTGGAAAACAGTTTTGATCTACGCAACACTTGTGGCACATTCTGTTGCGAAAATCATTTAGTAACAAAGGCTTGGTACGCGAACGCATATCAAATTTAAACATACTTATGCACATACATATGTATATGGTATATGTTGGCTGCTGCTTAATTAATAACATTTTCCACACTTGTCAACTGCAGTCATAGTGATTGCGCATTTGCTGTTTTGCATTATTTCGCCCTCACCTGATTATTTGTGCAGTTGCCGCAGCGCACATAAAACGACAAAATACGCGGGCGCCGTGAGTCATTTGCCTGCAATTTCACTTTCACTGTTGGTGTCTTTGGAAGTCGAGGTGCTTCACCTTAATCGCAAATGCGTAAGTATGTAACGCTGCACGGTTGCTGTAACGAGCGCCGCTCCATGTGGAGCTACGTGTGCCCGGCTGCTCGAGTGCAGGCAGCGGTTGCACGCATTCTTGGCAATTGCCCAACGCGACTGCAGCGACACCCGCACAACGCGCCAACAGTTTCAATTTCAATTGAATGTATGAGGCCTAAGTGAATTCATAGCCCGTACGGCACGCTAAGTGTGTCGCTTACCTGTATGCCGGCAGCCATTAGCGCGACATATGCGGATGTTGTTGCCGCCAACTGTCTCTACGAATTGCTTAGTGCCACTGCGTCATGCAATGGAATCGTATGGTTACCTACACGTACATACCAAGTACATTAGCGTCACAATGGGACCAACCAAGCCCGCAATGGGGCACGCTTAGGTCAGTTAAATGAGGCGCAATTAAGGTGCGGTGAATCAGCGCTCATTATGCAACTGAATTTGTTTGGGTTTCGCGGTTAGGTTTTTTTTGCTTAAAACTTTGCGAACTTATATACGTTGCGAAATTGCGACCGAGTTGCGCGAATGTTTGAAGCCGGGGCAATGGACATCATCGTGGTTAATCTCATTTGATTTTTCCATTTTGAGCCAAAGTTATGGCTTAAAAAATAAGTGTTGCGACTTTTCTATTATACAACTTCAACTTAAATAATCGGATAATACGAAATCATTAATACGTAAATATGTATGTGTCTTTGGAAAGCAGTATCAATGAAAAGTAGAGAAGAAGAAAACAATTGTATGCTCTCTAAAACAATTTTAAATTATTCTAAAATAATAGACAGATTACACAGGGCAAGAAAATCTACACTTTTTTTTCTAAAATCAAACCATACTTTTCTAAAGGATTTTTGGACGCTGATTACAACTGCGTTCAGTTTTTTGATTGTAAGAGCGGCTTAGGAAATATTGATGGTTTTACTTGGAGGGCGTTTTTCTTGTTTTTTGACCATTATACACATGCAGATCCTACAAACCTCAAATCTAAACTGCCATTTTAACATAAATTAACAATACTCTAACTATGTATTTAAAATTTAAAACTTTAAAATCGGTTTCAATTTGCAAGAATTATTCATTTGCAAAGTCAAATTTTCAGTTACTTTGCAAGATTGCAATTACATAAAAGAATTGTGCTTACAAAAAAAAATATATATATTGTCATACAGTGAAAGAAGAATGTTAAGGCTTTCAATTAAAATTGTAAAAGACATTTTTGAAATACGATTTTTGTAATAGAGTATGTGTTCAAATATGTAAGTTCTCCATTCATAGATTCAGCAACAAAAGCAAGGATTTACTCGTGAGCTGTAATATCGGAGCACACTTATAGGCAGCAGGATGAAAATGGTCCCATTCATCTAATGAACTGAATTTATACAATTTTCAGCTTTCGCATTTTGATTTTTTGTGACCTAAAAATATGTCGCAATGAAATATGGAAAACAGCAAGTATTGCAAGACAAATATTGACGCTTGCGAAAATACTTTAGCTACTTTCGTCAATGACGCGAATAGCATTAGGAGATTTCAATACACGTGTTCAGAAGATGAAGTCGCATTTACACTCTAATGAGTATAGAAAAAAATCTATCTATCTTCTATAAGTTTAAGTTACAACCTTACACTATACATTGCACATTAACTCCTAGTTGAAAATTGCAACCCCGAATTTAAATGAATTTTTATGGAATATTTGAAAAATTGAATTTTGAAGAGCCATAGCCATGTTAACTTTTGACCAATCGAAATCGACTATGCTCAATATTTAAGCTTGAAGATTGGTTATTGTGTCATTAAAAAATGATCCTGTTTTTCAACATATTATAAATCCAATAAAAATTCAAAGATGAAAAAACGTGGAAAGCACGTCCTAGCAAAACCCACCAATAACTTACAAACTGCTCTTACAATCTAAAATTTGAGTACGCAGTTGTGATCAGCGTCAAAAAATCCTTTAGAAAAGGTTTACTAGAACTCGGAAAAATGTTGGCTGTTGCCCAGTATTAAAAGTATTAAATATGTCTAAAGTATGGGTAAACTTCTTTATATAAACTCCGGGCTGTGAAAAGAAATTTGGAAATTGAGAAGCAGTTTTTTTAATTACCTCAAAATGGTTATTTTATAAAGCTACTCAGATATCTATTCAATTGATTGTTAATTGTTAGTATTTGAAAAGTTCCTTTATAAAACGCTATCGTTTTACAATATTTTGTCAAGTTCAGTAAAATATTCATCAGTCATTGATTGATGACGCCCTAAAATATAGCTAACTTTTCATATAAGCTTTTAATTTTAATTTCTGGAAAACATGTAGGTATACTTTACGTACATACCCGCAGTTCACAGTTTACATTTGAAGAGTAAGATGTGTTCTTTTCAAATGTGACAAACTTGTTAACTTTTCTTGGGGTTTACATACTATTTCACTATGTTTATGATATGTTTACCTTTATTCTGAACATGAGTCCATATGGACTAATTGAAAGTGCATACACATAACTATATCTACTATATTTGAACATATATTTGCTATGTTAAGGTTCCAACAACCAACAATTGCTTTTGTAATAGAAGAATTTTCCCATTTCCTCCAAATTTCTGTCGATTTTTACAGAGTGAGATACACTCTTGTCATGGCACTTGCAAAGGCTATAATTTAATAATCGTTCGTAACTGTGATCGCAGATAGTGATGGTCAACTTCAATGTCGTTTTCAACGTCGACGCGTTCGAGTTTGAAATTTAAACTGTTCATCATTCGACATCATCGACTTTCTGATTTCCCGATAATATCCGTGTTTTTCATGTGAGCACATTAGTTTTCATTTTCATTCAAATTGCACCATTCTTCTGGCGCACTTCCGATACTACCGACCAGACCACTGAGCGAGCGTTAGCAGCTTCGCCAGACTCGAGCCAGCTTGCAGTGCACACAAATACACAAACACGCTTTGCACTGGCTCGTCGAAGCTATTGTGTCTTTCTTCTTCTATATTTGTGTAGTCATTTGCCAATTGTCGCCGTTGGGTTTGTATCTTTTCACTTTCGTTTCGATTCACTTCTGCCATATGCAAATTGATCTAAGCGCGCTTGCGGCAGGCGCAGCACCTACTTGTCACTGGTGGACAGGCCAATAGCGCGTAACCGTTTAATGTTTGACCTAAGAGAAAATACTATGTATGTACTCACATGTATGTTTATGGAGTATGGTATGGCGTATTTATGATTATTCAGCTTTTATGCTAATTAGTAGCGCAGCGCTCGAAAATAAACTCTTTTCTTTCCGCACATTGTGAAATGGACTTTGATGAATTCGTAAATGGACGCGCAAAAACACATAATCGCACCACCAAAACAAAGTTAAACCAAGTTCAACACAACGAAAGATGTCGAAAAATGGCAATTTCGGGGCCGCTTTCTATCGAACGAATGTTGTGGTAGCGGTTTTGTATGGTCATTTCGCCATTGGTTGATTATGCAATTTCGTACACTAAACGTGGGTAAAATCGAGTTTGTCGTTTATTGCCACTTAAGTGAGCTGAGTGCAAAAGGCCTTCGAAATACTTAGTTATTATAAAGAAATAGTTAACATATTTTATAATATCGTCATTAGTTGAAAGTTTTGGACGCACAGATGTCCGACTCAGTGCAAGCGCACTGTTTCTGAAATGTTTGGTTGTCCAAATTGTAGACGTATGGAAATGTATTCTTTATTAGGTTATTATTCAAAATTACAAGAACTACTGAACCTATGAGTGCTCGTAGATAAGACTTGAGATTGTTTCAAAACATTCTAGCGAAGTGAAAACACGATTCCCGGAGAGCCTTTAACCCTAATTCCCAGAAGTGAGCCTCACAGTCTCACTAAAGATTTCAAATGGTGATAAATCCAAAAGATTTCCGATTCCATTATTTTATGTAATCCTCTAATGGAATGTTAGAATTATAATGCATTTATAAATTTAATATTTTAGACAGTTTTGTACTTTTTAAACAAATGTTTTCAGTAATTTAGCCAGACAGTCTCACTTCTGGGTTTACGTTACTTTTAAAATTCTGGGAATCATTGTTAAGGAAATAACCATATTTAGTTATTGCAATTTTCTCAACTTATTGCTATATAATTTGATGGCAACAAATCTAATTATAATTAGATCACAAACGGTGAAAAATGTATACATATGTATATTCTCAAAATATTTTCAATTATAATTGTTTGTTTATCCTCGGCGCGATGTCTTCAAGTTTTCTATTTGCAGAAATTTGCTACGCCAGACTGACCTTAAAAACTCTGACCAATTTAATTGATGATGCATAATTCATGTTTGAATTTATTTATTTCCAACAGAATGTGGGAGATTTCTATTTGTAAAAATCGGTTGTGTAAATACCAAAAAACACTTACGCCGCAAGCACTTACGCAAAAAGCACTGCGACAGTGTGCGCCAAACTGTGTTGCGCCTCACCCAAGCAAGAAACCTTACAGAGTGCTAACTCAAAAGCTTGCAAATCCCTGCAACCCTACGCACCTGAATCGCATATACAATTACACACACACGGCACTTGCTTCCACGCTTCGGAAGCATCTCAAATTGGAAACCAAGGTTCGCGCATGCCCCAGCACTCCATGCGGAAATATCATTTAAACTCGAACGTACACTCTTCGATCGTTTAAATATACTAAACGAACATTCAAAGAAAGTATCAATAATGATAATTCCACTCGCTGTTTAGTGATTTTCATTTTATGGCAAATTACTCGCATTTTGGCACTAAAATTGCCTCCGCTTTCACTATCATTTACAGTTACTTAGGCACACGGCCTGCCGCCGAGCGCTCGGACCAAAACTATATGGTGATGGCTGTTGTGGACTTCAATGTTACTGGTGTTGGTCTTACTGTTGATGTTGATGCCGCCACCATTGAGTAACCTTTCGTGCTGCGCAGAGCCTCTAAAACACTCACTCTAATCATTATAAACAATCGATCGGCAGCGCGCTAAGTCGTTGCTGTGAAATATTATAATGCGTTGCGTTAATAGCGCTAAGACTTAATTAAAATAAACACATCTTTAATGTGGCTTTTAAAATATGTGTATGTTTTGCATATTTCAAACCTTCACTTTTTATTCGAAACGCATTCTACATAATGCGGCAGTCGACAGGGTATTTTTGTTTTTGGACATAAATTATGTTATACTTAACATGCTTAATGCCAGATTGGAGTTGAAGGAGTCAAAACACAAGTTAAAATTTCATTGATAACGCCAAAGCGAAAATCACGCTGCCAGCGGTGGTCATCAGCCATTCATCATTAATGAAATATTTTTGCCTGCGCACGGCGTTTGGTTCTGCACCACTAAATGTCATCGAGACGCGCCGAATTAATTATCTAACTGGCAAAATAACTGACAGCGTGGAGCAAGCGTTGTTCTCGCGGTTATCCCAGTCCCAAGCAAGTAAGCAAAGTATTTATTTCGAACTCATAACGCAGCCAAGCAGTGCTCATTAAAGCGAAATGCCGACGAAACGAAACGTAAAGGTGAAATTTCGCTTAATTAAAAGAAATGTCAAAAAAATATAAACCAGCACTTCATTTCTCATCACCACAAATATCAATCTGTCATGGATGGTGCGTCTTATGCAATAGAAAAGTAATGCGCAGTTTTTGATTTATCTTAAGATACAAAATGCACACGAACAATTTTGATGGGTATGTAAACTAAAAACATATGAAAGTGATTGGAAACAATTAAGCCCACCTGCAACTGAAAAATCAAAGCTCTGTTCTAGATTAACGTAAAAAGATTTGAATTTTCTTTAAGTTGTTCATGATTAGTTAAAAGACATTCTTTCGAATTTTGATAGACTTTGTAGTGTCGGTGGTCAGAACTCAAAAGGTTATGCATTAATTTTTGATAATTGAGTCTCACGGTACTGAGGAACCTCACTGTGGGTCAAGTCATAGCTATTACAAGTTGGCTTCCAAATTCATATTCTTTTCAGTCAAAAACAAGGAAAATTGGGCTTTCGATTTGGGCTTTTGCCAATGGCTCACTATAATCTTGTTTCCATGAAACATAAGAAAACAAAGGGCAAAGGCGGCTAAAATTGGCCAAAGAGTGACAGAGCCAACGAGTTGAAGTTTCACCACCCTAAGATGCAATGATTGGGGACAATTTCAGAGTGAGTCTTAAAGGCGCTGTTTAGTATATAATAAGAAACATACGAATAGTTCAACACAGTTTAAACTAATCTAAACTTTAACTGACATTTTAAATATCGGTTAGACCTTCAATTCAATGTGTTTTAAGTTTTTATAAAGTATCTATACATACATATGCCGAAGAAACAATGTATAACAAATCGATTTTTCTGGGAAGTGCTATAAAATATTTAAACGAAAAATATGGTGGTGTCACACCTCTTATGGCACCTATATCCAGGGTTTTGTAAATAAATTTTCCATATGCCGGTCCATTACGTTTCATACTCCACATAACTACTTACCTACATTTTGTGTTTGCAAAATAAAACTAAATATTTTGTTTTAGCTAAAACATACAACGATGAAACATATTTTTAGAGTAAACTTTTTCGATTTCCGTTTCAATCACGCACAGTAGTGTAATATAAATATGTTTTTTTAATGGGATTACCAGTCAGCAGTGCAGGGCGTTCGTCGTGCTTTGTGTGTTGGCGCTGGTGATATCGGAACAGAAAAACGAAAGTGAATCGGCCATTGGGCCAAAATAAACAATGCCAGCAAAAGCAACGTGCTAATGCGGTTGGCCTTTGAATGTTGTGTTGCATGCGCAGCAAATGAAACAAAAACAAAAAGCCCAATGGAGCAATGGATGCGTAATACGTGCATTACGCCTATGTGACAATTTATTCATATCACAGCGCGCACTATTATTGCTGCTACTGTCGTTATTGTTGTTAATATACGTTAGGTTTGCTTTTGTTGTTGTTGTTATTGTCGTAGTCATTGTTATTGCTATCACTGGCATTTGCGTCGCTTATGTGCATCTCTTATGTGCATAGGAGTATTTATTGTTTTTGTTGCACAATAACGGTGCCGATTTTACGTATACATACGCATACGCACACACACACACATACACATGCTGCCAACATTTTACCGTTATAATTACACTATTTATATTTTCCCGATTTCATTCAATGTCGTGCGACACTCTGCCGTTTGCATTGTGTTGCCCCTTGGCCCCGAAATGATGCAACCACCTGTCGGACGATTCATGTAAAAGCGGGAAATTTGTACGGCCCAACGTAATTAATTGACTGTTGCTCATTCTGTGGGTGACTGCTGCTGGGCACCGACTAATGAGTGTAGATGGGCGCTCCGTTGCGCTTTCGAACAAACCCATTCAAAGGGAAGAAATCGATTAACTGTTTAAACGTTAAATCACACAGCGATTGTCTGAGCTTGTTTGAGAGGCATTACAAAGGAATTATGTTGAAGTCATGATATAATACATAACTTAATCTTTCGCAATATCTTGCGTGTGTCAGGAGAATGCTTGTTGTGTAACTTTTGGCTAAACTTGGCTTGACGCTTATACAACTCAGCACGCGGTGCTAATTTGTGGTCTACCGCACCAGCAAGCAACATTTCGCATTCCAAATGTGATCATAACAACAACAACAACCAACTACAAAGTAGCGCTTTGGAAGCATCACTTTCACTTGGCGTTGGCGGTTTGATTCTGTTTTGGGCGCACCCTCGTTCCTCATTTACCTTTGGCGCTCTTCCTTGTCGTCACGCTCTTGGCCGCTGCTGTCGCTACCTTGAACCGCCGCTGATTTGGTAACATTCAGTGCGACATTAAATCGTCGTGGTAAATAACAGTCAGCAGTCGAAAAGATCAACATTTTCCCCCAAAAACCAAAAACAACAACACCGTGTTGTCGTGCCGGCACTCAGCGCCAGCCCATCATCCGTAGCTATGCGGCTGTCATATGTGACTCAGCTTTTGGCCGCGCTCACACTGTCGACAGTGGCACCGGCTTCAACCATTCACACAGTGCCGAAATGCGGTGCTGAAGATGCTGATGGTGGCTGTTTGCCTGCCCGGTTTGTGTCTTAAGTCTTTCGTTTCGTCCGGAATTTATGTGAGCACGCGTCGTCTCTTGACTCTATTGTAGGTCATGGGCATGTGCGCACCCAGAGCGCGATCTCCTATGGCTCTAAGCCACTCACTGATACTCACATACACATATGCAGATATGTACGTGTGTGTCGGAGTTGTGTGAGTTGTACTGAAGAATATTGTGTGGGCAGCATTTCCATTTGTTGATTCCCTATTTCGCGTTCGCCTGCATTGTTATTGTAGCTTAACAATTCTGCACGATGTGGCCGGGAAACAAAGACAACTTTTACTTTCAATCAGCATTGTGTGTATGTGTGAAATTGTGTGTGCAAGAACACGTAAAGAGTGTAAAATGAAAAAGTGTGCGGCGTCCTTGTAACACTTATAAATACTTGACTGAATAACAAAGGCGTAAACGTAGTTGGGAATTTTGAAAATACGTATATATGAGTTATCGCCATTAAAGGAATGGTTATTTAGAAATTAAGTACAATTAAATTAAAAACTAAATAGTAGTTTTTTAATTTAAAAATTTTATCTTTTTTTGGCTGCAAAATATTCTTTTACCAAACTTGTAGTTCTGTGCGTTCGAGATTTTATTTCAGACTTTTCTTTACATGGGCTTTTCTTACATAATTTCGAATTTTTTTCGAATTTTCGAAATTTCTAATAATTGCTTTGAACGAAAGTTCAGTTCAGTTTTCCATTTCCTTGAGAATGTTTGTTGTGCAAAATTTATTTCCATCAAAGTGGCCTTCATTACTAAATGTGCTTCAAACTTATATATAAGTAATTTGATTGAATTAAGGGCTCAAACTTGCAATCGAGCGATACTCAACGAGTAGATACAGGTTCCCTGCATGTAGCACAGACTTTCGGAGCTTATCTAGTCCCGTTACTATTTTATCCATGTCAACGCTTGCGATTGCTTTCGGCTTACGATGAATATTTTTGCTTTTTGAGGGAAATTACGGCTGACTCAAGAAATCGGAATTACTCACCGTGGTCCGGCCATGCAAATGCCACATACGTCACAGGCCACCTTGACACATCGAACTCAGCGCTGACTGTGGCTATGCAGTTTCAGCAATGAGATTCGTGATTTGTAAACGAAATGAGCAACGAAATGAAAACGACGTAAACATGGAAAAATCAAAATCACACACATAGCTAGCGAAAGATGCGCCGGCGCGCCTGACTTGTCAGCGCTGCACGACAACATTGATGGCAATATCGCTGGCGGTGGCGCTTATGGTAATAATGAAGTTACTGGCTAAGCCAAGCAGGCGAAGACGTCTCAATGAGCCGCAAGACAGCAGCCATCCATTGTCGGTTTAGTGCGCTCGACGACAAACAAGTACTGCATGCGGGGTATTTTGACTTAATGAGACTCTCGCCGTGTGCCCAGTCAACACTTCTCTGACGCTCTCTGCACAGTTATTTGTCTCTCAGCTGGTGTGGTCGGTGTTGGCCCCCAACGTCACAGCCGGCGGTGGCCAACTAGTGTCTGGTGTCGGTGGCGGTGGCGCTGCTGCCACCGTGCGGTGTAGCCGTTCGGGCTCTCCGGCACACGCATACGGTACTCTCTTTCGCGCGAACCGCATTGTGCGCTGTTACAACGTCGCTCAGACAGAGAAAGCAAGTGCGATTGTAAGGCGAAGAAAGGGGGTCACAACTTTCACGCGATATAAAATCATGATACCGATTCCGCCGGGCCGCATTTTGAAGTTAGCTTTGTGTCTGGAGAGAGGTGGTCTGGTTGTGCTAAGCCAACGACGCGCACACACACACCTAAGTGATCGCTGTGCTCTGGTCGAATCCACGTCCTTGTTAAAATATCTAAATTTCGAATTTTCAAAAAGAAACGGAAAGTTAAACGAAACACGCGACTGCGAGATCTGAGATCGAATAAAACATAAACGAAATATTCAACAAAGTGAAATATTGCTTTTGTGTTTTGCTGTGTGGTGGTTGATTTCGAATTTGGCGGCCTAAGGACTAGCGGATTCGAACAAAACTCAAAGAAATTCATATTAAAACCGAGCAAGCAGCCCGAATTCGAAAACGACTTTGAGTAGCGGTGAATGTTGCAATTGTATCGAATACAGAAAAGGAAATCGTAAGGGAAATTGTGCAATATTGGCTGGTAAAGTGTGGGAGAAATATTGAACTAGTTAAAAATCGCTGACACTGTGCCATTGTGAAAGGATAAACGCATCGCTGGCGAATCGACCAATTGACGCAGGGATTATTACCAAAGGGAAAGGCGAGGCCGTAACGGATTAACAAATATTTACACTGCTGCAGGTGAGTGGGTCGAGAGCGAGTTGAATGCGCTCAGCGTGAAGGAAAAGCGAAAGGCAGTGCGCAGGCAAAAAGAAACTTGTCACTAGCCAGACAAGGTACGAGAGGTCCTTGAAAGCTGCCGTGATGGCTGACAAACTAAATGGTTTGTCGCGCCGGCTGGTTGTCCGCTCGTGTTGCTTTCGTTCGTGTATTTGCATTCGCATTGCGCTGACACAAACAGGGTTAGCAGAAGGCAGCTGGTGTTGGCCAACAACATCAAGCTGCTTTAAGCAAATGTTGCACTGTCTTTCGGTGAAATTTCTCTGCCATTCGTACGCGCTTCGTGCGAATGAATGAAAGTATGAAATTATCTCGTGCCGCTGCGACGACTTTTGCTGTTGCTGTTGTGGCCGATGTTGCCGCTATTGCTTTTGTTTCAGCGCCACTCACTGCGGCTGCTGTTGTTGCTGTCGCTGTTGTTTGTCTTGTTTTGTCTTGTGGCTTATGCCAATTTATGCCTCGGCTGTCGTTGTAGTATATGTAGCTGGCATTGTCGTTGTTGTGCATCGCGCTGACTGCTGCTGCTATTTGATTTAGCCCGCGATTAAAAAGCAGAAACAATCTTGTGAATTGTGTTTTGTAAAAATTTTGCTCTACTTTGCCGCAATTCAATCCATCCATTCAATCACGCACGCACACACACACACACACAACCCCACAGACTCGCGGCGCGGTGCTGTGTTGCGTTGCGATTTACATTGGCCGCATGTGGCTGCATAGCGAAAACTTTCATCTCTTAGCTGCAACTCGCAGCAAGTGGCAGAAGATGAAGTGGGCGCTTTGCCGGCAGCGATCGGAGGAAGTGGTGCGGGTGTCACAAAAGTGACAGAACAAGTGCAAGTCAAGCAGGCACAGTGCATGTGACACTTTAGATGCTGCATGCAGCCAACACGCGGCGACGGAAAGTAAACATGACATCTGATGTGCCACACAGCGCGAAACACAGCGAAGTGGTGCGGCAATGCCATGGTTGAGACTTGCTGAAATGCGGAGAAATTTTTGTAAATTAGCTGAATGAGATTGATTCATTGCTTGATAAGAGCATGAATTATTTTGGTTTTTTGGAAATATCTTGTCTCTAATTGCAAAAATTTGAGTTTATTATAAATGCTAAAGCATTTAATTTTTTATATTATAATAAAATTAGGGAAACAACTGTTTAAACCTTATAATTCAATAATATAAAAAAACATTATAATGAATGTAGTTTTGAGGTGTAGAAGCAATGTTTTTCGAGAAATATAGTTTTTAAAATTATAGGAAGCATGCTAGACGGTGTAGAACTTTTTAAGGAGTAGTAAAAAAGGAGGTGGAGTACAAAGCTAACATTTTAATTGTTTATTTAAATTTTGTTGCTAAAGACTAAAGACACACTCACAGCTACCTTTACCTAAATTACAAATTTGGGTTTGACTCCCACACGAAATTTCAAAATTAACTTAATATATTATTTTTAATTTAAAAATTGGTTATAACCAGGGAAAGGATTTTGTGGAAATTACTTTTGTTGTTTGTTGTTAGATAGAGCATTTCTGATTGAAAATGAGCACGAATTAGGTCCTCTTGATTAGAAATAAACCACGTTTATTTTGCCTTTTTTGGCCTTTAAAAGGCAGTTTGCCTTTTTCGCCCATAAATGCCTTTTTTAGTGCCTATATTACCTATAAATGCCACAAAATGCCTTTTTAAAGATTTGTCGAGCTCCTTTTTATTTTTCTTTCGTTTTTTATATTTCCCCCCTTTTGTTTCGCAAAAATACCTTTAAACTAAAAAAAAATTAAGTGGCAACATTGCAATTTCGTTAACTTATCGATGTTTTTACATTGATTTGATGATTCCTAAGCCGGTATTTTTTGTTGTGCAGTGTAAAATTTAAAGAAACAAACATGCCAAAATCAAAAAGTTCGGTTATCGCAAAAATTTTATTTATTTTTTTGTGATACAAGTACGGCTTTTATGCTTTTATACGAGAAGTTAAAATATGAATTTAAAATATGTGCCTAAATTTCAATTAAAATATATTAGTTTTTAAACTATCTTTGAAAACCTTGATGTTCCTTTTCTTTTACAAAAAACGAGGTATAGATATTGTATGTTGCATACATCAGATGAAATAAAATTATTAAAAAATACATACCGTTTCCCCTTTTTTTAGATTTTCTAGTATTTTTTTCTTATTTTTAAATGCCTGTTTTTGCCTTTTTAACAGTTTTTAATGCCCTATTTTGCCTTTTTATGCAGTTTTTAGTGCCTTTTTCTGCCTTTTTGGCAGTTTTTGGAAAGGCACTAATTTCCGTGCCTTTTTTGCTATTTTATTTTGCTTTTTTATAGGTTTTTAGGTCCTCAGAATCCTTTCCATGGTTATAACTCTCGCAAGAAATCTTAACTTTGACTTGATTTTTAATACCATTTTTGTTTCAATTTTTATTTCTTTAACGGGAGCAAAAAAAATCGTTTGAAGATAATCGCTTAATCTGTCAGAATACTTGCGGGCTGAAACACCTCGCTTCGTTGGGAATTTGCCGAAACAGGCCACCCGTTTGGTTCCCTTTGACTTATGATTACTGTCGTTACACGTATCACTTCCCAAATTAATTATTATTATTTAAAACATAACAATTTTGCCACAATTTTATGTTAATACAGCGACTTATGAATTTAAAAGATGAAAATTGTGTATTATTAAAAATTGTTTATCCAAATTGCATTGCGAGTGTTTTTTTGCCAATCAATAAAAG
The DNA here is from genome assembly GCA_963668005.1 of Melieria crassipennis. Lineage (NCBI taxonomy): Eukaryota > Metazoa > Arthropoda > Insecta > Diptera > Ulidiidae > Melieria > Melieria crassipennis. The sequence goes on along the minus strand of OY764962.1, from coordinate 112,145,087 downwards.
TTCTTCTCCGTCGAGAATGCACTACTCGGCATCTTCCTTACTAAATTGCAATCAACGGATGCCTGACCGTCACACTTTGATTAATGATTCATGGAAATGTAGAAAACTAGCTGCTGCGATGGCTTCTTGCAGTTGTCTGGTTTTACTTTCTTTGACAAATATTAATACGATATGACACTTACTCGAGCAGAAAGTAAGCACTTTTGTTTCAACAATGCAATCAAATCTTTTTCTTTGTCGCTTCCCTCGGCGATATTGTATGCGCGCAGCGGAGACACGGTTGGTCGCTTTAATTATTCTGCTTTTCCTAGCGATTTTTGTTGCATTTCTTGCAGTTTTATTGTAACTGCAGCTGTCGTAATTGAAAGTGCGATCAGGCTGGCTTTTTGGGCGCACCGGTCGTCTTTCAGTCACTCTGACTTGCTGTTTAACTGCACAAAGGCAAACCCAAATGTAAAAACAAAATGCAAAAAACAAGTACAACTAAAAGCAAAGTCAAACACCGCCACTGCCGCCGACACCGACACAGACGCACATCGCATGGGTGTGCGCACAGGCGTTCGAAAAACGCCTGTGTGCTGCTCTCGGTCTCGCTGTTTGATATTGTAATTTAATAATAAAAATGAAAACCACTTTCTTCGCATGCCTGACAAACGATCCGCAGAAAACTTGAGTACCGAGTGCTGCTCACCGCTGCCTGTTGGCTGCTGCTGCTGAGTGCTGCATGCGCATCTGGTGCACAGCAAACGGCAATGGAAGCAGCAACGCAAAGCAATAGCCAAACAACATTCAGCAAGACGCCAATTGCCGACCAACCAGACAGCAAACCAGCCAAGCAACGAACCGAAAGCCAGCTCACCAAGGCTCACCGTCAAACGAAACCAAACAAAATTGGGTCAATAATTGGTGCGGTACAGTGCGGTGCGACGACCGGTGCAGCAATGCCGTCGGATGGCGATGGTGGTGCGGCGCAGCATGTCGCCTGCAATTCGCATGCAGCCGCTGCAGCGCCAATGGGATATCAAAATAACGGCAACGCTGCCAAATGCCAACTGGCAATTTTGCTACCGGTTTCTGTTGTGTGCAGCCAGCCACGACGTGCTGCACAATTTCGTCTGGCCAGCGGATGAGGACATTGCGCGGCGCATGTGCAACGACGCTGAACAGCACCGAGACGCCGCTAATGGCGACGACGTTGGCAAGGAAATGGCTGCAGCGAATTGCAGTGCAGCGAGCCCTTGAGTTTTTACTTTCATTTCACGAAGAACCGGTTTGCTTTTGGGTTCGTTAGCTTTGTGCGCGAAATTTCGTTCCAATTTGTTGGCATCCCTCAGCTTGCCAACGATTTTCGGAGTGTGTCTGCTGGTGTCGAAGAAATGGAAAGTAGTGCTCGTAAAAGGGAAGTTGTTTTGGTGGTCGCCGTTTTTGTTGTTGTCGTTGATGTTGTTGTCGGACAACAGTTGCTGCTATTCGTTCGACACTGGTCCTTGTGCACTTTCTCGGCGCTGTGAGTGAGTGCAACTTTCTACGCTCGAGTTCTTTCACCGAAGCAGTGAGTGCGAATGCAAGTTGCTGTCTTGAGTCTTTTGTTTTGTAGTGCTGCCACTTGCCGCGGTCGGCGATATTTCAATTATGTTGTTTATCAAATTGCGGAATTTAGTTGAAAAATGTAAAAAAAATGTATGCATGGCGTGAGCAAACGAAGGATGACGGTTGCGTTTTGCTGATTTCACTAATTTTTCCGCATACGTAAATCTAATTAGTGGTAGGCAATTAATTAAGGTTTCGGCAATCTACAATACACTGTTGCGAGTGCTGCAAAATTAATAAAAGACTGGAGTTGTTTTAAGGAAAATTTGCAACTGCAATATATGTATATTTTCATATATAAATTACACAGAACGATACAACTTAATACATTAAAATTTAGTATTGGGTAATGTTGAAAAATTAATATCAATTAAGGTACACAATTTGGGTATAGTTTGGCCATAACATGATAAATATTGGTTTCGAAGTAATTAAATGTAAACGGTACCATATTGACACATTTTCTTGGCAGCTACCAAAAAATTAATAAATGTTGGATTGCTCATTTTCAACCAGTCATCTTCCAGTCTTTGAACTCTGTTTATGCATTTTTTACAATTCTATCATAGATGCAAAATGTGCCAAAGAATTCCCCATGTCTTGTTAAAACTAGACTAGATCTGATTAAATAAAATATCTCTAGGCCAAAAAAAAAATGACAAATAAAATGACAACGTTTGAATAAACGAATTTTAGAATAAAAGTTTTGGCAATGCATTTCCCTTCGCTCTACCTAATACTGAAAGCAGAAATTGTTTTTGAAGATTTCCTTATGATCTTATGATCTATGTAGTTCCAAATCTTGCCTTATAAACTATCTTGCCAATTACTTAGAAACTATTTAGTTGTATTTTAACTATTAATGTCTTTTCCCTTGTTTTGAATGAAATTTATGTTCGTATAAACTCATCAATTACCGAAAAAGCATGCTTTAAAAGAATCAGTAGAAGGCCAAGCCAACGCTGTCTCTAAAACAGCACAGCACGTACTATGAATACACCATTTAATGTGCACTAAGTGTGCATCGTATAAGCTCCTCAATTAATTGTCTGTCACAATAATTAAAGTGATTTTTATTTACACAACTCAACGTCGAGTGTGATGTTCAATAAAATTGCTTTGAAATTGTTCGCGAACATTTCGGAGCCATTAAAAACAAGCTCAGAAGATTGTCGCACAAAATAACGAAAGCATCAAACACAAACACGCACACACACACATGCATAGTCGAACACATTTGCCCGCTCACATGCGGGCAATTTTCACTTTCCCTATCGAAAAGCGGTCTGAACCAATTAGGAAATGGGTTTTCGCCGCCGCCAAACATGCGTTGCACCTGTATAGTCGTGCAACATGCGGCAAATGCAGCCAGCTGGCAGCAACAATTTTCGCATAGTATAACGCGGCACCCGTGTCGTCGCCACAGTCGCCTCGGGTAAGGTATTTGGAGCAGGCCGTAACGACGATCGTTTGCTTTTATTGCGACTGCTGGCGACTGCATGTGTCGACTGTCGGCGATGCGTGTGGGTTGCTGGGCGGCAGCAACAGCCACAGCAACACCGCAGCACCGATAGCAGGTGTGGCGGCCGCAGGCAATGCGTACGCGCCGCGTTCAGTCGTCGCATGCGCATTATCACTTTTATCACTTTGTCGCCGGCTGAAACTGGAGCAAAGAAAATTAATTGTTGTCATGTCTATTTTACATAATTCAAACGTTTATCGGCGCTCAGCGTGAATGTTTTCCATCATCGGCGCAGCGGTCGCACCTGTGGAGCGGCTTTGACGGCGCCGTTGTCGTTGCCGTTGCAGGCTGCCAAAAACTCGTTTTGGTCGCTGGTGGCGCTTTTCCACCGAATGCAAAATTACCAGCAATTAGTATGAAAGTTTTCATTTTTATTTGCCTATTAAAATGTTGTAAATTTTCGAAATGTAGTTTTTGTCGCCTAAACGTGAGTTATGATTTTGTTTGACGCTTTTTACAGACTCGCCTCCGGGAGGGAGCGAGTGTGGGCTTTTACTTTTTAATTTGACTGTGGCCAAGTTTACACTCGACTTATGGATTTGTTGACACTTTGAACACAACTACGCTGAAGGCAGGGATTGTAAGTGCGGGTTGTTGAACCCATTCAACGCACTTTAATAGGCAATTTTTTTAAGGAATTTAATGCCAATCATAAATTGAATTGCGTATTTTTGTAGAGATTATGGTTTAAGTTTGAGAATTCAATTTCTTGATTTTTGAAATCATTCAAACATTTTGACCTTTGAACATTGCATTGTTGCTATTGCGGTAGTTCCAGTCTTTCTTCAGCTTAGATATGCAAACTAAAACTGTGTTTCGGATTTTTGAAAACTCAATTGGTTTCTAAATAACTTTGCTAAATAAAAAGATCTAGGTTAGGTTAGGTTATGGTGGCTGCCTCTATAAGAGACACACTCGGAGGCCCGAAAGGCCCATTGTGATACCACATATTTCACCCGTTTTTGAAATGTTTATGCAACATGTGTTACAGCACACATTTCAAGCGGATGGGGAAAGGGAGGGGGGGGCACCTACAGTTTAACGCCGAATCCGAACGGCGATTGGCAGTTTTCTTTCACACTTGGAGGTTTTGCCATTGCCTGCCAAGAGCGCACTTGTGCGATTCTTGTAATTCTCATCTGCTTCATGTGGATAGCGATAGAAGTAGATGAGCGTTTTTTCCAGCCCGAGCCAGGAATCGAACCTGGGACGCTCGGTATGGGAAGCCAGCGCGCTACCCGCTGGACTATCGAGGCCGGCTAGTGTACAAAGATCTAAATAAATTTAAATTAGTTAATTCAATTTCATATATTTTTATATAAAATTGCTTCAAATTTGTTATCGGAATGAAATGATAAAAAAATGTAAATAATCAAGCGAAGTGCTTAAGTAAAGCTTCCTCTTTTTTGCTACACAACGAGTCCACTTGCTGGCAAAAGTTTATATTTAGGAAATTTTAACTTTATTTCAGCGACTTATTTTTTTTAATTTTATTTTTATATTTATTTTATTAATTCAGTCTATGAACAACAGTTCTTACAGACTATAACAATGTCCTTACATACTAAGGAGCTAAAACTAAAATAAAAGCCTCTAAAGGAAGCGAAGTATCATGTTGAGTGTATAACAACGCGTTTAATACACGTTTAATCTCAATATAAAAAACTAAAACTAAAATTTTACAGAAACAATTTAAAACTAACTAAAACACATTATAGTTAAATTTTTTATAAATAACGAAATTATACTTTTTAAGGTAAGCCTTGCATTTAGGTAGAAAAAGAAGATTGAATAAAGCTTCAGAGAGAAAATTTGATCCTTTGTGAAAGTCGTCATTAATATTTTTATATGAGTGGAGTGCTATTTGAAATATAAAATAAGGTTTCAGTTACATTTGATAAATGTAATTTTTTCAATTTCTCTTCTTTCAATATGCAACTTCTTCAACAACCAAATAAATAAGGTCCACCTAGTAACATTATTTCAGCAAATGACAATACTTACCTCAAACGGTAGCAGACACCATTTGATGAAAAAAATTGGTTGAAGAATTACGCCGTACTATTTTCCTATAACGAAGTTACATATTACATACTTATTGTATTTTCAATCCCAGTTAGCTTTAATTACAAAACAATGTACATATACATATACAAGTATATACTACTGTGTACAAAGAATTTGTTTATAATTCAAAAAATCTTTATTTATTCTTCCAAATCAATTTCATCGCCTTCAAAGTAGTCCCCCCCCCCCGATGCAATGCACTTATGCCAACGGACTTTTCAATCTTCGAAGCATGCCAAATAGTCACCTTCCGGTATGGCCTTCAATGCGCGCGGCGATTCACGTTGAATCTCTTCAATCGATTCAAAACGGTGTCCTCGAAGTGGTCTTTTGAGTTGGGAGAATAGCCAGAAGTCACAAGGAGCTAAATCAGGCGAATACGGTGGCTGTGGAACGATATTAGTTGGCGAAATGCTCACGAAGAACCAATGCCGTCTGAGATGGTGCATTGTCGTGATGCAAAAACCAAGAGTTGTCTCTCCATAAATCCGGCCTCTTTTTGCGAATAGCTTCACGCAAACGACGCATAACGCTCAAGTAATATTTCTTGTTGACAGTTTGGCCCGGCGGAAGGAACTCATAATGCACAACACCACGATAATCGAAGAAATCGAATTCCGGGTATTCTTTGTACACAGTAGTATGTAGCTGTGAAAAAGCAGAAATAACCTGAAATATGAAAATTCATTAATTGAATTTGTGCGCCTATGGACTGCTGAACTACCTCCCCCTAAGTATTTCTTCTGTTGCTGACGGCTCCCGGACTTGCTTTACACATAAGAATTAAATACAGTCAAAGAAATTTGCATGGATCACATAATTGCTGTGAAAAAGCAGAAATAACCTGAAATATAAAAATTCATTAATTGAATTTGTGCGCCTATGGACTACTGAACTACTCCCGCCATGTCTTCTCTGTTCTTCTCTAAAACATCTAAAACAAAAGTTTCCTAAATTAGCAACATCTGTCATAGAATCTTAAGTAACAAAAGAATGGTATATTTAAAATCTTACTTTCACAACCTTTCGGTATACCAAACTTGCGAAAAGCAAAACCGGGTATTCTTTGTACACAGTAGTATGTTTAAAAAATCACATCACATTCAGGAGAAAAGACTTTTTCCACGCACGTGTGATATGATTATTTCTTGCTCGTCTGCTTGCTCGCATTTGGCCTTCTCTAAGTAAATAATAATAATTAATAATTAATAATTGACTGGCACGACAGCCCGCTTACGCGAGACTAAGGCCTAGCTTCCCGCAACTACCCGTGTTGTGCGTGTGAATTTGTACGCGGGTTGAAGGGACCTACAGTTTAATGCCGGTTCCGAACGGCAGGTTGGGAGCTCTTTCATAAGCAATTTTTACTCTCAGAGGTTTGCCATTTCCAGCTGAGAGGACAGCCACCGAAAGAGAAAACGAGTTTTCCCGTTATTTTTTTAGGTGTTATTACAGGCAGTATTTGAACCTGAGGTTGCTGCCTGCGACTCGCGGTCCAACGCACTAACCAACTGAGCCACGGCGGCTGCCTTTCTCTAAGTAAAACAAGCCATTAATGTTTCCAATGCATTCAACTTTTATGCAAACCCAATATTTAAAAAAGTACTTTTCTACTTTTAAATAAAACAAATATACTTTTTACGATTTTGGAAGCATTGACCAAGCAAAAGGTCAAACGCTCCGACATTTCATTTCAACACGTTTTTGTTTGCCGCGCGGTTGCACTTTAAGCGTATCAAATCCATAAAAAGTCATGTTGAGCATTCACCTCGAACTCGCTTGGCATTGTAAATATCAATTGAAATTTTCAATGAAATCTTCAAATCGCTAATACTACTACGTATACACAAATACGTATTATGTGAGTTCGTATATTCGAAGCTCAAATATACGAACATACATGCATACATATTGGCAAACAAAATGAAAATCATAATTCACATTCCATCGGTTCTTTCCAAAATACCAATTTCACTTTCCCAGATCAACACATGCGCAAGCATACTCACATACATTCACACACACGCACATACAATGACATATGCATACGATTGCACCGAATTTCTATTCAGCGATCGGCGGCAACAACTGAAATCTCGCGGCAGCACCGCAACAAAACAGCAGCAGCAACAAAACAGTATTAAGCTGTAACAGCAGCAATAGCCACCGCCAGCCACAGCAGCCTTCAGATCAACAACAGCAACAACATTTACGGGCCAAACAATTAAGTTGACTTGAACAAAAATGGCATCGGCAACTATTCAATTCGATTGGCAGGCAGCAGCGTTGCTGTTAGTGGTGTTGTTGGCTATTGGTGTGCTGGTTGATTGGTTGGTGGCGCGCTACCTCGCAACGCATCGTGGCAACTCGCGTACCCGGCATCGACGGACTACGACAGATAGCAAGATACCAGCTACAAGCAGCGCGCGCTTGGCATATCTTGGCGTAGCCATCAGCCGTCGAGGAGACTGCAGAAATTAACTTAATGGTGAAATTTTTTTTTGCGAAAACAATCTTCGTAGCCAAGCAGCTAAAATATGCGCCGATACGAAGTGGCAAAGAGTAAAATGCATCACCTCGGAGAGATTATTTTGTTTGGTCAGCATCAAGTGTTGTGGTAATGGTCATTGTTATGGCTGTCAGTTGGAATGCGTACGGTGGCAGCAGAAGCAGCAGCAGCTACCCGATTGCCATCACCGCCACCCACAGCCTTGTAGAAATGTGCCGCCAACCGAAGAATTGCTAATGTTGGTGCGGCGCTTCACTTTCCAACCTGAACACAGAGAAGAGCAACAACAAAAGCGTTGACCGATTGCGCTGCCGATGTGGAAGTCAGCCAGTCAGAAACGCGACATCAAGAATTCACAGCGCATGAAATCGAAAGGGCACATCGAGCCTGTTCGAAGACGCAAAACATCGAAAGAGACCAAGAAAAGTCAAAGAGTGCGCCGTAAAAGTGACGCGCGCCCTGTTAGTGACGTCGGCGCGCCGAGAACACAATTAACAATTAGCGAGTTAGCGTTTGCGATCGTTTGATCTCCAAGCATTCAGAAACTACCAAAATGCCAATAAAGGTGCGGAACCAGACGCGCAGCGATCCACTGATGGGCGCTTGTGAAAGCGATCGATTTACGGTATTTGCCAGTCAATTTACAAATCAACAAAATCTCTCAAAATTAGAAATGTTTTATTTACATTAGATTATTATTATTTTTGCATTATCATCATTTCGTTTTGTCGTTTTCTGTCATTGCTTCGCAAAAGCGAAACTCGAATCTGTAGTAAGCATTTGGCGTCGAGCGTTCGGGTGTTAATAGCCAAATAGTCAATCTTTTCGGCAATTTCACTGCCAAAGCAGTTACAGCTTGTTGCAATTACAAAAAGTTATGACCATATTAATTTTCACCAAAAAGTAGCTAAAACTAAAAATTAAAACAAAAAAAGAAGACGCAGCGCTTTATAAAACTTTCATTGATCATTCCGCAGCCACTTGGCGAGGTTAAGATGAAAAATTAAGTAAATTTACACATAAAGGAATACATGGTTTTCTCCTGCGTATCCGGATTTTACTAGCAGGCAAATACAAATGCAACAACGCCACGCACACTCGTCGCGCCGCTGGCCACTCTAATAATAAATCAGTTAAAGAAATTATTGTATTGCACTTGATACTGGTTCACCTAGTTTCGGCCGGCGCCCGATGATGCGCAATGCTCGATGTGGCAGCCCGGCCGGCCGGTCTGCAGTTGACCTCTTTTGCGCGTTTCTGTTCTGCCGCTGACAATTACACGTATTTACTGTCGTGCCGTGTAATTGAATGGACAAGCGTTTGCAGTGACATCTGGGCGTGCAACGGTGTGATACGATGTGATAGATAAATATTGAAAACATGTGTCAGTCGGTGTGCCAGACTAGAACGCGTCCAAGTTTTGTTGTTGCAACTTTGAAAATGCTTAACTCCCACACAGAGTATTTCATTTGGCATCAATTTGTAGATGCCATTTTTTGCATTTAATAGTTAAGAGTACATCGGGTACATGTTTAGCTTAGCAACAACTTCCCTGCATCGCTCGATTAGTAGTCGCGAGACCTTTCTCCAAACACTTTGTGTTCAACGCTTTTCAAGTCACTAAAACCATATGGCATGAAAAATGTTGTGGTGCTTTTACAATTAACACGAAAAATAACAACACATACTGCAACAGCAACAACAACAAGCGCCTCCAACACAACAACATCAACACCATCAATACGAAAACACCAACAGTAATGCTAACAGTAACAACAATAAATTGCCTACTCGCAGCCTGAATTGGCCAGACTAAAACGAAAAACCAACACACCAACAACAAAGCAACAACGCCGGCAAGCGCCTAACGAAGAAATTTTGCTGTGGAAAAAGTTGTTGTGTGTGTGTGTGTTGTGTGTACGCGTAGTTATCTCTTGTTAATGATTGCACATTTAGGTGAATACTGATTTCGATGATGACGTTGTTGTTGTCGTGTGTTGTCGACTTCGATGTGCGTTTTATTTTACGTTTTTGTACTGAAACTTGTTGAAAATTTAGCGAAATTTAATGCTTGCCGCAAGTTGGAAAATAATTTGCGACTGTGTTGTAGTTGTTGTTTTTGTATTTCTTAACCAATTCAGATCAATTGAGTGAAATTCAATTGCAGAGAATTTGGTGGAAAGCGCTGACTGGCAAAGTCGCAAATGCAAAATTATTCAGCAGTGCGGTGCGCCGCATTCGAACAAGGGCGGCTGAGGCGTTTAGGCCCACAAACTAAAATCGAACTAATTTGCATGATTGGTTTGTGGTTTTTAAATTTTGGTGAAGATTTATAGCTCTTAGAGTTATTGTTGTTGATGTTTTGACGAAGAAAGGTGCCGCTCGAACAGAAGTTCACCGCGGAGAAATTAAATTGTTGTGTATCGTTGACTGTTCAACAACCCGACAATTGCTGGTTCAAGAGCCAGTTTTCCCTTTCGCTTACATGCGCACACAAAATCGCATTTGTATGTATGCATATACTTATGTACATACCTATGTATGTATGTAAACGGTTCAATTTATTCAATTAAACAGGCTACAAACTAACCATCGCCAATGCCATCGCAATTTGTTTCCATATTAAACAGTTTTATGGTCATTGAATGTGAATGATTTTATTTGGTTATTGCGATTGACGTACAATAATCCTCAGTACTCACTAGGTTTAAGATATTTTGAGCACAGCTGCAGCAGCAGCGTCGAAATTCCAAAATGTCTCGCAAATTTAGAACAGCTGCAAGAAAACCACACATTACTCGTCGTTCTCGAACATTAATAGCGACGTGTGTAATTTTTCAAATTCAAAATTCAATGCATAATTGCTGTGCGCGCGGAAAACAATTACACACAAAAAACAAAGAAATACAATAAAATTGCCATAATTAAAATGAAAACAACACTAAAAAACAGCAACAAAGCAGATGTGAAATGAATAATGAAGAAAGATCATTCCCTATCCACCACGTAAATTGAGATACGCACACGTCGACTTGGAAAACTTTCACTTACGGCAAACACATAAAACTACCATACAACACTAAAACACCATATACGAAAAAATGAATAAAAAATGACGCTGCAAGAGCGAAAAATACTGCAATCAACAGAAGCGATTAAAAAAACAAATTCCGAAAGGTAAACAAGGTAGCAAGGGGAGGTGGCAGTCAATTGTAACTTTGCGCAGCAAACGGCAAACGTGACGAAAGATAGAGCGGCGCTTAGATAAATGCAGCGGCTGAGTACTCGGATCAGCGATGAGCGGTGTACTGATAGCGACGTTGGCCGAGAGATATCTCGAATGCTCGCAACAACGGAAAGAGTGCACACACAGAGTAAAGCGATGCTCGGAGTATTGAAGCTGTTTCGGAGTTGAGCAGCATTTGGCTGCAAATCATCTTGGACGGGCCACAAAGACTTGCTGGCGCTCTCCGAGTCTGTCTCCGATGAGCTGTCTCTTTCTTGGGGCTCTGGCTGAACTTGGACTTGAACTGTCAATACTTGTATATTGATGATATTTGAGACGGACACATAAATACGGTTGAAATGCTCAGTGGGACTTTATTAAAAAGTTCTTCAAAATGTCAAAAAAATCAAAAATTTTGGGAACAAATTGTTGAACGATTTTCTTATCTTTTCCGACACAAATATTGAAAGCGCCACAACTATATATGTACATATGTTCATATTTACTAAGATTAAATTATCGTATCTGCTCATGTTGTAAAGGACACAATAAACTTATCCGCTTAACCCTGCATTACTATCGTCTATTACACTAACGCCATTACTAACTGTAGGTGTAATCCACCCACAACTTTTGATTATCTGTTTTACTTATTGTCCATTGAGGTAAAATAAACAAAAATTAAATTTTTTCGTAATCAGAACATCATAAAATGTAAAAACAATAATAAATTTAATTATGTCAATTCATTTATTTAATACAAACATTTGTTTGTGTGCATCTCATTTCAAGTAAAAAAAAATATGAAATAAAAAGTTGTATTGGGAAAATAGCCACATCTTGCACAAAATTTAAGCTATGTTTCTTGGGCTTAGTGATTTAGAAAGCTAAAAAATAAGTGATAAATAATTATTTAATAATTTTTTTCGGATCGAGGTAAAATTTTGCGTAAAAACTCAAACAAAAATCAACAATATACCTGCTACCTTTACAGGTTACACCGTGCGACAAAAATCAAAAAAATGTCCAAACACACGAAAAAGTCGATATACTCGCGAAACTAGGGGCCAAATGTAGTAAAACTGTGTTTTTGGTTTTTCTCTCTGACGTCAGGATTTTTCTTTAAAGGACTTTGAAATTTCAAGAATATGTTTATTTCAAGGAATTATTTTAAAAATTGAGCACATTGAAGAATAACAATATTGGTATCAAATGAAAGAGAAAAACCCTTAGAATCTTAGAAAATTTAACGTTTTGGTGCAAAAGGACGAAGAGGTATTGAAAATGTCCTTTTAACTTTAAACTAAACTTTATCCTTGAATATCCTTGGAAATTTCCAATAGTTTTTTGTTTAATATATCTTAAGGACTAATATGTACATTACTACATCCTTGAATTTCGTCCTTCTATCTTTATTAGTTTAAGATATAAAAAATTTAATGTTATAAAAATGTTGATACTTATCCTAGAGCATAATTTTTAAGGATTTTCTACTAAGTAAATGGTCTATACGTTATTAAAAGAAATTTTCGCCAAAAAGTGAATAAAAATATATAAATGTATTTTATAAAAAATACAACTTCATTACTAACAATCGGTGTTAAGCATCCAGCAATTTTATAACGCCACTACTATCGTGGGTGTAACACACCCAGTGACTTTTTAAAACAATTTTATAAAAGCATCAGCTTTATTTATGCAACTGCAATGTACTCTAAAACCTTCCGAAATATGCAAATGTGGATTACATTATAACTTTATGTTGGTTTTGGTTAAAAAATCTGTTTTTTCTAAGAAATTGAACTCACAGGGTGGTTTCCGCCCTGACGATAGTAATGGAGGGTTAAACTGTTCTTCCTTTCGACATTGCGTCACTCAAGGTCAGCGCCTTTTCACCGTACTGCAATTCATAGTACCAATTCAATGGGCAGCGAAATTAGTCAACATTAATACAAACATTCAGTCATTATTATTGCGTTCGTGATGATTTTCATGAACGAGAGACGCCCAATTGCTATTGCAACTGGTTTTGGCGCTGTCGCCATCATTATCGTACAAATACTCGTGCTCGCCGTTGAACGCTGTTTACTATTTCAGTGGGTTAATGGCACACTTGCTCAACTGTTTTACTTGCTCCGTCAGCGTAGCGTTGTGTGCGTACTACGAGTAGCTGGCGAGTGTTGGAGCTGGCGTTGAAGTGAAGATGTTCGCAGAGCGCCGCTCGAATACTGGCAACATTCGCACTACGAGCAAATACATACATACTGTCTACAATTGTAGGTACGTACGCGTGTGTGTGTGTGTTGAAGCCACAACTGTAACTCCGGTTTGGTGGATTGCCGCTCGCATTCGCTCATTGCGCTACCACATTTGCTGCAATTTCCATCTCAGCCCATACCAGTTTCGCTCATTTTAATGTCAGCGGCTTTTAAGCCAAAACTTACTGTTTTAGAATTCTCATTGATTTTTGCTAGTTAACTTTTCAACTTCTTGCATACGAAACACTGACCGCACTTACCAAATTTAAATAAACTTCGTTTTAAAAATTCAACAAACAATTTCAAACGAAAACAACTTGAATTTTGCGCGCACAGTTTAAGAAGCGTGGACCCATAGTTGTTGCTCACGGATTGTGGCGCTGCTCTGTTCTAACTAATCAGATATGCCCGCTCTGTGTCGAGGCTTGAGTACTTACCTGAGCTTAAGCGCTCATAAGCAGTTTACTTTCCTAAATTCATAATTTTTCGCCTAAGCACCAAAGTGCAGCTCTGTGTCTGCGCATATGAATGCGATCTGTATGACTGGTTGTGTGTGTGCTGGTCTTTGGAGGTTTATGTGACATGCTGTCTTCCTTTCAGGGTTTTCAGATCGGCCTTCACTTACGACGTACAACATACGACTTCAACACACACACACAAACGGCTCAGTGTGCGCTTAAGTGAAATGCGAAATGCGGTTTTATATTGCCTTTTCTTTTCTATTGTTTTATTGCCTACCGCCACTGGTACCCACATAAATACATACATACATACCTTTGTTTATTTCCTCCAATTTTACTTTTCCACTTTATTGTTTGTTCCGCGGTGTCTAATGAGGTTTATTAATTTCCACTTTAAGTGGACTCAAATTAGAATAGCAGCACAATAAGCGCGCGCTGGTGCACATGTCGTGAGTGACCGGCGCGCAGCGGGCAGCGGCCTCTGTACACATTCGAAAACGAGTAGTTATTCCAAAACGAAATGCACGCTGCACCTTCCATTCAGCGCATTTGAGAGAATTTCGTTGTAGCTGCTGTTGTGATTGCTTTGACGGAGTCGTTGAGTTGAGTTGCCACCAAAAGAGGCGCTAATTAAATTTCCTTTCAACTAAAACAAATAGCACCAGCTTTCGATTGATGCCGCCTGGTCACAGAAGAAAGCAGCATCAACGAACGTGGTGGCCGTTTTGGTTTTGTTGTTGACAGCACTCTGTGTATTGTTGACATTTTTACCCGTTGTTGCTGCAACAAGTTGCGTCGCTCGACTCGTCTGCGCAAAGTACCACCAAAGCAAAGGCTGCGACTCCACACAACAATGGGTGGAAAGTGCCTGGCATTGCTTTTCTCTCATTGCTGCCCACCTGTGCCGTCTGGCTGGTGAATGGGGGGGAAGCAGCGCTGAAGATGTGCAACAAGTGCTGGCCAAAACAAGCTTGCAGCTTCTTCTTCTTCTTCTAGCGCTAACGCTTCAACGGTTCCAGCGATGCTCGATCGCTGCTGCCGTAGACGTAGCTTACTGTAGTCGGAGTCGAAGTCGGAGTAGTCGCTGCCGTTTGGCTGTGCATGGCCAGTTAGTCGAAAGTTGGAACTAGCGGCGAGCGCATCGTTGGCTGTGATCAGTGCACGCGTTCAGCGCGCTTCAATACGTATCGTATCGTCTAGTTTCGTCCGCATGTGGCATTGAGTGAATGAATGGAGGCGACGCATGCGCATGGCTTCAACTCGAGTGTACTACGAACAGAGCTGAGCTGACAAAAAGTGTGTGTTTTGGTTCATTGCAATTATTTCCAAAATGTTTGCATGTACTTTCGTGGAGGTTCCCTGAAAGCCTTCTGAAATCAAGTGTAAGCGCCGGTTATTAACCCTGGAAAATGTGAGCAAAGTAAAAAGTTTGAGACAAATAGATTTTCGGTAAATGTGTTTAATAAACCGATGAATGGGGAATGAATAACAATAGACTGGTGTCAGGGCTGACTGACGCACGCATGAGTGCGTTGCGTTGGTGGTGGTGCTAGGCCCGATGCCCGATTCTCCTTGCACTTGTTGCTGACGTTAACGTTGGGCACTTGCAACAGCTGCCAGCGCATATTCAAGCAAAGAAGCTGTTAGTTGCTGCTGCTATTGATGTTGGTGCCGTTTGCGGTCGCGGTTGCCGACGACTTGTACTGTTATAGTGAAAATAGAAAGTGGTTCACAGTTTCGCTGTTGTTTCTCGTATTCGTGCGCGGCTCACTGCCTCTCAGGCGGCTCTGTCCATCTGTTCGAATTTGATTGTCGTTCATTGTGGAGCGCTCACTTTTGGCGGCTTGACTTGCCGCAGCAGAGATCAAGTTCGTTGCTCAAGTGAAATTCAATCAGTTATTTGATCTATCTATGTGTGTTGTCCACTAAAACCTAACCCATCTGTAGCATTGCAAACATTCACTTTCGAGTTTTTTCACTCTATTTAAACCTATCGTTTTGTTTGTGGTCATTGTAAAGAAAAAGTTTCTTAAATATGTTGATTGTTTTTTTTTTAATTGTAAAGAAAGCAAGTTATAGTAAAAAAATACTTTTTCTCGAACACAAACTCTTTTCGTTCTATTTGATACGATTTTCATATTTTTTTATATGAACAAATATCGGGTGGACCACATAAGATTTGGAATTTGAATGCGTTATAAAAAATAACTAATGAATATTTTTTGAAAATTCCTGTATTATTACAAAGCTTGGACTTTGTTACTTAAGAATGAAAAACGATATCGTTCATATGACTGTCACGACTGGCCTTACAGTACGCCATTCGGTGAACCCAATTTTCAAGTAAGTACTTTTTCGATTGTTCCGGGTAGAATTTCCTGAATCGCAACTTCGATTTCATGTTTCAAAGCTTCAATCGCCTCTGGATGGTTAGCGTAACACTTGTCCCTTACGGCTCACCACAAAAAAAGCCCAACGGACTTAAATCGCAGCTCCGAGGCGGCCAATTGACTTCAGAATTTAGGCTGATTATTCGATTTTCTTACAGTTTGGGTTGAAGACTCTCCACTTTGGAAGTAAGTTCTCAATATTTCCCAATTTTGTTCAAGCGTATAGCATCCCATTTCGTAAATGTCAAACTTTTAACTAAATTACGAACACAAATTAAATGACATTTGGACTGTCATTCTCGAAATAAAGCGTAGTTCAAATTCCAAATGCTATATGGAGGACATGTATTTGAATAATTTTTTTGTTATTGTAATCTTTTATGTTTTTTTTTAAATAAAATTTACTGTGCCAATTTCAGGTGAACTATGTACTAAAAATATGAGAGGTTTAAAGCAGAAATACTATATCAGTGCTATAATACGAAATACATAAATTACATATGTTTTTATTTTTTAAAGTTAGTTTTAATTTTTAAATTTCACCTAATTTAATTAAAAATCCAAATTAAATCTTTTTAATATTAAAATTAATTAATATAAAGTATTAATTGAGCGAAATATATATATATATATAAATAAAATAGTTCATATGTTTGTACTTTTAGTTTTACTTATTTACTTTACTTACTTATTTCGATAAAAAAGTTACGCGTTTTGATTAAATGAAGACTGATTTCTTAAAAAAAAACATTTAATGTTTTGTCCTTTAATCTAGAGCGAAATTTATTGCCAATAAACCCTGCTGAAGAGAAACATCTTTCATATTCAACACTTCTTGGTTGAATGCTTAGTAAATAATTATAAGCCTTCAGAAAAAGACGCCCTCTATCCCCTCCATTGCAAAAAAGGTCAATTTATCAAAGTCTCTGATAAGGTATAGTTTTTTTTCAATCTCTAATCCCGGGATTTTCGGGACTGGAAAATGTCCGGGATTGCGATGCCTAATGTAGACATTATTATTATTATTATTATTGGCGGGGAATATATATAAAAACGACTCGAATACGTGACTAACGCCTGGCACTGCACAACCATTCAAGTTGTGCTTTTGAATTTGTACTCGAATCGATAGCACCTGAGAGGTCGATTTTGGGCATCGGGTGGGGAGTTTCTTTAAAGGAAATTATTTGTTTACTCCCAGAGAGTTGCCATTTCCTGCTGATAGGATCGCTGAGAGATATTAGTTTATTATTTTATTGTATTCAAATATAATAACAACAATTTACACAATGAAATGGCAAATGAAATTTTTGAAAAACTCTATTACAAAATAATTTTTAACAAGAGTATTTTATTTGTTCATTGCAGATATCAACAATCAACGCGGTTTCGGTCCGCCTAAACACGGCGTTTATGACATTTTCCAAAAAGGATTTTTAAATTTTAGGCGATATCTTTAGGTTGGGCAGCTACACACACACACGCACAGAAATGGGGCGACAACTGCGGCCGTACGTCCTCACGACCGTACTCTGTCTAGTGTTCATTTCAAAGGTGAGTAGAAACAACAAACCGACCATCGCACATCAAATAACTTACAAAAATTGAAACAGAAGTGTTGCAAAAATGGCGATGACAAATCGACGATTGCGCAGTTATTTCTGTACCACTTGATAGATTGACACAAAGTGCCGCTGTTCGGCCGTTTTTGCACGAGCAGCCGCGGGTGTTTTATGGGTTAAAGAGCATAACTTTGCACAACGAGTAGCAGTTTTGAGACGTTGCCATTAGCTGCGTGCAAGTCAGATGCAAATCAATATATGGCTTATTAATAGCGTCGATTTGAATGTGCATAGCTTCAGTTGAAGTGTGGTGCAGCAAGCGCCGAGTGTGCGGTGGGCAGTCAGCAGTCGGCTGTCGGGAAACGGCATTTGCAGCACCACAAACACACATTTGCCGCTGCTCCTGCTTACGAATCAAAGTCAGTGGTCAAAGTCATGGGGAACGTGAGGGGAGCGGGGAAACGGCGTCATCCATACGAGCGCTAAGTTCCGTGACTGAGACGATGGCGGCTTCGTACGAGTGCAGCAAGTGCTGACGCTGTGGCTCTGGTTGATCTGCTTTGCGGACCGTTAGCGCGCTGCACACTCGTTCGTACGCACTCGCACGCCAGTCGATGCATTGGTGTGCGCATTTAGGCGGCAGCGGCAATTCCAGCAGCACAGCGACTGCAGCGTGCAACGCTTCGTGAGTTTGAAAATAAATCATTTCCGATTTAAAGCAAAATTACAACGATTTTCAGCTATGCTGCGGGTGTGGGAATGTTTAGCTTGGTACAAAAATGCTCGAAAGTGTTGGAGCCTCGTAGACTAATAAATTAACAATTGCAATTGCTTACCTGTTAATTTGCAACAATTTAAGACAACTGCCGGCCATTGTGACTTACACAAACATATTTACATACCTCTCGGTATATATATACATAGGTATATTGGGTTTTACAAATGTGCATATGTATGTATGTATGAATCTGTGGATGTGTGCATTGCTCATTGGATTGCGTTGCCCGCCGCCTGCAGCAATGGCGCTTCTGAAGTGTTGCTAGCGGCAGCCACAGTCGAATGGCAAAAAATGCAGTTATGCTCTGATTTGTACCAGTTTTGACTTTCTTCTGCGGCGCGCTACGGCACACACAACACGCTTATTACGGACAAATTGTATGGAACATTATGAAGTGAATATCGTGCAAGTAGAAATGAATGATTTGTTAGTGGCGGACGATTTTCGACTACAACAGTTTCATAAATTGTTTTCCAATTGAGCAAGTTAGGATAATGTCGTGATACAATTTCAATTATTTACACTTATAATAAGTAGATATTATTTTTTAAATTTAGTTACCAAACAATTCGCTCGTTTTCTTGAATAGAGGTATAGCTAAAAAAAATTACTTTAGTTAAATATACAGAAATAATTAAGTAATTATCGAAAAATCATAACGGTATCTTTTAATCTCTTCTCATGCAAAGAGTAAGTGTCGTTATTTCCTCGTCATAATTCATATTTTATATTTTTGAGTTATGAACCTATTCAGGAAAACGTGCGAATTGTCTGTTAAATTGATTTTAGTCTTCTGTCACTGTGTTCATTCAAAACAAAATTCTTTTGCTACCTTTGAAAATGAGATTTCAGAACTTAATGCATGTAAGCTGGTTAATTTACGCTTTGGAAATGTAAAAATGTTTAACTTTTTTGTTTCAAAAAGTCATACCTGCAGCAGTGTTAATTTATCAAATGTTATCAAATACCTACAATACATAAAAAATTACTTGAAAACATTTTTGTCTTGTTCATTTCGCAAAAAGAGATACTACTCGTATTCGGTTAAGTTGAATTATTAAGTTAGATCTTTCGGCCGCCGTAGTTTGATGGTTATTGCGTTTGACCACGAGTCTGAGGTAATCTTCAGGCCCTGCCCTGGCCAATAACAAAATATAGAAAACACATATTTTTCTTTTGGCGATTGCTCTCAGGTAATATGCTCTAGTTGTCTATGAAAAGGTATCCAAACCGACTTTCGAAATCAACAATATATTATAGATCCTCTCCAATACAAATTCACACAAATTCGTCATCTAACTGTTGTGCCAGTTAGATACAGTCGAAGCTTCCTATAAGGAACTTCTACTTACACTTATAACGAATTTTTTCTATCTGTTAAAAATAAACGAAATATGCAAAATGGCTAATAGTTAATCTAACTTATTATATAAAAACTAGTGTCCGGCCGAAACCGCTTTTTGGGACCGAAACCGAAATTCATTTTTTTTTTTAATATTCGGCCGAAACCGAAACTTTCTAGTTGAAATAAAAATCACCACATCAAGCATCAAAATCACAATTTTTCAACAAACGAATTTTACTTTAAGTAATAAAGAACAAACATAATAATAATAATTAATAATAATTGACTGGCACGACAGCCCGCTTACGCGAGACTAAGGCCTAGCTTCCCGCAACCACCCGTGTTGTGCGTGTGAATTTGTACGCGGGTAGAAGGGACCTACAGTTTTTATGCCGGTTCCGAACGGCAGGTTGGGAGCTTTATCATAGGCAATTTTTACTCTCAGATTTTTGCCATTTCCAGCTGAAAGGACAGCCACCGAAAGAGAAAACGAATTTTCCCGTTATTTTTTTAGGTGTTATTACGGGCAGTATTTGAACCTGCGGTTTGCTGCCTTCGACTCGCGGTCCAACGCACTAACCAACTGAGCCACGGCGGCTGCGAAAGAACAAACATAACATAAATAAATAAATACTTAGGTATTAATAACAACAATTCATACATTTTTTAAAAACATAAACATAAAAAGATCACCCTTTCGTATCGTACTCGCTAATATTCAAAATTAAATAATTTAATATTATATTCTAAAAAAAAAAGTTTATTTACATTGGTGGCATCTAAATTCTCCTTCTCATCCTTTCACTATATATCTGCTCGGCTGCACTAACTAGCTGATCACTCGTTATACAATAAAATGTAAAAAATATTTTTAATATATTTTTTGGCCGAAACTGAAACCGAAACCACTTATTTGGGCCGAACCGAAACCGAATATTCGGTCGAACACTAGTAAAAACCAATAAGACGTTGCTTTTTTGAGCCACAATCAGGCAAAAACCACTGAACTGATTTAGATGAAATATAGTAAGCACCAAACATTTTTTATGTGGGGGAACAGTACATATGCTATATGAGATTGACCACGCCCCGTTCTTACGCCCACTATGGTAGCAAAACTCAACTATGGTATGCTTTTTAAGGCAATATGGTTACCAAACTATTCAGGGTATCATTGCGGCACATATAGGCTATAATAGAATCGACCACGCCCACTAAACTAATAAAATGAAGCTACACTAATAATCAAATATTTCTATTTCATAGGGGTGACCATAGGCTATATAAGACTGACCATGCCCACCTGGTACCCCTTCTCGCCACGCCCATTATAATGGCAAATCAGTCATGGTATATTTGTCATAGCAATATCAAACAATTCAGCGTGCGGCAGATATAGGCTATAATCGGCCACGCCCAGTTTCTCGCCCACTAAACTAACAAGACAAAGCTACGGTACATGTCTATAATTCAATGTTGATGTAAATTGATTTGTTTCATGGGGGGTAAACATAGTTTATAAAATATTGTCCACGTCCACTTGATGCGCCTCCCTACTTCGCCCATCATAATGACACAACTATGGTATACTTTTGTAAGACGATATGAGTAATAAACGATTTAGCGTTTCAATAAGGTAGCACTCACTTTCTGTTGTCACGCCCACTATAGTGATACAAATTAGCTAAATAATATTTTTCAAAGCCAATTTGGATATCAAGCGATTATGTGTTTCATTAAATCAACCATATCCTTTCTGGTAAGGCCACGCCCACCTTCACTGGTCACGTCAAGTGACTCTGTGTAGACTACATGAGAATGGCCTCACCTACCTGACACTGTAGTAACTAAAATTGTCTCTGTCGTATTTGAATATGCGGTGGATCATACCCCCCTGTTACTATATGTTTGAACGAGTCTTCTTCAAATTTATACAAGATCTCATGGTTATTTGGGAAATGGGCCACACATTATATTTGGTTTCGAAATTTCAAGGGGTATGGATTTACCACTCTTTTATAGGAAAAATGTGACGGGCGTTCAACCAGAGGGAGCCACAACAGAAATAGTTATCATTTTCATATCTTTAGAAGTGTGATCGCACTCTTTGATCGGTTGTTAGTCGAGTCTTTCTATAAAGGAAAAGAAGTCGAACTCAATTGTTTAGGGCCTTTATACTTATTGAATTATCAGATATTTTAAAAAATTAAATACGAAGACGCCGTGAGCAAAGCCGCTGGGAACAACTAGTAGTTAATATAAACATATGTATACATGTTGGGGATTATGTACCAACGTAAAAAAGTCGAAAATCTAATCTGTACGCAGCCCATGAAATTTGAAAAGTCACCTTTTTTTGACAGATTTCGCATATAGTTCCAAAGCGTTTGCCTGATCCTTTTACATTACTTTAGAGCAAGGTGCGTTGCTTTGTGGGGTGGGTTAGAGATAAAAGGTTTAAGTGTTTACATATACATATCTGCATCAATTTTACACAGCATAACTATCAAACTATCTTTAAAATAAGTTAAATATAGAAATATGTACATAAGTGAAAAATGTGAATTTAAATATGTAAATAATTTGGCACCACACCAATTTTTAGCTCAACTCAAAAACAAATCAGCAAATTTTTAACAAGCCCATCACTCCCCATCATGTGTAAACATAATTCCATCAGTTTCACTTTCAAGTGACAACCCAACACAACACAACAACAGCCCCTGGTGCCACCAGCACATCTGATCTTTTCATTTCATTTCACTTCAAATTTAATTTGCAATTTCCACCCCACTCTCCTCGGTGGCGTTTGTTCGTCTGGTCTTTTCGTCTTTGCTCAACTTTCGATTTTAACATTCCTACCTCCTATCTACCTATCTGCCTGCCCATCTAAATTCCCATTCTGCGCTCGAGCATGCCACCATACATCAGATACAACGCCATACCCATACATACATATCTACGTACATACTCAACACAATATAACATACTATACAACAGACCAACATCCGCTTCATGGCGATCCATTAAAATTTACCAACCGATTGTCAAAAAACAAGCTCAACACAAAAGTAAAAAACAACAAACACACAGCTGGGCGCAAACGCAGCAAACACGTTGTATCTGGGAGGCATGAAGCTGTGATGGCAGTTGGAAGCTACGAGCGCTGGCAACGGCGCCGGCGGGCACAACGCGCGCAGAAAGAAAAAGAAAGCGTTGAATAATGCGCAACGTTTAAGTCGCATTATTTATGGGTCTGGATGGTGGTGGCTGGCTGGCTGACTGGCTGGGCCGTTGGGTACACGACAACGTACTCGTTGTGCCTCTGCTTCATAAATGTTGCAGAACTGGGAACAGTGGGCCGAGTAATATGGCATATTGCCAACGAAACCTTTCGTACTTGCTGCTTTTGTTGTTATTGTTGTCGATTTTTTGCTTTTTCTTATTTTTTTACTGAACTTAAGTTGAAGACTTTTCGAGTTGTTGTGTTATGCAACACGGCTGTAACTGCAGTTATTTTTGTTTCTCTGTCGTTGGTGGCTTAATTTTGCGTGTGCTGCTTTTTTCTCCGATGTTTGTTGTTGGCTTATTTCTTTGGTTGACGTAGCGTTGGTACGAGTAATTTCAAAATATTCGGCAACGAACTGTATCAAAATTATGAAGGGATTATGGTATTTCTGTTGCTATAAGTGCCGTCTTTCGTGTGGTAGCAATTTTGTTCGCTTGGTCGTGGCTTGCACAACCGGCCGTTTTGACAAAGCGGGTTGGCGTCGGCGTGTTTTATTTTGTGTTTTCTTAAATTAAGTAAACACTTTTAACGGTCTTTGACTTGGTCTTTTACGTTTCAATTATGGCCATTTACATAACTTGAGGCAAAAAAAAATAAACACATTTAGTAATAAAATCATTTTGGACGCCCAAGGCAATTCGCAAATCGGACCTTAAGCTTCGTTATTTTTAGAAAACATTGCAAAACGCTAAACAAATGCACGAAAATGTGAAAATTTGTCATTATTAACACTTTAAAATTATTATTTAGTCTCTTATTAAATGTGGTTTCTTCATTTCAGGACGTCCATTGTGAAGGACCACATGTCGACTCGGCCTCTTTGCCACTTGAACACAGATCGGTGTACGGTCCGCCAGCGCCGTCGCCCGTTTACGGTGCACCTCAAGGCTCTCTGCCCGCAGGCGTGTCCAACGAAATTAGCGATGATGCTTGGCCCTTGGCGACGACCAACGACAGCCCGCAGATCAAACATCTGCAGGTGCAGTGCGAGAAGACGCACATGCGCGTCAACATCGAATTCGATCGGCCCTTCTACGGCATGATCTTCTCAAAGGGCTTCTACAGCGATCCCCACTGTGTACACCTTAAGCCGGGCACTGGACACCTGAGCGCCACCTTTGAGATCTTCCTCAACAGCTGCGGCATGTCTAGCTCGGCCAATCACAATGCGGCCGGCTATGGCGCACCCACTCCGTCGGGCAGCTATGTGGAGAACACGATCATCATTCAGTACGACCCTTATGTGCAGGAGGTGTGGGATCAAGCGCGCAAGCTGCGCTGCACGTGGTACGACTTCTACGAGAAGGCCGTCACATTCCGTCCGTTCCAAGTGGACATGTTGCATGCGGTGACCGCCAACTTCCTGGGCGACAACTTGCAGTGCTGGATGCAGATACAGGTGGGCAAGGGCCCGTGGGCGTCCGAGGTGTCCGGCATTGTGAAGATCGGCCAGACGATGACAATGGTGCTGGCCATCAAAGACGACGAGAACAAGTTCGATATGCTGGTGCGCAACTGCGTGGCGCACGACGGCAAGCGCGCGCCCATACAGCTTGTGGACCAAAATGGCTGCGTTGTGCGCCCGAAGATCATGAGTAAATTCCAGAAGATCAAGAACTTTGGTCCTTCGGCGTCGGTGGTTAGTTTTGCATACTTCCAGGCATTCAAATTCCCCGACTCGATGAACGTGCACTTCCAGTGCGTGATACAGGTGTGCCGATACAACTGCCCTGAGCCGAAGTGCGGCCCTGGCTTGCCTGGCGCTGAATACGGTGTGCCGCAGATCGGCGGCAACGCGCTATCAGCCGAGTACGGACCACCGGAGCCATACGATCGCGGCGATTTCCCGCTGGGCGGTCTTCCGCCTGCAGCCTACCCAGATCCCAGACACCCCTCGGCTGATGCCACCGGTGCATATTCAGAGAATCAGCCCGATGTCGTGCCCTCACCACAGGCACAAACCTCCGCAGTCACCACACCCGAGTCGGGACCACAGAGCTCGCAAGCGACACCACAAGGTGCCAACGACTTGCACCTGCCGCCACCGCCGCTGCCGGGACAGCCCGGCAAGTACAGCACCGTCAAGCGCAAGGACGACATCGAAGGAGGCAACCTGGTCTCGCTGGGCGGACGGCCGCGCTCCGTGGAGGGCCTCGACGATCTGCGCGGTGTGCGCCGACGACGCGACACGATCGACATCGTGATGAAGCCGCGAATCTACAAGCGCGATACGCAAGAAATGACCGACGTTAACACAAGTCGAACCATCCAGGTGGTGGCACCGGGCGACGTCAATTTCGCCCTCAACAATAACGCCAACAACGAGACTGTCGTTATACAGTCGGCACGTTCGGCCGATCCGGAGACGATTTGTATGTCGGTACCGAGCTTCGTGGGCGGTTTAGTAATGCTACTGTTGGTGTTGGCCGTCGCATCTCTAGTCGCCGCGTTTCTCTTTGTTCGAGTACGGCATTTTGATCGGAAGGGCGCCTCCATGGCGTACGTGAACTAACAGTCCGTACGCGACAACACACAAGCATTTCACGTCCACATACTGACTCCCGGCGCCACCCTGGCCAGCGAACGTGGTGGGCTGGGGGCGATCGAACGAACGCTTACACGATACATTCGTCACCACATCAGAGCAAACCAAATCATAATTACATACGATCCGCTACTGCGATCATCATTATCGTCATCATCATCATTATCATCAGTCACACAATTGGTCCGTCACGCAATTGGAGAAATCAAATCAAATTTGCGTCAGTCTGTCGACTACTCATGTCGCCCTCTCGAATGAAGGCGAGAGTGAGTGGTGCGCGCTGCGTGGAGCGGGCAAGGATGTGTTCCCAGTGACAGTCCAATACAAATTCTCTCATCCCAGCAACACAACACAAGAACTTAACGTTAACTTATTGTTTTATTTATTTTACTTTTATAATTTATTTATTTATTTATTCTCTTTACTCAACGACGAAATAAAACAAGGCAAAGTGAAAAGAAAAACATACACAGCAAATCTATGCAAACATCGACAACGGTGAAGCTTCTTGGCATTGCGGCGATAGACTTCCGCTTGGCTCGTGCGAGCACTTGGCCGACTGGCAGGCGCAACGGATCCCAATAGCCGGGCTGTGTTGCGCCGTCGAACGTTTTAAATTAAGTTCAGTTAAATAAAATAAAATAACTTGATATAAATGAAAACAGGAAACATATCTATGCGATACTTGTGCGAACTAAAAAGTTTTATGGATTAAGTTAATATAGCGATGCGTGTATATATTAAATTATTATTATTTTATTTAATAGATCTGAATAAATTTGTATTTTACATGAACATACGGAGTGCCTCTGCATATTTATTTAAGGGAAATCACTCGATGAATGACTTGATACTGCCAGCAATCAAATTGTTGAATCACGGGGACATCTGCACACTGTATATGCATTGATGCTTTGAGGGTGAATAAAAATGGAAACAAAAACCTGCAAACACGTGCCAACTCGACAACTGCTTGATGAAGTATACATAACTACACATGTAAATGAATAAATGGCACAATCAGTTCGCGATAAGACGGCGGCGCTGCCCACTGGCTTTCAGAATGGGAATGCATTGCAACATGACAATTAAATAATCGGAGAAACGCTGATCGAGCGCAAACGTACAATTATCGCAAGTCAGCATGGGCACAGCAGATTTTCTACTCGCCGCCTAAATAAAAGCAATAAAACATCTACTAGTAGCACCAGGTTAAAATTCTGCAACAATTAGCACCATATTTATTTGATCTAAACATTCTTCTTTTCGGTCGTTTCTTGTACAAAAATTAGTATTTCCTTTGCTAATATAATGCACAATTGCTTTTGTTCTTATTGTTGTGTAAAGTATTGGGAATTCAGAAGATTTGAGCTAGAATTTATAATTAACAAAAAAGCGTTCATGCCAAGGTCAGCGAACTGTGGACGTCACGCTGGGCATTGCACACCGCTCAGCGCAGCACTCACTGACAACTTGTGAACTGAAAGTAAACTACATATTTATACATTATGGTATTTGCATTCGGTATCGGGTTTTTAGCCAACAGCAAGATATGCGAGAACTCAAAAACGATTTCACTGGATGCTTGTCTGGGTGTGTTGGGGCAACCGACCGCTTCTGGCTGCGTTACGCACTGCGCGCGTCATTTATAGTCGCGGGCACGTTCACCTCCAGCCCGTCCATGTCTTTGGTGAGGGTTATTTGGCAGCCCAGGCGCGACGTGTCGGTCAATTCGTAGGCCAAGTCTAACATGTCCAGCTCCTCGTCGCTGGGCTTGTCCGGTAGCTTCTCGTAATCGGTTGGCTTGAAGATCAGATGGCACGTGGAACAGGTTAGCGTGCCTTCACAGGCACCATACCCATCCAGGTCTACGTTGTTGTCCACCACCACATCGAGCAGTGAATCCCCGACTTTGCCCTTCGCCTTGATCTTTTCGCCGTTGGCGCGTACAAACGTTACGTTCACACTGCGTTGGAAAACAATGACAATTAACGCTTATTGCATAGATCTTCTCCTGGTCACTTACTCCTGCTTCAGCTGCACACCCAACGAGAAGGTACGCAGGATTTGTTGTGGCGTAACAGCCGCTTGGAACAGCGCGCCACTGTTGCCAACGTTTAAGCCTTCTCGGCTGTGTGTCAATCGTGTTGTACTACGGCGGAAGGCCGTTTTAGAGGAGCATCTGATTACTTGCTGCAGAAAAGCCATTTCCCTGATTACTTCGCGCACCGTTCGAAGACTCACACTGGCAGTTTTCACGATATAACAATACAGCTCGTATCGCTGAAGTTCTTCCTTTGCTGTGCAGTTTTTTATTTTTTCAGGGTCTGTTTCTTATTGCTTGCTTTCGGCTTGCTTAATAAAAGAGCAGTGCTGCAACGAGACAAGGCGTCGCACATATTCAAGTGCAAAATAAGACGATAATAAAATTATATTAAAAAGCACACCATTCGACAACTCAATTACCCGAGCAATGACATTTGAGCGGCGAAATGCCGAGACTCAAACCACCGTCAAGAACAAGTAAAAGCACGGGTGCTGCCAGGGCGAATTAATACAGGTGATAGCAAGAATGATAAAATAAAGATTACGACATCCGGCTGAAGACGTCACTAGTGAAAATTTGTTACTTGTTGTTACTTTTTTTTATTATTCGCGGTGCATTATTTGAGGTTCTCAAAAGACGCATTTGGGAACTTTTGTGGACGCGACGGTATCAATTTCATTACTAAAAGAATTTGACGAGGAGGACGATTTTCCTTCAAGTTAAAATGGGAATCATATAAAGAAAACCTGACTTTAATTTTAAAAATAATATTGTTATATTGATGAAACAATTAAAATATGAATTGATATAAAATATTGAAATATAGTAATCGCTCTAAGCAATTTATAAATAAGTATGTATGTATTAAATACAATGAAACGAAATAAATAACTTCATACGCATTTCCATATAATCTTTTTTTTTGTAAATATTAATTTTGTAAAAGGTCGTACTCGTCCCACTGTTCCTTGACAATTTGAAATAATTCGTACTACGTCACTGGTGAAAACTTCAATTTTGCCGTAACCTTTGGGTATGTATTTTGTTTTTTTTAAATTGTCAAAATCAGCCAATCAGAACAAAGCTTGTTTTTTCATTTTTAAGCTGTCAAAGTTTTACGCAGGCATTTTGACAATCTAGACCTTTTCCACCAAAAAAAATCAATTCGCCTCATTCAACGAGGTCACCTTTATTAATTCGCCTTGGGTGCTGCCAACATGCATTTGACAAATCGTCCATCTGGCAAGGCTACGGCGTCGGTTGAAGTGACAGCTAGGCTTTTACCTGGCCGCGGGGAAAAATTGCAATTGCTGGACACATTTTGTATACTTTCGAAAATTGCGGCGTACCATGAATCAATCTGGAAACGTTTCTGAGGAACTGCCCAGCACATCGAATAACGCCAGCGAGGTGAGCAAGTAACACTTGAAAGCATTTTATTAAGCCCGGCGTTTACCCATTTCGTTCTACTAATACGGCAGACCAAAAAACCAGAGACGCAGCCAGAGAAAACCTTCGCGCGCTATCGCTCTCTCATATTGACCGAGTGTGGCTTCAAGATAACAACAACGGAGAATTACTTAAAGCGACTACAGAATTTGCGCAAGGAACTGAATTATATAAGTGATACCGACTGGATGTATGAGCAACTGGATCGGAAGCCCCAATAGATGCGGTTGATTTATAGGAGCAGTTTTGTTTTTGTTTAGCATAACTCCGCCTATTGAGCGTCCAGCAACATGTTGTCGTTTTTGAAAAATCTATGGGACTCTATCGACGTCGAAAAGCAGAAACGTGATTGCCAGGAAAAATTCGAGCAGGAACAGCGATATCTAGACGCTGAAATAGAAAAGGAGGAGAATGAGAAGATTGAGCTGGGCAGTCCGCGTGTGCAGGACATTGCTTTGCGCGTGAATGGCGTGCACGTGGGGGGAAAAGAAGAACAGTCGGAAGCGGAGAAGCGTAAATGTTACAAGCGCACTGGTAAGTGGTGCTGATGTACCATAGTTACAGAGCGGCACGTTTATTGGCATACTTTACAGGCGTCATCAGTACGCTGAAGAGCAATCATGGCACCATCGACCACGGCATATTCTTCGACATAAGCACAGCGAAGGGGATAGCCAGTGAGTTGCACGTGGGTTGCCGTGTGGAGTATCTGGCATTCCAGCAGGCAAACAGCGATTATATAAAAGTGGTGAAAATTGAACAGGTTATCGATCAATACTGGGACGAGGAAATGCCCACCGAGGACAAGGTTGGTGTTTCTTTTGAATTTACTCGTACTTGCTTTAGCTAATGTAATGTTTGGGTGCTCTTGTAGATTGAAAAACAGATTGCTGAGCTGAAAGACGTACAGCCAGAATACTTCAACACGCACCAACGCAACATACTCGGGTTGATTGTAGAACGCAAACGCGACGCCATAGTCATCGACACCGATTACAAGCTGATGAACGTGAAGCTGGACACAGTGGAAATTGAGTTTGTTCCTAAGGAGGGTGACCGCGTCTACGTGTGCTGCAACGTGCAAAGTGACGAGCACTTCGTGGACAAGCAAGGTGAGATACTGCAGGAGGTGAGTGTGCATCCGGCACGCATACTTAAGCAGGAGAAGTGCACGGTGCGGCGCATGCATGAGGATTGGGGTGTTCTGAACGAGGATTGCTACTTCACATTTGATGTGCTGTCTAACGCGTGCAAGCTGAATGTTGGCGATGTGGTCAGCGCGGATCTGATCGAGTGCGAGCGCGTGAGTAGCCCTTTTTTCTGATTGCTACTCGTATTAACAATATCGGTCTAGGGCGCTTTTAACTGGCGTTGCATTCGGTTGGCGTTGTTGGAAAGCGCTTCTATAGCGTCGGCCCCCAAGAAAATCGCCAATGATGTGAAGAAAAACAGCAAAAATCGCCGTGAAAATTATGCTATTAGCGTCACCGAAGATCAGCGATGCATATTCACGGGTACGTTCCAACAGCAACAAGTGACGATGATCGCCACCAACAATTTGGATCGCCCAGTTCGCTGCTCAGGAGTCGATTTTCTTGGACGTCGGCGTGACTCACAGATACGTCTTATCGATCCGGAACCCGAGACCGAGTTCATACTACCAGCTGGCTCTTCAAAGACGCTGCGTTTTGAAGTCGAGTCGAAATTTTATGGTGAATCGCAGGAGGTGTTCGTTATCAAGTTCGACACGTTTCGCGTGAAGCGTTCCATTCTGCTGATTGTGTGTGAGGATGAGGCAACTGCAGCAGCAGCGCACGCATCGAAAGACGTTGCACCCAAAGCATCGAATGCTGGATACCATTTGCGACAGCGTTCGCTCCACTACGCCAACCAAGTGTGGGAGAAACGCGGCGAGGTAATACCAGGAGTGGGGTTGGGGGCGAAGCGACGTTTCGTGGCGCAGCGTATACCCTTTTACGAGGTGCCCGACCGGTTACGCACTGCCTACCTCACAAGTCACAGAAGACAGGAAATGCTTGACAGCATCGAGGGAATGTTTCCCTCACTCAAGGAGGACACGACCCTGAAGAATTACGTGCAACGCTTTCAGACACTTATCTACCTAGAAGAGATCGAGTACTTTGTGAACTTTCGCACCTACGATCGGGAACGTGCACACTTTACGCGCGACGGTGAATTTTTGTCGCTCGAAATTGAAAATCTGGCAGAACGTCGTCCTTCGCTAGTCGTTGGAGATACTGTACGCGCCGTGAATCCGTGGAGCGGCAAGGACGCGGACAATCGCAGTTATGACGGCGTCATACATAAGGTGCTTTTCAACCGCGTTCTGCTGAAGTTCAATGCCGGCTTCCAGACAAAATACAACGGCGAGGATTATCGGCTCGAATTTTACTTTTCGCGCTTTCCGTTTCGCAAACAGCACTTTGCTGTCAATCGCATTGTAAAGCAGCTGGGCGAACAGTTCCTCTTTCCGTCCAAAATACTTTCGCGCGAGCACGTCCAGCTGGATGTGGAGCTGGATGCCGAAGATAATCTGTACAAGCAGGATACGCTGTGCAAATGGTTCAATCCGACACTGAATCCAATACAAAAGCGCGTTGTACGAAACATACTCCGCGGAGAAGTGCAAAACATGGCCTACATAATTTTCGGTCCCCCGGGCACAGGTAAAACCATGACGCTGGTCGAGACAATACTGCAGCTGGTGAAGCTACTGCCAAGTGCACGCCTGCTCGTCGGTACGCCCTCCAATAGCTCGGCGGACCTGATCACAACACGGCTGATTGAGAGCAAAGAGCTGCACCCGGGCGATTTCGTGCGTTTGGTGTCGCAGAACCAAATTGAGAAGGAAATGATACCGGAACACTTGATGCCTTTTTGCGCCACGGTAGACATAGCAGCCGATGGTTCAGCTGACAATTCGGTGGGTTGTTGTAGGGATACGAATTCGGTGGTCAAAAGCAATAACCGCCTAAGTCAAAAATTGCCGTTTCGAGCAATCTCGTTTTACAGTTTTAGGCGCATATTTGATAAACTTAGTAACGCGAATAGGTTTTTATTAATAACTTTTTTTAGTTTAAAGTTACAAACTCCCCGATTGAAGGGAACATGATGGCATCCATAACTCAATTTCTTAAGTCGACTTAACCACAGAATTATTGCTTTTGACCACAGAATTACTGCCGTTGCGTAAAATAAATAGTAAAAAGTGTTTAACGAACCGACTAACTGGTTACTTCCGCAGATGATTGTCACCGAATCGGGCCTGAAGCTGCGTTGCCAAATGAAGTACCTCGGCCGCCACCGCATCACCATAAGCACGTGTACAACTCTAGGCAATTTTCTGCAGATGGGCTTTCCACCAGGCCACTTCACGCACGTGCTTATCGACGAGGCCGGCCAATGCACCGAACCCGATGTGATGGTTGCAATATGCCAGGTGTCACAGACACGCGGCCAAGTCGTGCTCGCCGGTGATCCACAACAGCTGCAAGCCATCGTCATCAACCGTTACGCCGCGGAGCGTGGCTTTTCGATGTCATTCCTGGAGCGCGTTCTGGCACGCGCACCCTACACCAAAGACATGCTGCGTTTCCCCGATACCTGCGGCTTTGATCCGCGGCTGGTCACCAAACTGCTGTACAACTACCGCGCCCTGCCCTCCATACTGAACGTTTACAATGAGCTTTTCTACGATTCGGAGCTGTTGCCCATGGTAAAGGAGCAGAATTCGCGCGAAGCAGAACTACTCGCGCGGCTGGATGTGTTGCTGCCGCCTTCCGAAACACGCCCTAAAACACATGGCGCCTTCTTCAATGGAACCCGCAGCGAAAACAAGCAGGAGAACGATTCACCGTCTTGGTTTAATGCGGCCGAAGCAAAAAATGTGCGTAAAAATACTTTGTGGGTGTATTGAAAAGTGTAATATTTTTTGTGTTTATTTGTCGTTGAAGGTTTTCCTCTTTACGATTCGACTGTACCGTCAGCATATAGCACCCGAAAGCATTGGCATTATAACGCCGTACATGAAGCAAGTGAAGCGCATACGTAACCTCTTCATTGAAGCGGATATTGCTATGCCGAAGATTGGTTCGGTAGAGGAATTTCAGGGCCAGGTAATGTTGACCAGCATCCAACCAAATGAGTGCAAAAGTTATTTGTTTTATCGTTATTGTTTTTGCAGGAGCGCGACATCGTTTTAATCTCTACTGTCCGCTCATCGGTGAAGCTCATAAATTGCGATTTGCGGCACTCATTAGGTTTTGTGCAGAGCTCAAAGCGTATGAACGTGGCCATTTCGCGTGCTCGCTATCTAATGGTGATTTTTGGAAATCCTGATCTGTTGTGCCTAGATCAGTGCTGGCGCTCTTACATCAAGTATTGTGTGGACAACGATGCCTATATGGGCTGTGACTTGCGCGATGAGCTGGTAATTGATGATGAAACGAAGTAGCAGCATGAAATGCGACAGTGATTTTACGCTAAGTACTCAATAGTATTAGGCCTTGATTTTATGGACAGACTAAGCTGACGAAATAGAGTGATTCATATCCCGATTTATTCGTAAACTGCACAAGTAATTCAGCAGTAGCGACTACCTACAAATTCTTCAGGCGAAAGCCTGTAATTTTTACGCGTTAAAATTCTTTGACTAATTAATGAGCGAAAACTGTTCATTTAAATCGGCATTTGCTCTTCGGTGAGTTCAAATTACCTATCTTTATACTAGCATTCTGAAAAATGCAAACATCTGCTACAAATATTTTTTTATGCAATTGAAATATCCTTTGACGTTTTGCTATTTTATGGAATTATACAAATTCATTTCGGTGTGAAAGATACTGTAAGACATCGAGACGCCAGCGCTCTATTTTCGAACTTTAATTGCACAGAACTCTACTGTAATCTTAATGTACTAATACTGCTCGTGAAAAATGTATATCTTTTTAAAATTCTGCCTTCGCCATAAGATCAGGTATGATGAATGATTGGTACAAATCTAATCAGATATAATTTGAGTTTAAAAAGTCCTTTACCAAAAAATGTTTCATGCCCAAATTATATTAATTGCATATAACATAAGATTCCATCCTCGCAACTGTTGGACTCTGTTCTTCCACCGAGCTCCTTAATTCAAAGCAAAAACAAGAAAAGTTGCTGCACACTTTTTAAAGTCTATTACAAACTCTATTATAAATATGCTACTGATGCATTGGATTTTATTCTTAATAAAGCGTACGTTTTATGTGAAACTTTAGAGCGTTTAAATTTATTGCAGTCGTACAGCACAAAATATAAAAAGCATATAAATAGAAAAGTGCAAGCAAATTGGAAATCGAATAACTAAAAAAACTGTGTTAAAAGACAATATAGCGAATACTTCACAATATAATAATAAAAATAATCTCGAAATACGAATATAAAAAATAACACCGGGACATTAGGGCCGCACAGCACGCTCCAATGGACGCGCATCCTCGCGTATTTTCACTGGCACCACGATGCGTTCGTTCTCCATGCAGACCTACTAACGAGTGCTAAGCATTACCATAAACTGCAAAAAGTTGCATGCACTTACCGTGATGGCAGCTGCTTCACACTTGGGCTTATTGGGCGCTATAAGCTTCTCCAGTTGCAGGTGCACCTCTACCTCCATGTGACCGCCATCCGGCTCCACATAACCTTCGCTTGGCTCGAGGCGCAGAATGTCGCTGCGGTTGGAAGTTACCTCAAAGTATTGACGCGACTTGAACGAGTTGCAGATGAAGAGACATGCGCGCAAAACTGGCCGCTTCTCGCCCAGATGGAACGTTATTTTGTCCGGCACCACAGACCAGAAGCCTTCACGAGCTGCATCCGCGGTGGCACCTTCACCATTGTGTTCCTCCTCCTCTAATAGCTCGTCCACACGACCTAGCGCCGGCTCCGGGCTGGGCGTTGGACTGCACACGGTACGAAACAGCACTGTCTCATCGCCGTCCGGGAAGTTTAGTGACGAGCACGATTTAATGGTATCATCCATCGAGTCATCATTGATGGTGAGTGCCACCTCGTGCACGCGCATGTGCGTCAACAGGTCGAATGTGACAGCCGGCTTTTCCCGAAACACATCCAATTCGGACATTCGCTGCTCTTCCGGAAATGTTCCCCAAAGCATTTCCAGTGATCTAGCAGGGCTGACCTTGGCGCGTTCTTCCTTCGACATGCGTTGCACCAGGCGACGCATGCGCTGCCGATTTGCTTCGTCGCCCGAAATCAGTCGCAAATTGGCCAACGTCAACACAGTTTTCGTTTGACGCGTTATCTTCCGCACGTCCTCCCGTTGTGGACGAAAAATCACACGCACAGTGGCCGCACTGCCGGCCGCGATCAACATCGTCGCTGGCTGCACATCGAACGCATCGCACAACCGCGGCAAACGCAAACCCACCGAGTCGATGGAGAGCAGTGCGAAGCCAAGCAGTGGACCTTTGTTAAAGATCGTAATGGTGCGTTCCAGTGGCTGGCCGAGTTCGTGCAGGTAACCCATTTGCAGAAAGGGCATGCCCAGCGGTCCAATGTTAACCTCCTGCGCCAGCACACTGCAGTGACCGCCGTAACCGTTCAGCGGTATGTCCAGGAAAGAAGTGTATGTGGTAGCGCTGCTGCTAAGCGTACCCTGCGGCGAGTAGAATGACAGCTTGCCGATGGCCACGCCGACAACAGTGGGGCTAAAGTTGATGACAATGGTGCGACACTCTTGCGATTGTAGGGTCAGTGTACTGCTGTGCATGTTCTCCAACTTGTAGCCCGGTCCGCATACCTCGATCCGTAGCACTAGTCGCTTGTTGGCGATGTTCTTCACTTGCATGGACCTGCGTGCGGCACTGCGCAAGCGTGTGCTGCCCCAAGACAGCTCTAAATTTGTAACCTAATAAGAGAAAACACAAATTCAGTCAGAGTTTTCTACTTGTTTTAAACTGATTTTGCGAGTTGTATTTACACACTTTTAGCGGCACTGACTTGCCGGGGCGATGGCTAAACTCACTAGAGCTCGAACAGCGTGAAACGCTTCTGCCAACACCTCCACCTCCGTTGCCATTTCGCAGCGAACTCGAACTGGCCGTGCGCATGGGCGCAACCCCATTGCCGGAGGTGCTGGCACTCGATTCACTGGCAGATGGCGACGAGGTGGCCCTGCGGACGCCACCATTAATATAGTCATGCTCCGCATCGGCAAGAGTACGCAATTGCGGCGAACAATTGCCACAACCTCGCCTCTTGCTGCTTCCGCCGCTGCCTGAGGGTGACGACGGCTGCGAGGACAGAAAGCTTCTGGGTGACGATGCCGCGCTACTACCACCACCACCACCGCCATTGTACAAGCTGCCATTCGGCGTGAGAGTATCCTCTCCCAGTTCGCCAGTGTTGGTACCGTTGGCGTTGCAGCTGACCGCGGGGCTCATTTTCGACTTGGAAAGATTTGATGAAATAACAAAATCACAATCGTTTGTTTTGCGCTCATCCAGAAACGTGGAACTGAGCGGTTTGAGCTGCACTTCGTTGGCGGTAGCGTCGGCAGACACCTTGAATGCTTTGGACGTGCTGCGATTGGAAGAGGGCATCGGCAGTTGTGTGGAGGTGGCAAAACGAGGAGATTTTGGTTGTTCGTCTGCTGTAGCGTTTGGAGAAGAATTATGCATCGGGGAAGAGGACGAGCGAGGCGACGTTTTTTTATTTTCTGACGTTTGTTTGTTGCTGTCTGATGGAACCATCTTTGCTGGTGAAACTTTTGCGATTGTTTTACTCAAAGTTGATTGCGGCGAACGACTGCGTGCACGAGGCGCTGGTGCCTTAGTGGGGGCCGTGTCTAAGTCAGCCATTGTGGGCCACTCGTCAATGTCCGCCTCATGGCTCAAGTCCGTAATCAACTTGAATTGTGGAATATTTAACTGTAGTGGACTGAGTGGCGAGCGCGGCTGGCTTATGCTGCGTTGCAACTCCTTTAAATCTGTAGAATCCAGTAGTGACTCCGTGAAGCTAACTGTATCCGCTGAGGATGAGCTGTGCTTCTTCTGTGGATCAACGTTTTCTTTATTGCCCCACAACAAATCGGCTATGGTGTCCGCCTGTGTCATGTCGACTTGTTTGGCGTCAGTGGCGACAGACGACTTTTTGTTTGTGGTTGGTTGGCTGGTTTTTTTGCGCGCGCGATATGTGGGGGATTTGGAGGTCTTGGCATTCTTTAAAAGTTGCTCAATGAATGCGGCATCGGAGACATCAGTATCCAAGTCGCCATCTACTTGGTAGGAAAACAAGACAGTTTTAATCATTTTTCACTCTAAAATTGTGAGACAGTGGAAAAAATCGTTTTTGCTCTTACTCAGCATTCGATCGATGCATGAAAGTGTAAGTAAATAGGAGTCATCCTTTGAGCCATTGCCGGAATCCTTGCTCTCGTGTTTCCCGTCGCGTGTCTGTCGGTGCGCATCGAACTCTGGCGGCACCTTGCTGTACGTTCTGTTGTCGATTTGTGGAGTCAGAGCACTGTCAGTCACAGAGTTAAGTTGCGACTTGCTGGCAGGCGTGGTCAACGTGTTATCATCTTCGTCCACCAATGCAATAGGCTTGCGCTGCTTCTCGGGACTAATTGCCTCGACGATATTTTGTATATCCTCCGACCGCTGGTTGAAAAACCGACCGACGGAGAAGTTTGGGTCCAAGGACATCAAAGAGCTGTAAAACCGAGAATGAGAAGGGAACATGTGGCAGCAGTCAAGATTAAACTGTATCATGCCTGTTAGTAGAGCGCACATCAAAATCTTGTAATATGTTGGTGGCATTCTTCGCCTTGGCTTCCTTGCTCATTGCCGCCGTTGGTATCGAGGCAAACTCCTGGGCCCACATAATCTCATCTACCAGCAACTTGGATTCTACCAACTCGGCTGGCTGGAAATCTTCCGAATCGAAATCTGTTCCTCCGTCGCTGTTTGCTGTGTTAAATGAAAATGAGCCAACGCCACCAAATGTTCCTTCTGTTGAGGTGTGTGACATGTCGGCGGTGCGTGGCAAACTATGTGATGCGCTGAATGCGCTACTCGCAGCCGAAGAAATGCGCTCACCCAAGCTGCTCGTATTAGCAATGTCAGAAGCACGCAAAGCCTCGAACAAGCCCCGCGCCTTGGGCGCAAAAGAAGAAGCGAGTATATCTCCAACTGATAACCGGCTGGATGCAGCTGCAAGACTGGCTTTGCGTGTGGATTGCAAACGGGTTTCGACAGAGTAATGGGTGGAGCGCCCGGTGATCTCGGCGGGTTCAAAGGACACTTTGGTGTCTGTAGATGCCTGCGTTGCAGTTGTTGCCGCAACCGGTGTATTAGTATTACTGTACTCAAGATTGATGCTCTCATTGGTGATTAGCTCAGATATGTTTATGGGGGCGCGGCAACGGAAGGGCACATAGTCGGTGCCATTTAATTCTGTTAAAACCGCAATTCGAAAATTAAATGCAATGCTTCCAATAATAAAAGTTCAAAAGAAAATATCTACTTGAAGCGTTCATTTTTGTAGCACTGGTGGGCGCTTTTAAGTTCTCCTTGTTTGCAATGGAATGCAATGATGGCTTCTTGGTGGTATCGGACTTCAACGTTTTGTGAGCCTTTTCTAATGTTTCAAGTGCTTTAAGGCGCTCCTTCTGCCGTTGAATAAATAAAACTGTTGAGTTCTTTGCTTGAATACAAAAAAAAATGCACTACTCACATTGAGTCGCTCGCTCACATGACTACTGCTGCCGCCACTTGCAGACGAGTTCGACGTCGACTCGCCAAAAACTGCAAAAGTAGTCAGGAACTTTATTTCAATTTCAATTTTCCTACTCTATTGCAATACCTTTAAGATTGTCCAAACTCAAAAGACCTAGCGATCCCGTCAGATCACTCAAACTGCTGCCACTTTTATCCATTTTCCTGTCGACACAAAGGAAATTCCTGTTCTGCGCAATCGCGAGTTCCCTTCAAGTCGGACTTTACTCCAATCTCTGCGTTTAACTCGCCACTGTTGTATTTTTTTAAGTCAAATATTAAACACCTCAGCAGGAATCGCCTGCACAATTATAATAAAAACGGCAGCTTTACTTCTTTTGCGACTTATACGAGTAGCATTAGCAAACAGTGGATTGGCGCAAACTGGGCTTTCAAAATTAAAATGGTGGGTTGTTGTTAGCCAGTGATGCCAATATTTGCCAACGAAACTCCTTTTGTCTTTTACGTATATTCGTACAAACCTGGCAAATTCCAGAGTTGAGGCATTCTCACCACATTCGTCACACGAACCGATTTTTATTAGGAAAGTTCAAATGCTTCAAAGTCGAAGTATTGCACAGAATGTTTCTGTAAGGACAAAATATTTTCTTGAATGATGTCTCTTAGTTCTTTTACGGACTCCGTAAGCGAACAATTAATTCGGAAATTCGATATCTAGTGACCACTTGTGGAAGTTGACTTTCAAGAAAATACAACATAAATGAAAGAAACTTTGCTTGTTTTTTCAGAAAAAAATTACAAACTAACTTTTTACATGTGAGATGAGCAATCTGAGGCCATTGCTTTGTTCATTGCCCCAAGCAACCTTTATGTTTCGTTTCTGACCCGTGCGACGCATTTGTGGAATAGACTCGCGCTGACTCCTATTAAACAAAAAATGTACTTTGTAAAAATGCTTATTTAAGACTACCTTTACATTGAGCACTAATGCGTGATTTGGGCAAACATTTATTTATTTATTTAGCCAATGAACAAATGTCCTTACTGACTATGGGATATAATAAAAATTCTCAAATGCGAAGCCACATCACGCATTTCCCCATACAAATTCAAATCTACGAAATGACTCATTTCAACAAAACGACGAAGCAAATGCGATAAAACATGACCAATTTTATCGAATGCATCATAAAATGAAAGCGCTTTCAAAAGCTTTTACCTCTTTTTGACAATTCAAAATCACAACAATCGAAAATTATCAAAATGGAAATTTTGAATTGAAATTTTCGTCTGCTTGAAATATGTAGAATATTCTTTGCATGTAAGCTATGTAATATATTTGTATTCAAATACTGCAGTGTGTAGAACATAGAGGCAACAAAGAAGCTACAAATGAACAACAATTTTGTCAGAAGCCGGAAAAGGGCTGATCTATGAGCTGCGGCAAGAGGACATGGGCATTGGGTATTTGGCATTAGCTGCCACACAAAATTAAAATGAAGCAATGTGAACACTTTGAAATTACTCATTTGAAATTACGCATTTGGGCTCAATGTAAACGTAGTATAAACGTAGTATAACGTGTCGCTTTTTCATTTCTCAAAAACCTTCACACACACTTTCTGTGTGTAATTCGAAAATGCATAGCTTTTTTAGTGGAAACCCGGTCTAATGCAAACTGGCTTCGCATGCAATTGTCTCTTTCTACTTCGAAAATCGAAAATTTGATTTTTTCCAACTGAAAAAGCTTTCAGTATTTTTTTCGTTGAGCAGATTTTCATTCGGCCATTCATTTGAAATCAGCTGCCTGGTGCGGTGGTGTGCAAATCGGTGTTGAATTTCGAGAAAACAAATTGCAAAATTCGAGCAGGATAATTTGCGAAAATTCTCAATCGCGAAATTGTGTGTTAAATTCAGAATTGAAACATCTATTCTAGCTGAGGAAGAACGAAATAGCCGCTAGCGTTTGTGTCGATAGATAGAAAAAGCGTAGCAGCAGCAACAGCCATCGAGCGGTGAAGACGTGCTTGCGAAGGCGGCAAAAGGGAACAAAAGAGGAGCAGTAGCCGATAAAATTGCGCTGAATAGGTGACGCTCTGCGAAGGAATTGAAAGGAAGCAACGAACGATATAAGCAAGAAAAAAGGAAGTGACTACTGCGGAAATGGAGCAAATGAAAATGATTATTGCGAATTTGCTGTCTTCGGACAACGATGTGATCAAGAAGGTAAGTGAAAAAAAGGCGTGGGTGGGTTGCGAATAATTTTCGCAGTTCGTCGATGTTTCTGTGTTGTGTGGGGGTGCGGTCCGTGAATCGCACATTGGTGGTAATGATGAACAGCTATCCACTATGACCATTTTTCGCTTGGAAGCTGCAAAAAAACATTCGGCAAGATGTATGGCAGAAAAAACACGTGGACGTTGCGTTCTCTTGCTGCCCCATACCATCAACGCCATTTCTGCTTTGTGCTCTTTTCGTGGTTGCCATCGTGTCGTATTTTCTGGCGTTTATCTTTCGTCCATTATTTGCCGCTTGCGCACGTTTTTTCTTGTTGTGTGGCTGCTGTTGCTTCAGCTGAAACGTGTCGAGTATTGACCAGAATTTGCATATTGCTTCTTCATTTGCGGCGACGTTATGGAAAAGTTGGCAAATATCTTGGAGGGTATATAAATTCACATTACTTGAAATAGGTGTTGTTTTGAAATTTAAATGTTTTGTTGCTTTCGCATTTTATGAAATTGAAAAAAGTGGTCGCGTGGCGGGGAAAAAATTGGCATAAAATGTAGTGCTTTCAAATCATTGAATAGTCTTTTATATGGGTTTTTATACACATACAAAATTTAATATAAAACTTCATAACATGAAAAAATTGTTCTCGGCATAACTTTAATTTGACAACTTTCTTTGTTGATAACACTTTCTTTGACTTTGGGGCAATGCAATTTTAAAGTTAAACAAAAATATTAAGCTCTAAAGTAATTGGGGTTTGTCTGGAGGTTCATAATATGTTAAAAAAATCGCCGCATATGTATATCAATAGCACAATACAGTATTTTAGGAAATAAAAAGAATAGAAGAATAAGAATCCATTTCAGCTCGCACCCCATTCCACGCTTTTCCTTATCGCCGGCTGCGTGCACATTAATTGTTGAAATTTCACTCAACTTGCTCTACGTATCGGTGATGGCCTTTGCCCCACTGTCTGGCTGGCTGTTCCTCGCCTTCTACACGAGCTGCCAAATAATTGTAAATATTTGTAGAACATCTTTACATGTATCTCCGGCTGCACACCTAGTATGAATCATGTATCACATACTCAGAAATTCCAGTGGCTAGATAATTGCCGTTTATGTTGGCACTACGAGTATGTACACTCAACTCAAGCAGCACGTGTTCGCTTGCCAAGCTAATTTCCATTGCGATGCCCTCAACGGCAGACCACAAGCGATGACACAGTGGCGCGATGCGCTCCTGCCATTGGAATATAGTATAATGGAACTCGCTGCCATTTGGGTATCGCTGCAATCTGTTGCCAAGCCAATTCGATGTCTAAATTCAATTGAATCAAAAAAATAATAAAAAGAAGAAGAAAAAAACGAATAAAGCTGCGGCCGGGCGCGGTTCTGTGGGCATCAAATTCTTTTCATTTTTGCGTCTTCTCTCTCGTTTGCACATTATTTTTTCATAATTTTTGCAAACACAAGTTTGCTGAATGAGTAATTGCGGCGCACAACAAATTGTTGAATTAATTAAAATGCAAAATGCGAGCGATTCCAATGCTATTATAATCGTGATGGTGTTGGTGAGCATTACGCCGGCTCTTAAGGCGCTAAAGCGCGCGCTTCGTTTTTTTGTTTTTGTCTTGGCTATTGCGTAGCATTAAAATTTCTGCCGAATAACTTCGAACGCTTATTTGGCGCCGCAGTAATTTATACTTAATTTTATTCGATAGCCAAAGTGCGACAGTGGCACTCAGTGACGCGGGGGAGTGAATGCAAAATTTCCACAGAAGAAAGGCAAGACGTGCCTGTCAGTGCTAATTTTACTTAGGCCCCCATTCCTGCCAATGCAATGATTTTGTAATATACATTTTGTCTGTGGCTGGAAAAAATACATATTCTTACGTATATTTTATTGTAAGCGTTCAGTGACCTGAAAGCGTTCATTTGTCCTCAATAACAATTTTCAGTTAGTCCACCAACGTTGCGCTTACATGTCTCGCGCTATATGTGTTACGCCTGGCTGTGCTTATCACGAAAACGAATGCCGCCTTCCACTTCACTTCTTTTGCCACCCCCTTTTATATGACGCAAGTCGATACCATTGCCTTCTAATATATAGACAATTCAGTAATTCTATTTTAGAAAAAATCCAGCCGTTTCATTTGCTCGTAAATATCGCCGACACCTGTCTCCCATGTAGAATGTAAACAAAACCAAATCGCTATATGCTACCTAGAAACTTTGCAAAGTGTGCTTCGTTTGACGGCCACGTGTGCACAAGGTTTGCTACGTCTCACTGCCGCATGGAATACGTTGTATAAATATGTTTTAGCACTTGGATTTTGTATTAAATTAAATTTGATGCTTAAATGTTGGCTGGATTTTATATATTATTGTTTGCCATAAATTTTTGCTCCTTTTTTATTGATATTGTAAACATTGATATGTATGTGTGTATGGATCTAGCTATAGGCAAAAACGCTAGAAAATTAACATGTGCGCCATAATTAAAAATTCGAATTCCCAAAGATTCGCATGCCACAAGTTCGTGTGCCTTTGTATGTTTGTTTGTGATGTGGCAAGTGTGTAGTGAGGTTTGGATCGGTCGAGGTGGTCGCGCCGGTGTGAACTACAACATCGATTTCCAAACTTTGTTGTATAGAACTCCAGTGTTGGCGTTAAATCCTTAAACCTTTCGAAAGGTATGAGAAGTGATTGTTTCCATTATCGGAGCACACTTAGGACAGTTTGTACAATTGTTATGTCAAGTGAATTATATCCTGCTCTCCTTACCATAAAATAGCTGCAGTAAGTTGTAAAGCGCATTAGGCGTCTAGGCGAAGTAATCTTAGAGTTGTAAATAGGCTTCCCAACCGTCCTCCTTTGAGGAGGACAGTCCTCCTTGAACAGAAAATGTCCTCCGTCCTCCTCAACGGCCAAAAAGTCCTCCTCAAGCTCAAATGAAATTTAATTTTTTATTTATTTTTTTATTCAAATGTGGCAACTTAATCAATTAATGAGGAAACTTTTCCAATTTGGGTCCAATATTTCGATGCTGCTTTGGGCATTCAAAATTAAATTATAGACTTCGTTGAAAATTC
This sequence comes from Melieria crassipennis, assembly GCA_963668005.1. NCBI lineage: Eukaryota > Metazoa > Arthropoda > Insecta > Diptera > Ulidiidae > Melieria > Melieria crassipennis. Next base: position 112,100,965 of record OY764962.1, on the reverse strand, counting down.
GGATGAGTCAGCTGCTGGAATGTTCAACGTGATTAGGCGGCATTGGAAAAATTAGACTTAAAAATAAAAAATGTGTGCCTAAGTGCTGATAATACGAATGCAATCTTTGGTTAAAATCGTTGGTAAAAATCGTTAATCTTAAGAATTCAAACCAAAACATATTAAAAGGCAATTGTCACGCGCACATAAATACGCAGTGCATTAAAAAAGTATTGTGTGATCTCGATGTTGATATTGAAAATATTGTTTGATATTGTTGATTACAGTCGCACAAATATGCGTTTTGTTTTATTTTTTAAAGTGGTTAAAAAGTGAAAATTTACATGTGCTTTTAGGTTTTGTCTTTTTACACTTGTATTTTCTAAAAACATGGTGAAATATTGAAGGAATGTGATGTCCTCCTGAAACAAAGTAGTTCCCATATAAAGTCCTCAAGCCAAATTTTGTCCTCCCTAAACCGTTTTAATAGTTGGGAAGCCTAGTTGTAAACTATGTTGCCTGTATGCTAAAATCGTAACTTGCTTTGTTATCCTACATTGTGCGTGTTTGTTGTTTGTCTCTGCAGTCGACATAAAAGTATACAACTTCATGACTTTTTCGACCACAATTCCCGGTAATTTCTTGCATTTACATCATTTACCATTTGATAGAATTTCCAAAGAAAACGCACCGAAAAGTTTGAAGGCCGCTGTGTATCGGAAACACTTCGCACAAGTTGAATTCATGGAATTAAGCGCGAGAGGCGCAGTGGGTGTTAGTGTGATATGTCAGTAGCACACGCAACGGTGAAAAATTTTGATTGAGGCCAATGCCGCATTAAAATTTATATAATTTCTGCAATGAAAACACATAAATCTTCACAATGAATCGCAGCAGTATTATTCTTACATTCTATGCCGCAAAATGGCACGTTTAATTTGCGACAAGAATTGGGCAAACTGCTCTTTTTTATGCCAGTCTAAATGTAGCCTTTCGGCAGG